>JAJKLF010000041.1:0-331470 GCA_022984865.1 Hypomontagnella submonticulosa | reverse complement strand
CCTAACCCTAACCCTAACCCTAACCCTAACCCTAACCCTAACCCTAACCCTAACCCTAACCCTAACCCTAACCCTAACCCTAACCCTAACCCTAACCCTAACCCTAACCCTAACCCTAACCCTAACCCTAACCCTAACCCTAACCCTAACCCTAACCCTAACCCTAACCCTAACCCTAACCCTAACCCTAACCCTAACCCTAACCCTAACCCTAACCCTAACCCTAACCCTAACCCTAACCCTAACCCTAACCCTAACCCTAACCCTAACCCTAACCCTAACCCTAACCCTAACCCTAACCCTAACCCTAACCCTAACCCTAACCCTAACCCTAACCCTAACCCTAACCCTAACCCTAACCCTAACCCTAACCCTAACCCTAACCCTAACCCTAACCCTAACCCTAACCCTAATTTTCAAGAAGAAAAAATTAATTTAGGGTTTTACAACAGATATATCCTAACATTATCTTAGATATAATTATAATTAAATAATATTACCTTTGTTTTAATGATAACCAAAATCAAGATAATATAAATATTATATATATTAAAATATCTTTTAGTTTAATTAATTTTAAGATTGTGATAACAAATATATTATTCTTATTTTGCCTAAAAGATATAGATTAATTTAGTGTATATTTTAATAATATGGAGAATGTATTGGTTAAACAAAATAAGAAATATCTTATCATCTAAAAATTTGATTATGCATTTTACATTTTAGATAATAATAAATTTATTATTATAGATTATAATCTTATAAAAATAAAATTATATTAAATTTATAGAAGATTTGGACATCTAGCAACTAACCAATTATATCAAATATTTAAGAAGGTAAGTTATAATGGATTAAAGAGAATTATCATTAAGAAAATCAATAAATACTGCTATTAATGCTAGTTGCATAAGAGTGTACCAGGATAATTTAAGTTTATAATTAAAGATGATATTAATTTCAACCATATTATATACGTTGATATAATATATATCAGCGGTAAACTAATGTTATATATTATTGATAAGATAATATTATTTTAAGCTATAAAATTTCTTAAGGATATGATGGCTAAACATATTTAGGATATATTGTGGATGATATGGATTAATAATTATTTTGGTCTGTTTGATATAATAGTTTGTGATGTTGGAATTAACTTTGTTGTGAATGAATTTTTAATTAATGCGAAAGTATTAATGATTATAATCGATAAAGCTTTAATTGAAGTGTATAATTTGATCGGGAAGGTAGAATGATATTATAGACCTTTATAACATGTTTATAAAGTTATTTATAGAGATCTTTAGGGGATAGGGGCGTAGATAGACCTTATAAATATCTTATAAATGGTTGTTAAAATAGTGAATAACATTATTAAATTAGATGGTTTAGTTCTTATACTTTTAATCTTTGGAGTTTATTTAAAATTGGTTAAGAGTTTTATGCTTATATTATTATTAGTAATATATGTTGTGGTAATTAAAAAGGTAATAGCTAAAGTTTAATATTTAAAAGTAAAATGTTAAGTGATTGAAGCATTGGGTATAAGAAATAAACCGAATATCTTTAAAACCTTAAACCTCTTATTATAATTAAAAGTGATAATATGGCGAAAAAATAAAAGATAGGATAGCTTTTATAAGTTAATTATGTAAGATGGAGAAATATATATTATTAAAATTAACGAAAAATCTGTTAACTTTTAAATTATTACGGTGAAATTATATATGTAAAATAAGGATATAAAGATTTCTTATGAATTTTGTAACCTATTTAAATATAAATCCAAACCTGAGGATAATGAAGGATTAGATAAATATGTATTAGAAAATGAAGCATTTATATTAAAATGAGGATAAGGATGATTTTATGACAATAAAAATAAAAAAAAGAATATAGTAAATAATATGATATATATCTCTTTTTAAGAAATAATCAATAAATTATTTATTATTTAATTTTAAAGAGAAGGAAAGATTAGCATATTAAGAGAATTGTTTAAGGCATTTAATAATGTTAAAATTAAAACCTTAATCAGAAGAGGTATATTTTTATTTAAAAAATATAACTCTAAGAAATATAGTAATATTTATATTTTTAAGTTAAGAATTATGTATAAGATAAAGGGTAAGATAATGGATATGTTATATGAGAAATTTAAACTAATAATATAAGGGTATAATAATAAAGGAAAGGTAAAAATTCTTACGTAATTATTAATGATATAATAAGTAAATCAAAGAATTATTTTAGCATTTATATCTTCTTTAATATAATAAGGAATATGGATATAATTATATAATATAATATAGGCTTATATATAATCGAATATAAAATTAGCCCAAAGAATTTTTACTAAGTCTTTAGAATAATTAATCGATAAATATCCTAAGAATATAATTATGGTTATGATAAAATTATTATATGATATTTTAAAAGTTGGAATATATTAATAGGCCATATATTTTAAATATTATTAAGATAAACTTCAAATGATTATTTCTATTTATAATCTTTATCTTTTAATAATAGAAATAAAAGAATAATTTGGATTTATTAGGATATAAACTAACAATACATTCAGATTATCTAATAAGGCATTTTCTTAAGTAAAAGATAATAAATTAGGAAAAATAGGATTTAAAATTAAACCTAAGATATATCTTATTATAAAAGATTTGTTAATCTTTAATAATTATATATTATCTATGAATAAAGATGGTAATAACAAGTTATACTTATATTAAAAAGGGTAAAGTAAAAAGATTAAATTTATTGAAGTAAATATAGATAATATGGAATAATAATACGTATAATAATAAGCTTATGACGTTTATATAGCCTTAATTTATTAATTAGAGGTAATTTTTAATATGTTAGAAATAGCTTAACATTACAAACTAAAAAAAACTAAAATTATAAGATTTAATAAAAGATTATAATGGCAAAAAGAGAATATCCAAAGAGGATTATGTTATATTGCCCTAGACTTAAAAATTGTCAAGATCTTTATCATTATAAATAGTTTGTTTATAAATAATAAAAACCTAAATTTATAAATTAGATATGAAATCTTTTTAGCAAACAAAATATCTTATGATAAATCATTTATTATAAAAGGAAATCTAATTTATTAGAGCTTAACAAAGTGTAAATATATTATTAGAAATGTTTTTATAAGCAAAATTTATACAATAATCCATGGTGTCGATATGGGAATGGTAATTAGGATAATAATTATCTTAATTTTTAAGAAGTATAATTTATTATCCATCCTAATTGTTATTTATATAAACTTATATTCTTTTTATAAATATTTGGTAAAATTAGGTATAATTAAAGAAAAGAGATTAATGATTAATATTATATCCTTAAGGCAATTATATAAGCAATGAGAGATAATTGATATATAATGAATTTATAGGGAAAATAACCCAGCAGATGCCATGATAAAGTCGAATATTAACAAGATATTAAAAATGTTTATTAATATTAATAACCTAATAATGAAATTATAAGGTTAGGTTAAAAGAAATTGATAATTTATATTTCTTAAAAAGAACGTTATGATAAATATATAAAAAACATTATTTAGAACTTTATTATATATTTAAATAATTTATATAATTATGGCTTAATTGTTAAATGAAGATAATGAAGGATTTAGCAAAGATTAAATATTGGAACATTAAGAATAAGAATAAGAATAGGAATTAAAAGCATCTTAAAAAAAGTTAATTATGAATTTCTTAGTTGCTTTATATAGAAGATAAAGTTTAATGATAGTATTTTTTAATTTAAAATTTTTTATAACTTCTTAAAGAAGATAAAGTTTGATGGCTATATTTTTTAATTTAATATAAACGTTTTTGGTGGTGTCGATCAAACAATCATTTTATTCTTTGGCATATTTATAATAATAATAAATAACCTAGGTTTTATTTATTATATTTTTGTTTTATATTTCTTATAAACATTTCTTTAAGATTTGTTAAATATTTTTAATAATATTCTAAAAATTATCAAAAATTATCATATCATAATAATAAAATATAGGTTACTTATTGGATAAGAACCTGGATTTTTAAATTAAGCTTTAACTATAGCCTTTATAATATAAGCATAATAAGAAAGTATATTAATATATAATTTCTGATTAGAAATATATCATTTATATTTTACTAATGTCATTAAAGAAAATGTTAATTTAAAACCTAAAATATATCTAAGAAGGATTATTTATTATATATTTCTTAATATTTAGGATTAAGATTATTACTAAGATGTTAGTTTATGATATTATAATAATAACGCCGATATAAGATTGTTTATTTAAGAAGATTAAATCTATAAAGAAACATAATATAAAAGGTGTTTTGAAAAGACGTTTTATTAATGTTTAATATAATAATAATTTTACTTAAAGAATTAAAAATAAGGATAAAAAGAAAAGACATAATAATTTATATCTTATTATGTCGATAAAATATAACCCCTAGAATGTTTGACTTAGGAAGATATATGATTATGTGATAAGAAAAGAAAAGATTATTAATATTAGGATAATAATTATATGGCTATGGCTTAGCCTATACGTATGGCCTGTGCGCAACAGTGGCTGTGCTATTAAGCTATTAGATATTCGTTTTATTAAGAGTTATTTTTTTTCTTTTTTTTAATATAACAACAATAATTAATACATGATTCGTATGATATCCAGTTGTATAGTTATTCTTATTCTTATTATAGTGATTATTAGACCTTGTTTATCCAATAATTATTTATATTTTATAAATTTATAACTTTTAAATAAATATTAACGTTTTAAATTTACTTTAATTTTTTATTTTAAATTATTATATACTTTATATTTTTATATACTATTATACCCTTATTAAAAAATTTTATAACTAACATAATAAACTTCATAAAAAAAAAGCTATATATTTTTAAGAATTGCTATTTGCACCCCATGTTTTTGCTATTAGGGGCTTATTTGCACCCCAGTACATGTGGCGGGGCCTCGCGTTTAAGGCCGCTAAGGCTCGGCCGTAAAAGCCGGAATCTACTCGAAATAACTTCACGAAAACAGCCTGCATCCTTTTATAATTTAGATCAACCGATTCCTTATTCGATTACGAATTGAATGACACCGGTTGCACCTTGCAGCGATATCTGGCTGTAAAGTTATAAGGGTAGGAAGATAGAGAGCGTTTGAGCCGCATCACGTGATACCCCTTGGCGGCCATATTTCATTTCTAAGGCAATATACCATCCCAAAAAAGACCTAATAACTTGACAACCGACGATCGCATACGTTTAAGATTAGTATCATTCGAAAGCGCTTAATTAGATAAATTGAATAGGTTAAGTTACATTATCTAAAGCGTTGTATAGAGGGAGTTATGTGGGATGATAAATTGTTTGAGCTGTATTTAAGGGTGGGGCTTAGCGGCCTCGGGCGCGAGCCCTGCCACATGTACTAAGGTGCAAATAAGCCCCTAATAGCAAAAACATGGGGTGCAAATAGCAATTCTCATATTTTTAAGCTCTTTAAAATTTACGAAAAACTGTAGCTTAAAAACGTGGCTTTTTTTTTCGAGGCGGCCATAAAATTTTATTTTATTTTATTATATTATTTTTTTATGTTATATAAATAAAGTGTTTTAATATATAACGATATTATTACTTAATTTTTTACATTTAAAAGCATTTTTAAAACTTTATTTATGTTAATAATAAATTTAAAACTTATAACGTAAAAATTCATTAAATTTAAAAAATTAATTTTTTAAGTTACCGTTAAAATCCAACAATATATTAAAGTGCAAATAAGCTTTCGATAATAAAAACGTAGGGTGTAAATAATAAATCTCAAATTTTTTTCATAAAAGCTTAAAACTTAAGACTTCATTTTGATGCCGAATGTTGATGCCGGAAAACGATATACAACGCAAGTTAATAAGTACTCATTGCTAAAATGCCAAAACCTAAGTCATTCTTAAAACAAGCAAAAACGAAGCCAAAGAAGGAACAGAAGCTCGATACAGCAGACGACTTCCAAGCTGCTGGTGTCGACTTTGAGGAGGCGGCCGGAAAATGGCGTGCAGGAGATGCTGCAAAGTCAATGAGATTCTTTCAACGGGCGATCGATGTGTACGATCAGGGGCTGCAGAAGTTCCCCCAAAGTATTGACCTTGCTTATAACAAGTACGGATCCCTTCAATAAGTGGACGAATATACCCAACGAACATTCTGCTAATAGTTTCTGTAGAGCGCGAGTGCAACTAGAGATAGCCACACATCCTGTCCTAGTAGATCAAC
This sequence comes from Hypomontagnella submonticulosa, assembly GCA_022984865.1. Lineage (NCBI taxonomy): Eukaryota > Fungi > Ascomycota > Sordariomycetes > Xylariales > Hypoxylaceae > Hypomontagnella > Hypomontagnella submonticulosa. The sequence goes on along the minus strand of JAJKLF010000041.1, from coordinate 325,140 downwards.
TGCAGCGGCCACTTACAAATGCATTAGAAGAGGCGCTCGCTTCGCATCGATACGTGTTGCAGTTAGACCCGAATAATGCCGATGCACTTTTCAACACCTCTCAAGTCCTCACCTCAATTGCTGAGGTCATAGCTACCGAGGATGATGACGAGGGTATGGGGGCTGAGGCCCAAGCTTTAAAGGTACTTCGCGAGGCACTCGATCTCCAGAACGCATGTCTCGGCCTTCAGGAGCAAAAGTACCAGGAATTCCTCGAGCAGGAACGGATCGCGAGCGAGCAAGGGCCGGAGATGGACGAAGAGGCTTCCACAATGCCTGGCTCGAAAGACGACGCAGAGTCGGGCGATGTAGAGGAAGGTAGCGAATGGTTTAATGTCATCGAACCAGTTACCCCCGATACCCTCATCGACACTATTCTCACCCAGCTAGGCACCCTCACCACGCTCTGTAGCATTATGAGCTCCTGTCCGGGAGTTGCTCCCGAACACACTTTCCCTTGGGTCGAACAGTATTCGTCGGGCCTTATGGATAAGCTACAAACCTTCTCAAGTACCCAGCCCGATAGATTACAAGAGATTGCTCTGGCGAATGGAAACCTAGTGTCAGGGAAACTGGAGGCAGGATACAAATCCGGCAAGATCGACGTGGAAACCTACAAACGAGAGAGAGACGCAGCCTTCGCCTTGGCAGAGCTTCAACTGGAAGGGTCTATCGAGGGTCTCATTTCCAACGCTCGATCCCTCATGGCGTTCAATTCGGCACTGGTAGAATCCGAGAATGGGGATGCTCAGTCGCATGCGACGCTGCGATGGAACACACTCACGGCCGGTATAGCAAATCTCAAGTCCGCATCCGCGATCCAGGGAATTTCTCAAGACGACCTGGCTACGACGCATTTGCTTCGCGGCGATGCATCCTTGTACCTTTGTGCTATGGCTTTCCCGCCGACATCCCACCAGACAGCCGTGAACAGTGCCGCGCAGAACGCTAAGAATGCAGAGGTGTATTACCGCAACGCAAGCAGACTAACTCAGAACGAGGAAGAAAGGGATATCGCATCAATGAAGTCAGCAGTCGCCCAATACTTACAAGCCTATTCGCAGGGACAAGCCCGGGGCGATGTCAATGATCTCTTGAACGTAAGCCCACGGGGTCAAGAGTGGGCCATCAAGCAGCTGGAAGATATGGTGGCGGAGAATCTTGTGCCTCACGCACTATTCTCGTAGATTACCGATACCCGACATTCGGGCCGTACCTAGATGTAGTGAGTAGAACCAAATATTCCCGTATAATGAGATTGGCCTTTGAATCTTTCTAGGTACCGATAGAGAGAGCAAACGGACTTCGTTTCGTACTGGAGCTCGAGTGATATTAGGTACACCGCTGGGCGCTACCTGTTGGCTAGGTTCTCTTAAAGACTGGATGGCTATGGAGTCCACGTTTCATTAGTTCACGAGTCCGAATCAAACCCCCGCAGCAATTAAGCTGGCTACAAGACGCCGTAGTGCCGTCCTAGATATTGATTCATAAATGTACTGTCATTTTCTCGATGCGATATGTTAGTTTGGACGCCAACCCCCACTCCAGCTCCAGCCGCAGCTCGAAAGGCCACTTCGTTCATTCCATCCCCCCGACCCTTCAATATAACTCAAGACAAGCCCCGAAAGGCCAGGAACCCCCTTAATGACTGTGGTCGCCGTGGCTATGGCCATTGGCATGGTCGTGTCCTTCGTGACCTGTCTCGATCCAGTCCTCGAATCCGTCTTCGAAGAGCTCATCCAGCTTGTCCTGAACGTCAACGCCGGACTCCATCGCCTCTTCCCAGATGCGAAACTCCTCATCATCCAGTAAACAATTGTCAAGAGCTTTGCGAAGTCGCTCCTCGCCGCCGTTCCTCATCTGCTGGCCGATGAATACGAGCTCCTGTCGACGGTCTCCCCACTTGCCGTCGAAATCGCGCGTGATGGCTTTCCTCGTCTCGGGGTCTGCTGGCCATTCGTTCTCCGGGATCTCGCAGCGCCAGAGGTCTTGTCCGGAAATAGTCAGCATCACGCCTGCTTGCGACCATTCGCCATACTAGTCATGTTAGCATTATTATAGGACAGTGAAGCCGCTCTCGGTATACTTACCATTCTTGGTCTGGTCGCCAACCACAGAAACCCTTTAGATCGTAACAGCGGCCCGAAAGTCTCGTCGGTCATCTTAGAAGCGAGTCGTGCTTTGGGGTTGAGTTGAGGTTGCTCGTCCTCCATTTCGGAGTCTTCATCTTCACCGTCCTCCTCGCCATCCGTCCCGTCTTCATCGACGTCCATCTCTTCTCCTTCAATCTGGTACTCCGTCTGGATGACGACAAATACGGATTTGATCATATCCCATAGCCGCGCGGGATGAAATGGACGACGAGCTCGATATACGAACGTACCAATTCCGTACTCCTCTGTCTCGGGATTAATCTCTTCGTTTAAGCTCTTCAACCATCCAGCGCTGAGAGCAGCCTTCTCGTACGAGAACAGGCGCGTATCAAGGATCTCCGTCAGATCCAGTCGCGACTTGATAGTCGAGACCACTTTCGCACCGGGATTAAGCTTATTAACAACCCCCTTGATCCGATTGACCTCTTCCTTGGAGACGAGATCACACTTATTAACAATGACCACATCCGCGAACTCCACTTGATCAACTTGTAAGTCGGAGATGTTACGGTCATCTTCTTGCGGAACGTCGGTTTGGCGATCGACCAAGAAGTCGGCCGTCGCGAAGTCTTGCATGAAGTTGACAGCATCTACCAGCGTGACGCAAGTGTCAAGACGTGCGACTTTGGATAACCCGCCAGCTTTCAGGATCTCGGCGAGCTTCTTGTTCGTCTCTTTGTCGCCTTGATCTTCCGCTTCGAGGTCGTGTCCGGCAGCGATATGCATGTCGGCAAATCTGATTCACCAAATCAGCGAATCATTCGAGTCACATCTAAGCAATGGGCTGATGGGCATTGCTTACTCTTCCGAAAATGTCTCGGCAACTTGCATGGGCTCGCTGACCCCTGAGCTTTCTATAACGAGATACTCGACCTGTTTTTCTTCGGCTAGTCTCGCGACTTCCTCGAGTAAGTCACCTCGTAGGGTGCAGCAGATGCACCCGTTCTGCATAGCCACGACCTGTTCCTCCTTACGGGTCACGTCGTGAGAAGTAAGGAGAGCTGCGTCGATATTTAGGGCACCAACATCGTTGACAATGACACCTATCCGTAAGCCGTGGTCAGGAGACGTTAAGATATTTTCTAGGAGAGTCGTTTTCCCTGACCCTAGAAACCCGCTGAGGAGTGTAACAGGGAGCCGCCCTGCCGTTCTATGAGGGGCGTCAATGAGTATTGCAGGAGCCATGATGCTGACTTGATTCGAAAGGACCCGAGGCTGCCTATATGTTGAAGTCAACTTCTAGTAGATCAACTGGTGGTTTTCATCGTCAAATGTCATTTCTACGTTACTACACACAGAACCAAGGCATTTATAAGATCAACAACTCTCGCTAGGGGCCGTGGGATAGGGCAAACCCCGTCATCACTAAGGTTTTCATTGGTCCATAAGCTGCGTCTGTTCGAATCTTCATTGCAAGAGGTCAATGAGACGAGGCGTACAAGCACCTTGTTGGCTGTCTACGGCATACCATTATGACAGTCCCATCTCAGAACCCCTTCCCCAAGGAATACTTCTTTAGTACCTTAATCAGACTGCCTGCTCTTAGGGGATGGTCTCGTACCACACATGTATACCTTTTGTGAAGGCATCCCGTCTATCAGACCGTATCGTAAGGCCATCGCGGTAAGGACCCTGATGGCAAACCTAATTCAGGGGCTTTGTCCAACCTTGATGGCTTGTGGGGGTATTTACGGGAAGTTGAGTAATTCATATTATTCGATTGGTTTGTAAGATAACTACGAGATACTCGAGAGTCCCATATCTTGACATGGGTAGGTATTCATGCAGTGCAAGACGGATACATAGCGAGGGGATAGTTCTCGCACATATGGCTTTTGTCATCATTCCTCAATTATAAACATCAACAGTGCCGAAACTAAGTTGCAAGATCTAACATAACGCACTGTCCCCAATTCTGGGATCAAAGAATGCGCTCGGCCTTGAAAACTAAGCGTAATTCCTCAGCATCCTTCTAAGCGTAGCCAGTAACCCCCATTAGTCCTAGCACTCTACCTCACTTCCGGATACTTTGACCAGTCGATGTTAGCAGGGTCTTCAAAGCACCTAACGCGGTTCGCGAATTCGTGGCTCGAGTAGCTACCCTCAGGCAAATCAGGCAGCTCCGCACACTGCGGGAGGAATTCAACCACCACGCAGTTGTCCGGGGTCGGGTACCCATTCCGGAAAGCCTTGACGGCAACGAATTGCCAATCCGGCGGGTAGTACGGGATATTCTGCTTGCAAGCCAAGAACAAGCTGCCGCCGGGTACTGTAAGTTGCACCATCGGATACGGAGGGTTCGTGAGCGTGATGCCCGCCGTGCCGGTACCCGCGTCGATTCCAAAACCTACCACATCAGTGGTATCGTTCGGGTAGCGCATGATGATTCCGTACGGTGTCAGCGGCGTTGCTGCGTCGGTGAGGATGTTGGATGTCTGGTGGTAGACCTCGTTGGCAGTACCATTCTGGTAGAAGATCATACCGGGCGTCGTGCTGTTCAGAACGGCAGAGTTGAGGCCGGCACCGATGTGGGCTCCCTGCAAGGCCCAGCCGTGGGTCGGTGGCGAAAGGTCGTTGGCGCGGTCGGTGACGTTGGCGATGAGCTTGAACCCTTTTGCAAAGGTCGAAGGAGGATACGGGGTCTCTTGACGACTCTGTAGAGGACTTGCCGACGCGAACGGTACCGAAATGGCCGCCAGTAAGGCATATTGCCACGAAATGCTGGAAACCATGATTGTGAACTGAGGGATAAATGTTTATTATTGATTTGATGATCCCCGAGTTAGCTGTTGGTGCGTGGTGGATGTAAGAAGAAAAGTTGGGTGGTCGTTCGAGGCACGCTTCCTCTTAAATATCCCATCGTCGCCACTATTGTCAACATACCACATGTGGGGGCATGCAATACGGTCATTTAGCATCCTAATGAGAATACGAGTTCGTTTACGCTTTATATGGCCTTTATTGTGGATGCCAGCTCGGCCAATTACGTATTGGAAGTGTATAATTCCTCGATTTGGGATTCATGATGCGAAGACGTATAGTCCCTGGCTAGGGAAATGATGATCTCGTGAATGGTTTAAAACCGGCACTGTTCAACATTTATATTCCTTCATAATCTAAGCGTGCAATTTGCCCAGATCCCACCTTCGAGCTGGTCCCTACTATCATGAGAAAATAATGCTTAAGGTTATATGTATCTAAGCCGCGATGTTAAATAGGACTGCTTCACCTAGGTAATAGGGACGAGTAAGCTAGGGAAGGGCTGATGAAATATGTGGCAACACCCAATCACCTGCCCAATCCCTCTCAAGAACTCGATAACTGGTGTGATTCTAAATATACAGTATGGCATAAGGAACTACCCTGAAAGGATTATCAGCATCGTATTTTAACTGCCTCTTGTTTCTTTTCTCGTGTAGGTCTTCGTTAGGATGAGGTATTGTCATTGTAGTGGCCCTAAAGTGACGTCTGGTCAGAGAAGCGATTGGTACTGGGTAGCGCGGAAATCGTGTAACATAAAGGGCAGGACTACATCTACGAACGTCTAGCTCTCTAAGGTTCGGGTGCTTGATTCCTTTTGCCTATACGTGGCAATGGCTGGCGAACTAGGAGCATGAACTCCTTGTCAGAAGGCTGTCTTAGTAGCATGTACCGATGGAGTCGTGCCTGGCAAGAAGGGAGTTGTCCCTGATACCAGGGAGCTAACCATTAGGGCCTATATCCTGAGATAGAGGTATTCACAAGGAACAAAGGACCCCTGGGGTACATAGGTCTGGAGTTCTAGTTAGATAGGGGTTAAGGCTCCTTGCGCGATAACATAGTTGCTTCCCAGCCTCCTTGTGACACCTTGTGACACCGAGGAGCAGTTTCGGGACTCACCTATTCTCAAGTTCACTCTATTATGACGGACTAAGGAGCATACGCGTTTACACAAATGGGCTTCACCCTTTTGAATCTCAGAGTCAAGCTTCATAGCATACTGTTCTACACTCTAAGAGGAATATGATAAGCATGCCCGGTGTAGCATCTATTATCATATGGCTCAAGCCTCGCTCCAGGATGTCCGACCAGACAAACCCTAGCAGGCTAGCAATAAGAAACACCGCTTTGCAAGAGAAGCTTCGGGTCTTGCTAAGCTTGGCTATCTATCTATCTATCTATCTATCTATCTATCTATCTATCCACTATCGACGTCTCGAATAGTCACATGAACCCTTTATTCTCGGATGAAAATGATGGGTCTGAATCTAGGGCCTGGGGAGCCAAAGAGACCTCCAGGTACCGTTCGTAATTGTGATCGTGAAGCAACGCTGAAATGGAGATGCTAGATCCAACTCAGCAGAATCCAGCTCGTCGTCATGTTGAACGCCGTCAAAAATGCCTCATCACGATGGTGATTAAGTTCATCAACGTCGCCCATTGTAGGGCGATACCCCTCGGTACCTTTATCACAAAGACCTACGACAAAGTTACGACTACGACAGCAACATCCACAACAATTATTTTTCTGAATTTCCTGGATTGTTAACCGCTCCCACATTTTCAACAAAAAACCAAACACCCAAAATAACCAACAACAACAACCACTACTACTACTGTTGCCGCTGCCGCTGCTACAACAATCACCCAAACAAAGATGGTGGCGCAAGATCGCTTGATCGAATACGAGGGCATTGAGGTCGACCCCTTCGCCAATGACTGCTTTACCGAACCTACTGCCAAGGCCCAAGTCGACCTGAAGGTCGACGACAACCTCTTTGGTGCCCGTCCGGAGAAGCTGTACCCCAAAGGTTACAAGCTGTTAGTGACGGAGTCCAAGCGCCACGGACCGGAGTGGCGTAAAGGCCAGCCACTCGGTCTGGACCCTACCAACGAGGAAGCTCTTAAGATCCCCATCGGTTGGAACCCGCCCCAACAGCGAATCCGAAAACGAGGCCTTGGAGGCGACATCACGGATTCGGTGTGGAAGGAATGGCTTGTCGGTGAGTTCCAGTGGCCACTATTTCTTTATCTTAGGGAGTGTAAAGGCGACATCGAAAGATACGAGTGAGCGAGTGATTTAAGCTGTCCATTTGCTAACCAGACCGACTACAGGAAACCTCGAGGTCCCCCTTCCCACCAATTTCATTGAGCCTCCTAAGACTTGGTCAGAGGACTCACAGCGTGAAGTCCGCATGGCCAGTGCCAACAACGAATTGGTCGTCCAGTCTCAGCAAGAGCTGATTCGTTCGAACCAAGCATATCGCGATCCCTACCAAGACATCGAGGGCGCCTTCCTACAACTGGGCCTGCTATGACCAAAAATGTGAAAGAAGGGCTCGAGGGGTTTCCTTACACTGCCAGACCTACAAGGCTAGGGCTTGGTTACATTGTATGCTCGCATTATGCTCACATTTCGAACCATCCCTACTCTGTACTCGGTCAGGCCACAGATCGTACCTCTCTAGAAAGTACTGAGATCCTTTATTGTTTGAATTTCGCGAGACGATGAAATCTGATATGATTTGCTAACCTAGTCTTCATGGCTAGGGAAGGATATGACGACGAAACAAAACATATGGGTCCCTTTCCTGAATTTGACGTGATTATCTGCTCCTGGCGTATATATTGTAGAACGTACACATATGTAGATATACGTACTAGGTAGATTAAACAACACAGACGACGGCAACTATAGTCCTAATGGACGGTAGGCAACTAGCTTTCTGAGATACGTATAAGGCCCATAGGTAAGATGGGGTGGGAGTAACGCTGCTATGGTATACTTAGAATGCCTGATGAGTTATGAGCCATTAAGAGCAGCGGAAGGCAACAGGCACACATAGAACTACGAGACTCGAGTCTAGAGAAGTCGGCAAATTAGCGATATATTAGGTATTGGGTATTAGTACATACATACACATCCATGTCATTATATACATATCCATATCCACACTCTCGTATAGCCTATTTAGCCAAGAACTTCTGGAAGGCCTCCTGCTCGATAATCACGTTCCCAACAGACCTCAGCCTCTTGCGACCCTCCTTCTGCTTCTCAAGCAGCTTTTTGCGACGCGTGATATCGCTAGCGTGCAGCTTGGCAAGCACGTCCTTACGGAAAGGTTTCAGGGTCTCTCTCGCGATAATCTTCTTGCCGACGGCAGCCTGGATGACGACTTCGAACATCTGGCGCTGGACGTGCTCTTTGAACTTGGTAACCCACTGGCGGCCGAGACGGTCCACTTGGGACAGGTGCACGACGCGCGAGATGGCGTCGACGGGCTGCTTGTTGACAAGCAGTTGTAGCTTAACTAGCTTGCTCTCGCGCCAGCCGGCATCCTCGTAGTCTAGCGTCGCATAGCCCTTGGTCGCGCCCTTAAGCTTGCCGAACAGGTCGTCGACCAGCTGCGCTGTTGGTATGCGGTATTTGAGGATGACCTGCATGCCATGGAAGAACTCGATGCTCTCCTGCTCGCCGCGGTTGGCCTCACATAGCTCGATAGCGCGGCCCAGGTATTCCTCCGGAAGCGTCATGGTGGCGAGCACATAAGGTTCGTAGAAAGTGGCCCCGCGACTACGTCCGTCCTCCGAATCCGGGAAGTCGGCGGGACTCTGGAGTACGGTCTCGCTACCGTCGCGCCACAAGACCTTGGTCTGCACGGCGGGCTCGGTGATGATGATGCTGGCACCGTGCTCCTGGCGTAGACGGTCCTGGAACACCGAGCAGTGCAAGCTACCGAGGAAACCCAATCTCCAGCCAGCGCCCAGGGCTTCGGAGTGGTCTTTGAAGAGGGTAACACTGCGATCGTTCAGGACGAGCTGTCCGATGCTGTCGGCCAAGCGACTGTAGTCGGCGGGATCCGTGGGAAAAGCGGCAACAAAGACCATAGGCTTGGGTTCCTCAAAGCCTGGGTATGGCTCGACAACGTCCTCAGAGCCATCTGTAGTAAAGGTGTCGCCGATCTTGGCGTCCTGGATTTTCTTCATGCCGGGGTTAAAAAAGACGTAGCCGACCTGGCCAGCCCGTAACACAGTCTGCGGCACCTGCGTAGGATACCGGATGCCAACCTCTCCGACGGTATACTTGTTGCCGGTGGCGAAACTGACAAGATTATCACCAGCCCTCACGGTCCCGTCGAAAAGCCGGACCAAGCAGATAACGCCGCGGAAGCTGTCGTACCAAGAGTCCACCAGCAACATCCTCAGAGGTTTCGACTCGTCGCCCGTGGGCGCTGGGATATTCTCCACGACGGCAGGTAATATCTCCTTGACGTTAAGGCCGGTCTTTGCGCTCACTCCGATAGCCTTGCTAGAGTCGAGCTCGAAGGTAGACTCGAGCTGTTCGAGTACCCTAGGCACGTCGGCGGCGCTCATATCTATCTTGTTCACAACAGGTAAGATCTTCAGGCCCTCAGCGAAGGCAAGGTAGAAGTTAGCGACGGTTTGGGCTTGAACGCCTTGGCTTGCGTCCACCAGCAAGATGGCTCCCCCGCAGCTTGCGTAAGACCTTGTGACCTCGGCGCGAAAGTCGACATGGCCGGGGGTATCGACGAGGTGTAAGAGATAGTCGAGACCATTGTGGTTGTAGATCATAGTACAAGTTTGGGCCTTGACAGTAATGCCGCGCTCGCGTTCGACCTCGAGGGTATCGAGGATCTGACGATTCGTATTAGAAGAGGAGATGGTTCCGGTAAGCTCAAGTAACCGGTCTGACAGCGTAGATTTGCCATGATCGATATGCGCGACGATACAAAAGTTGCGGAAGCGCTCGATGGGTATCGCCGCGATCCGGCGTTCAAGATCACTGACCGCTCCTGTCTTGGAGCTACTATACTGCCGAAGACCAGCTGGTACGGGATATAGAGTCGCCTGGGCTGCTCGTGCCCCGACTCGCCATGAGTACTGAGGTTCTGACCGTTGACAACGCCATACCGGGTGTAAGTTATTCCTACTACTCCTGCTATAAGCCGTACGAAAGGAAGATGGGCGTAGACATGATCGCATGAGACCGGACGCCACTTTACTATCAAATCTACCACCCATCCATACGAATTGCACTCTTTCGACCTTATCGACTTTATATCGGGACGCACAAATGCAAATGCATCAATGATACGAAGCTATTCCCAGCTCCGTTCAGTACCGCATATGAAAAAAATGCTGAGAGCTCCGTTGGTTTCTTATCGTTATCTTATCATCGTACATGTACTCAATACAAATGTACTAGACACTAGTGGACATTAGGTTATCTAAACAATTGCCAATTGGGGCTTTAAGCTGAGGGACCTGTCACCCCGCCAAACCCGACGATCGTAAGTAAACAAATATCGATAACTGTTTCTTAACTACGGTACACCCTCGAGCATTAATTCCAATTCAACTATCAAGAGCGATACCAACGGATAACCAAGTACAATGGCGTCTACAGCACCGGAGAAGGACAAGTCCAAGGTCCACAAGCTTTCCCTGAAAGGAAGCGCAAAGCTCGTAGCCGAATTTGTACGTTTATGCTGATTCTCTACCGATGAATCAAGCTAACATACCTTTGCGCAGTTCCAATACTCGATTCATACCATATTGTACGTAACTCTGCTTCAATGCGCTCCGCGAGAAAAGCCCACTGATATTAACATCCAACTAGATTCCAACGAGGCGTCTATCCGGCGGAAGACTTCACAGCGTACGTAGCACTCTGCCATCCCCCGTCTAATCCGTCATAAAATACGACTAACAGGCAGTTCTAGCGTCAAGAAATACGGCCTCAACATGCTCGTCTCCGCCGACGACCAAGTCAAAGCCTACATCAAGAAAATTATGTCACAACTCGACAAATGGATGCAGCACGGCAAGATCAGCAAGTTAGTAATCGTAATCACGGACAAGGACACCGGCGAGCACGTCGAGCGCTGGCAATTCGACGTGCAGATCTTCGCGCAATCCAAATCCAAGTCCAAGTCCTCGTCTTCCAAATCCACCACCTCCGGCCAAGAAAACGCCGCCTCCGCCTCCAACACCGCAACGCCCGATCCCTCGAAGACCGAAGCCGAGATCCAGGCCGAAATCGCCGCGCTGTTCCGACAGATTACGGCCTCCGTGACTTTCCTACCACAACTATCCGGGGATTGTACGTTCAACGTACTAGTATACGCGGACGCGGATAGCGACGTACCCGTTGAATGGGGCGACAGCGATGCGAAGGAGATCGTGAACGGGGAGCGGGTGCAGCTGCGTGGTTTCAGTACGACGAGCCATCGGGTGGAGACGCTTGTCAGTTACCGGTTAGGCGAGTGAGAGTGTGAGACTGGGCAAGGCTCTTGCGCTCGTATATATAGGCACCTACCTATATATTTGGAAGGCTTCCTATACTCGGAAGGCCACTAGGAGGGAGCTTGATTGTACTGTATGATAGGACATTACCGACGGATTAGGGATGAATTTCGACTAGGCGTCTCGGGATTTTCTGTATCATGGATGGTAAAGGGGGCTGTACATATTTTACCACCTAATCGGACACTTGGTTGCGAATCAGCAGCGTATGGCTTCATCAGCGCGGCAGCAGCAGACGATGATCTGCCAAACTCTGCCGAATATGTATTTCCTCAACTCATTCTCGTTTATGCGGGCAGCCACCAGGTAGCCCTTCATCATCTATGCTCTTTTAGTTTTCATGCTTTATTTCCCCATAAATCACGGCGTTCTAATCCCTCATTCCTTCATTTGTATGTAGTGTGTAGTATCCATGGATGCTCCTCAAGGTCTAGAATGAGAGCCTTGCCTATTTCCGCCAACACCGCCTTCACCTTGCTATCTCGCGAAACTCCGTTCCCCGTTCGTTCATTTAGTTTACACGGTTGAAGAAATAGACGTAGGCCGTCTTCTTCATCTCCTCCACGTCACCCGCCTCCACCACCTTTTCGTCGTTGAAGAGAACCCATTTCGGCGCGTCGCCCAACTGCTTCCGAATGAATGCCACGTAGTGTCTAATATGGTGTCAATACGTCTCCCAATTTCTTATAACAAATCCAATCGGAGACTTACCCTGTGTGGATGCTGGTGCCCTTGTGGCATACGATAGACCGCAAGCGGAAATTGGCGGGTAGATTTGCGCTACCGGCGGGAACGACTTCCTTTTTCTCTTTGGGAGATGGGCCATCGTCGAAATCGCCCTGGTCGTCCGGATGGCTGAACAGCCACTCGACAGCGCGTTCTATATCTCCACCCGTCTCTTTGAGGGCCTTACGAGCTTGCGGTGCACCGAATCCCATGGAGCCTAGCATCTCTATCTTTTCGGGATCGGCCGTGACGTTTCCTCCCGTAGCGGCCGGAGCTGCTACCAGAGGCGCGTCGATGTCGGGATCTTCCATATGCTCGAATAGCCACTCCATAGCAGGCATAGCACCCGAGTTGCCTGTGGCGTGAAGTGCCTTCTCGCAACGGTTGCGAGGGAAACCCATCGTCAGCATTTCGTTTAATGCGGCCTCGTTAGGGATGAAAGCTGGAGTTGCGGCCTCCTCTTCCGGAAGTGCCTCTTCGGATGGTTGAAGTCCGGTTGAGAAGTATGGGTCAAGCTCGAAAGGCTCGTCTCCTACTATGACTGGTACGTCGACCTTGCGCGGCACCCAATTTTCAACCGTCATCTTCCGTACCGTCACCACAAGTTGTTCCGGGAAAGTCTTGAACAAAGATCTCTTTGTGAACCCGTCCTTGCTTCCACATGAGGCACAAGTTAGCTCGACCACCTCTTGCGCGGTGAAGTTGTCAAGACACTGCTTAAATGTGACGGGTTTGTATTGGTCCCCTTCGCCCTCCGCCGCCGGCAGTTTTTCTATGGGAACGTCTAGGAAGATGCTGTCCTGTTCCGTACTGCTGTAGCGAACCTTCTTGCAACTCAAGCATTGTAGTCGCTGCTCTAGGACAAATCTGAAGGCGCTCGTGGGATCTTTCAGAGGAGCTGAATGCGGCGATCTGGTTATGAGCTTGACTAGGTGCTGATAGAGTTCGGACGCGTCCTGTTGGCGCATCGTGGAAAACTCGGCGTGCCCCCGGCCGATGAGGTGCTTTAGCATACTAGGAGCCAGACCTTTCTGGTGCGGGATCTCGGGTGAGCTTTCAGACGCAATAACATCGGAATCAGGCTTCGAGTAGCGACCTGACAACAGGCCGTCCGCCATTTTGCGGAGCTGCGTCTCCAAATCCTGGGCCGGGTCGGGAACGGTTGGCAGCTCGGCTTCGGGAATATTGTAGCGTGCCTCAAACGCGGGCATGTCAAACAAGCACTGCAGTATGCTTGCGAGGTAACAGCTGTTGCCGAGGTTCTTTAGCCCAGTCAGGCCTGGCCCGAATAGAGGCTTCAACTCCTTTCCATCCTCGGTGGTCATGGAGAATTCCCACCGTAGGTTCTGCTCGATCTGCATCTCAGTTAAACTCTTCTCCGTCTTGACCCGATCAGAGAGTATGATACCCCAGTGTGCCAGGTGAGCTGCAAGGTCGTCATCGACGCGCTCCTCGTCACATTGGTAACAGTAAACGTCCGCCGTACCCTCCGGGCTGATGGATCCCAGCTTAACGGCGACCGCGTGGTTACTGGCAGTAGCATGCGCCAGGCCGTGCGAATTACCCCCAACGCCACCGAACTGAGCCCGACCACAGCCCAAGTTGCCACACTCTAGACAGAGCCATAGATTTTCCTTGAGGTCACACATAGAACAGTGACCTAGGTCGCTCTGAATCTTCCGGCTCTCATGCTGCTGTAGTAGGAGTATATGCTCGCAGGAAGTAAGCTCTTGTTCCCAAGCTTTAACTTCCTCTTGTCTCGAAAATGTGTTCGCCTTTAGGATACCATCGACGAGCGGTGCTAGCTTTGGGTTGGTTTTGTCGAGCTCGACGAGGCACTCGTTACATTTAACTGCGGTCGTAATATCGTAACGGTCCGCGTCGGTCTCGGCTGCGATAGCCAACTTGGTCATCTTAGCCGGGGGCTCGTCTTTGACTACCCGCTTCCGAGTTCGACGGATATTTAGGGCGAGGGGGTGGCTGGTGGTAGCCTTGTGAAGCTCGGAATGAGCTCGAGGACAGCCTCCGTTGAAGCATTGTAGGCAGACGTCGAGGCCTTGGGGATTATCCTAAGCTTTATGAGCATAAACCACCAGATATAAGGCGGAGTGATAGGTTCTGCTGCCGTTTTAGTAAGAGGGCCGAGTGCTTACAATAGAGTCGAAACACTGGGTGCAGTCTTCACGATAGACCGACTGGGCTGGTGTCGGAGGGCTCAAGGCTATAAGTGACGGAACGTAAGCTATGAGATCAGACGAACACAAAACGGCAAACACTAATTCGAAGCTATTTCCCCGACGGACTTACGGATGGCATCAAGATGTGGACACGCCATTTGGGGCGTCGAGGAGACGAAGAGGTCAAATTAGGGGAAAGCTGAAAACCGAGGTAACGGACAAGGGACGGATGTGTGGATTACAACCAGAAAATGTTAACAAGAGTCGAGGGAATTATTGCCGCAAACGATGCTTATTTTGCTATGTACCTTTGAATGTTAGGAAAAACAAAATATCAGACGACGCAAGTAGGTACATGTAAGATGCAGGGTTGACAACTAAAATCGCAGTAACAGAAATAGTGCTGAAGCTCCTACTAAACGTCAGGAGCTTCAGGGCAATCGCCGGCGAGGCTTTCAACCATGGAGGGGTCAATGTTTACCCCACGTTCCAAACTTGCCCAGTGGTAACGGTGAGATAGAGCTTACAGTACATGTACCTTCCAGATTTGCATGCAGGTACCTCCCTACCTGCCTATTGACTTACTTAACACTGAATAAAGTTAGGTGCTAGGCACCTGGCTGCCAAGTGCTGCCTGTCAGCTGGTTAGAGCTGCCGCGCACTGGCCATAGCGAAAGCTAGAAAGTTCGGCCAAAAACCATCGGACTCGGTCCTGACCTGTGTACATACTGTAGTAGTGATGCAAGCACGGATCTGATAAGGCGTAGAAATAGCGGGGCTCTATCACTAATTTACAGTAACTCTCGAATTTACACTGTAAATTTCGCTTATCAGCAGCATATTACCTCACAGTGTGCATACCATCTCCGAGGGATATGAAATCATCGCGGGCATCAAGCTTGCTGATTCGCCACATTACCCTAGATCCATTTACTACCGAGATCGCCGACAAAGGCCGCTTCACTTTTTTGAGATACAAGCCCTTTAACCTACCTCATCATCTCCGAATATTAATTAACTCTGAACAACCTACAGTGTAAACTCATTTTCCATCCTTTTCCCAATCTAGTTTTGTTCAACTGCCATCGCGTATTTGGACTTTTATCAACGCAAACAACTTCGACAACTCCGCATCAATCGCGGACAGTCGATATTTCCAATATGCTGTCGCGAACACTCGCAAACACTGCTCGGCGTGCAGTCGCATCGGCCCCTCGTATCGCCACCCGCCAAACTCTCAACCCTGCCGCCAACATTGCGCGGCGATCGTACCACGAGAAGGTTCTTGACCATTATAGCCGGCCGCGCAATGTAGGCTCCATGCTCAAGACCGATATCGATGTCGGTACCGGCCTCGTCGGTGCTCCCGCATGTGGCGACGTCATGAAGCTACAAATCCGAGTTGACCCTAAGGACCAAACCATCTCGGACGTCAAGTTCAAGACCTTCGGCTGTGGAAGCGCCATCGCCAGTTCCAGCTACCTAACAGAGCTCGTGCGAGGCATGACTCTGGAGGAAGCCGCCCGGATCAAGAATACGGAAATTGCTAAAGAGCTCTGTTTGCCACCTGTCAAACGTAAGTTCTTCTCCACGAATATTACATGTTTTTCTTTGGCCTTGCGAGTGCTAACGTTTTGATAGTCCACTGTTCTATGCTCGCAGAGGACGCGATCAAGTCTGCAATAAAGAACTACTATAGCAAGAATCCCAACGTCAAGCCCACGAATCTTTCCGGCACCGAAGTAAAGCTGGACACTGCTGAACCTGCTGCGGCTGTGGCCTAAGGGCAACGTCGTTTTACCACGATTAACCTTGTCATTCGTTACTTGCATGGAATACGGAGTTGAGATGGGACAAAAGGTGCCGTTCTTCTGAGCAGCCTACGCAGATATGACAACGAGAGTGTTTCTTCTTTGAGACGAGATGGACGAGATGGTGGCCCCAACAGTGTGGATATGTTTACCTTGAGGGATTTTCGGTAGTTGGATTGCTTTCGGCACAACTGGAGTCGAGTGCAATGACTTCCAAGTTTCGATCTCATCGATAAGATGAGGTACAGATCTTGAGTTCTTCAAGCACGCATTAAGGGGTGTATACTAGTTTGCTAGCTTTGTCAGTCGCAATAAAAGTAGTAAAACCGTCTCGACTCATTAAATGTCTATATAATTCGAGTTCCCCAAACGAGACTACATGTGTGAGGTAAACTCGATAAAATCTAATTCCTTTTATTCTATGAACTTACAATGCAGCCTACAACGTGTGTCATTCCGTAGCGAAGCCCCTTTACTGAACATACATCTCGGATTAAGATCTAATCACCACCCTTCCTCCCATGAACTGATCGGATAAGATCGATATCGTGGAAGTTGGGTGTCATTATGTAAGCCACCATTTGCCAAGCCCGCCAAGGCCAACTAGTCACTATCGTGCGTACTTATCTTATCGATATAGAGTTCGAATTGATTTTTTTTTGTCCCTAATTAATTATATGAGGTCCGCAGAGGTTCTCGCAATACTTACTTAGTGGGCTGATCCTCTTCAATTCCCTCGTAAACTCGAGATTCGTTCAAGACAATTCCTCCAGGACTTGGAGGTATCTGCAAAATGTCGAAGCATCGCCTTGAAGATGCCGAGGAAGTTGAGGCTGCGGCCGTCCCGCGCAAGAAGTCCAAGAAAGAAAAGAAGGACAAAAAGGATCGTAAAGAAAAGCTGCGAGAGGACGATGCGACAACTTCTCCAGTAGACTTGGCCGCAGAGACGCCGGTAGCAGAAGTCGACGGCGAGGCCAAGCCGAAAAAGAAGGACAGGAAAGACAAGAAAGAGAAAAAGGAGAAGAAAGAAAAAAAGGCCAAGAAGACTGAGAGCGAAGTTAGCAACGTAGCAAACCCAGAGACGACAGAGGCAAGCGGCGAAGCACTGTCTCCCGACGAGATAAACTCGGAACGCAGATCCAAGAAAGAGAAGAAGGACAAGAAAGAGAAGAAGAAGAAGCGCCAAGCAGAAGAGGCAGAGGCCAATGGTGTTTCAAATAGCGATGCGAACGGACATGCGCCGAATACTGCAAATGGAAGTTCAGATACGCCAAAGACATACGCGCAGACCGCCGCTCTCTCTGCCATGCCCGAATCTGACGTCGCCGCCTTCCTAAGCACCCACCAGATCACCATTACCGACCCCCTATCCTCCACCTCCCTCCGCCCCATCATCGAGTTCGCCCATCTCCCGTCCTCAGCCCTCATCGCCAAGAACCCCTTCGCAGCATTCAAGGCGCCGACACCCATCCAAGCCGCATCATGGCCCTTCGGGCTCTCCGGCCGGGACATCGTCGGCGTAGCCGAGACGGGATCGGGAAAAACCATCGCTTTCGGTCTACCCTTAGTCTCGGCTGTGCTTGGGATGCCTACCGCCAAAGGCGGCGGGCGGATCCGCGCAGTCGTCGTATCACCGACACGAGAGCTAGCGATGCAGACGAACGAGCAACTAACCAAGTTAGGCTCCCTAGTCGGCCTAAAGACGGTGTGCGTGTATGGCGGCGCGTCGAAAGACGACCAGCGTGTACTGCTACGGAAGGCCGATATCATAGTTGCGACACCGGGGCGACTGAAGGATTTCCTCGACGAAGGTGCTGTCAAGCTCGATGGAGCCAAGTTCGTAGTACTCGACGAGGCGGACCGCATGCTAGACAAGGGCTTCGAAGACGACATCAAGCGGATCATAGGGTGCACGCCGCCGAAGGAGAACCGCCAAACACTCATGTTCACGGCAACGTGGCCGCAAAGCGTTCAAGCGCTAGCATCTACGTTCATGGTGTCGCCGGTCAAGATCCAGATCGGCGGCAACGAGAGCGGAGACCTACAGGCGAATACGCGAATTGAGCAGCGGGTGGAGGTAGTCGATCCGCGAGGGAAAGAAGCCCGATTGTTACAACTCCTCAAGGCGCAGCCCAAAAACGAGCGAGTCCTCGTCTTTTGCTTGTACAAAAAGGAGGCTACGCGAGTTGAGGGTTTCCTCCAACAGCGCGGCATCAAGGTTGTTGGGATACACGGCGACCTTAGACAGGAGCAGAGGACTCGTAGTCTCGAGGCTTTCAAGACGGGACAGACGCCCGTCCTAGTTGCAACGGATGTTGCGGCGCGGGGTCTGGATATCCCTGAGGTAAAACTGGTGATTAACGTCACGGTAAGTCACACTATTTTTCTTCTGCTCAGGCCTTGTGGCCAGAAGTTTATTCAATCAGCTAACGTCCACTACTAGTTCCCTCTTACCATCGAAGACTACGTCCACCGTATCGGTCGTACAGGAAGAGCAGGGAAGACTGGACATGCAATTACGCTCTTTACTGAGCATGACAAGGCGCATTCCGGAGAGTAGGTTCCCTCCAAGCCATCTGTCTTAACACAAATTTACACTAACGCTTCTACCTAGGCTAATCAACATCCTCAAGGCGGCTGGGCAACCAGTGCCGGACGAGCTGCTCAAATTCGGAACCGTGGTCAAGAAGAAGGCGCATGGCACATACGGCGCCTTTTATAAGGACGTCGATATGACGAAGAAGGGTACAAAAATCACATTCGATTAAATGATACTATAGCAAGGCGGATTACTTTCTACGATAGGGTCTGGCCTATATATATAAGTAGGGGGCTATATCACCGTTTCGCTCGCCCGCGTATAGAGCGATAGCGTTCTAGCAGATATCTGCGTTCGGTATAGGCGCTGCGCTAGAGGTTAAATCATTGCGTACGTAGAGAGTACAGGGCTAGAATTAAAGGTAGTTAGAAATGGGAAAACTTACATGACGATCGCGAAAGGCACCGCTCTAATTGCAACCGTGATTAAATCTTTGAATACGTGCGGCGAGACCCCTCCAACCGAAAGGCCAGCCCCCATCAACGAAGCCCAGAAGGCCGCAGTAGCGAGAGTCGAAAGGGCCAAGCCGTCAGGGAGAACACCACCCCAGCCAAAATCGACTCCGTTACTCTCAAAGTACCGCGCGATGAAGTTGCCGGTCCAGACAATACGGCACAGCATATTGATGGCATTGGCGTACACGAGGCCGGCGGCACCCAAGTCCAGGACCCGGAGAGACACAAATCCAGCGACGCCAAAAGCCAGACTAAAAGCGCCCATCCAAAGACTTTGGCGATGGACTTCGGACTCCGTAGCGACGGACGAGACGAACGCCTCGGCAACGCCGTTGATAGCCAAAAGAGGAATATACAAACAGTACCTCGCCAGCACCGTCCCGGCTCCGCTACCAGACCACCTAGCACCGGCGACGATCTGGACCAGCAGCGGCGCGGCGTACGGGCCCACCGTAACCACCACGATACCCAGAAGAACGTAGAATTTCAACAGAGCCTGGAGATCCTCTCGCGCCTTAGCGACAGCCTGCCTGTCCGGCGAGCCTTCGGCCGAGGAGAGCAGCTTGCTGAAGTAATTGCGGCTGCTCTCTTCGATGGGCTGGAAGACGAGGCGCGCGAGCAGACTGCCGTAGTTGTTGGCGAGGGCGTAGATGCCCTGGGACCGGGGGTCCGAAAGGATCGATACAAGGAATGTGTCGCCTTGGGTGAGTATGTGCTTTACGAAGGACTGGGCCGTGAGGCTGGAAGCGAGCTGGAGGGTGGGTCGGAAGAAATATCCCAGCACGAAATCGGCATCCGAGGGTTTGGCTAATGCCGGCGCTTTGCTTGTGCTAGGTGTTGGCTTTTGCTTGTGCTTGTGGTCTTGTTGTGAAGGCGAGCTCCGCCTCAACAAGAGGGAGAAGCCTTCCGCAGATGCCAATTGCGTGCCAAACCACGCGTACACAACAAGGAGCCCAGTGCTGTAAGCCAGTTGTCCGAGGGCGAACGGCAAGACGCCAAAATCCGAACCCTGCTTCCAGGCCCAGCTAGCGGCCCCGAACGTGACGAGACATCGCAGGAAGGTGGCGATTGATTCAGCGGCGGCTCGGGGACCGAATCGTAGGCGGTACTGTAGGATTACGAAGGCGGGTTCGGAGACCAGCTCGACAATGGCTGCCAACCCGTAGATACGAAGGGCGATGTCGAGGTACGGTGTCGCGGCAGTGGCAGCGTCTACGCAGCGCAGATAGGCCCAACCCAGTCCGACGGAAGCTCCTAAGCCCAGGAGCAGAGACAGATGGGCAATGTTGACGACCGACTGGCTATCTCTCGCGTTTGCGGTCGCGGGCTGGTCGTCGGTAGTTTTGGAGGTCGAGGTCGATGGGCTCTCTTGTCGCTGGATAGCTACTCGTAGGCTCTCGCGGGCGAAGAATAGGATAGACAGGTAGTAAACCTCGAGCTGGGTCGAGACACCGAGGAGCTTAGCGGTGAGAAAGCGGAGCAATAGTTGGTTGGCGATGAAGGTGACGGCGCGCGACGCGATCTGAAGAACAATGAGCAGGGATGCTCCGCGGACAGCAGAGCCTTGTTTCGGTGAAGGTGAGGTTGGAGAGGTTGTGGCCCGGGAATCTTTGTCATGCGTCTCGGCCAGAGACGCTAGTTGCTCGGCCATTATCGTATGGCGTATACGAAATGGAAGCTCAAGGTTCTACTCCCATTGGATGGTTACCTAGGAATGTATAAGTGAAGGACCGAATTGGGAACTACATAGTAGGATTGACGATATCATGACACTTCTTTCTTTTTAGGCTTTCACATTTTGGGTAGCGACTTCTGTTAGCGGCGCCGGTTTAGTTATTGCTTACCCGGAGTGCCGGGGACGCTAACGGTCTCGCTAAACCAGGTACATACCCCGCAACTGCCCCAGGTAGCGCTACGTCGCTTTGTAGCTTCCCCGTACACCTTCAACAAGCATCCAAACGAGACTTCATTTCTGCAACAACGATGTGTGAGGATGGCAGCGGGATGAGTTACGTAACACGTATGCCGAATAATTAACTATCAACTACTGATACAGAAAATTGGTGACTAATACAATGATGACAATCTCTCGAGGATTGATACCCGAATCGATCTATTAGTATATCGGTCCGATGCTTCTAAGAAACAAACATGCGAGCCGTGGTCATAGTATAGTAACGAACCGAATCAGCCTTTTACTGCCTATATTTGGGGTAGTAATATCCACGGATAGCTTCCAAGGTTGTTGTCTACTAAAGTCTAGGCCGATAGCCTAACGAAGCTCATCCATACTCTCTCTTACGTGCTACTGGTTATAGGACATGATATGGTGCAAAGTCGCCATCGTCATCATCATCAGTCGATTTATTAGCTTCCATTTCAATCAGAATCGATTAATACCAGCCGAACAAACATGTTGCATCAACCATCGCCTTATACGTCATGGATAACATATTCCATCCTGTTTCAGAAGCAGCCAATTACATCTGTCCGTCAAATCCGGCATCAACGCTTACTGTTCAAGTGTTTGCTTGCGAGTTGGCATGTCTTGGCCGACGACGGCTCACAGCCTATCGTTCGACACCCCCCGGACAAGTTCTAGAAGCCCCTAAAAGATGACTTCTCGAACCGATATTCGAATCGACGCTCCTTCGGCGGTATTAGACCTACTATGTAGTAAATCTCCAGGGCACGAACTCGAACGTCTTAATATCGGTCAGATTGCCCGCATTAGATCGTGCATGTTAAGCCGAGAACGTGTGGAAGATACCGACCGACTTGAACGAATTAGCTTTTGAAATTCCAGCGCAGATCAATAATGATTCCCGGATTTTCTGCTCCTGTAACACAGCATCAGAGGCGTTCACCGTAGTTACCTAGCCAGACTAATAACCGCATTAGCTGCAGAAATTCGCCGGTGGCTCCTAATAACCGGCACTTGTACACCCTTGTAATAACGTCCAAGACCGATTTTGCGGGGGTTGGAGACCACGACTCCTAGAAATTGGCTTCGACTCGCCTCTGGCTACAACGAGGCGATGCCACGACGGCAGCCGCTAATGCAATGGAGCCCTATTCCCGCATCCATCCCGCCTGGGGCTTTCTTTGGATCATCCCTAAACGCCTGCTGTGTAATATGTGTATTATACACATATTCATTTCTGAGTAGTATTATTCTCAAACAGGTCAGCTCTGACACGAACACCCTAGAAGCTTGAGCTACTGTGGACTTCCCCGTAATACGGACACGTACGGCTTTCTATCTGAATGATCCCCGAAACTCTCGCGAGCAGGCTCTTGTGTATTAACCGGAAAGGGGTCCGCACCACGTTTTTGCTGCTGTCTCCCCGTTCGATTGTTTGCTGTAAATGGATCGGTTCCGAACGTTGAGATTTTGCGGTGCTACTCGGGGCGAGAGAACGAGATACATCTTCTCTCTCTCCAAAGATCACCTTGGGAACGTCCGGGCTGCGTTTTTCTTGCGCTACAATCGGACCGGCCGTGACTGGCTAAGCCTCGTGATGTACGACTTTGTCAAAGGTCTTGCCTAGAAAGGACAGGAACTTGGACGATGAATTTCCCAGGATCGAGTCATGGCTAGGTACCCCTCCTTCGAGTTCCATCTAATAATCCCATTTACCTACCATAACCAATCTCGTTATCGGCCGAGAGCTCAGGATTGGTGAATCCGGACAAGGATTCGCATTCTTTCTACCGTTCCTAATGGCTTCCGTACCCCAGTGCCTCACGCTCTCCTTTTTGGCGGTGGCCCCATCGTTACCCCATGCTTCGTCATTTATCTCCTTTGACGAGATGACCCCGGTTACAAAACATGAGATCGCGTCTGCCCTATCCGTAAATCAGGTTTGTTTGGAAATTTCATTCCAGGGATTATTCCATGTTGTATATAAAGAAGTAGAGCAGCTGATCTCGTCTGTCTAAACGACCTCACCTCATGCTCTATTACCACTCTTAGTGTTCGTCGACGTTATCGATTTATAGCTATAGTTAAATAGGATTATCGGTATTATATTCACTAATCACTGCGATGGTTCGCCTCGCCGTTCGTAAGCCGGGCGATGACGCCGGTAAGGCGTGGCCTGCCATTGTCATCGGTCTTTTCGTTGCTTTCGGTGGAGTTCTATTTGGGTACGTCTGACGGAAGTTTTAAAAAATGTCTATACACTAATATTCAGTGTCTTGATGCGCTGACCCGAATACGTAGCTATGATACCGGTACCATCAGTGGTATCCTAGCCATGGATTATTGGCAAAATCTCTTTTCGACAGGCTACGTCAATACGAAGGGCCACTTAGACGTCTCCCCATCTCAATCCTCCGCCATCGTGTCGATTCTATCGGCCGGTACCTTCTTCGGTTCATTGGGATCTCCACTATTGGCCGATACAATAGGTCGTCGACTTGCTTTGATTGCCTCTTCGTGGGTATTTATCTTCGGTGTCATATTGCAGACGGCTTCGACGGCCTTGCCTCTGTTTCTCGCTGGTCGGTTCTTCGCTGGCTTCGGTGTTGGTTTGATCTCTGTCCTAAGTGCGTCCAAGAACCCAACTATTTTCACTTCCAGTTAGACTAATATTCTGGGCAGTTCCTTTGTACCAAAGCGAGACGGCGCCACGATGGATTCGCGGTGCTATCGTGGGCGCATACCAACTCGCCATCACAATCGGTCTACTCTTAGCCGCTGTCGTAGACTACGCGACACAGAACCGCCAGGACACGGGCTCGTACCGCATCCCGGTCGCGGTACAGTTCGCATGGGCCATAATCCTAATCGGCGGAATGCTTTTCCTACCGGAAACGCCTCGGTTCCTTATTAAGAAGGGCCAGCACGATAGGGCTGCGCGCTCCCTCTGCAAGCTTCGGAGGCTCGAGCATACCCATGTAGCGATCCAGGAAGAGCTGCGTGAGATCCAAGCGAACCACGACTACGAGATGAGCATCGGCTCTGCCACGTATCTCGACTGCTTTCGTGGACCCATGCTCAAGCGACAGCTCACCGGCATGGGCTTGCAAGCATTACAGCAGCTAACAGGTAAATGACACCGGGATTCTAAGTAGAAGTTCAAGATATATGTTTCTAACCGTACATACCACAGGTATCAACTTCATTTTCTACTACGGCACCCAATATGTGAGTACAAAGCGCCCACGAACCATCTCTAAGCTTGGTCCTGACATGTCTTCTTACGCTAGTTTAAAAACTCGGGTATCCAGGACCCATTCACAATCCAGATGATCACGTCCTGTATCAACGTCGTCTCGACTCTCCCCGGTCTATGGGCCGTCGACAAACTCGGTCGTCGTCCCCTTCTCCTCTGGGGCGCTGTCGGGATGTGCCTCAGCCAGTTCCTAGTCGCCATGCTGGGAACTTTAACGACGGGACAAGATTCGCAGGGTAACATCATCGTATACAACGTGGCTGCCCAAAAGGCCGGTATCGCCTTCGTCTGTATATATATCTTTTTCTTCGCTAGCACGTGGGGACCGCTCGCGTGGGTTGTGACAGGCGAGATTTTCCCTTTGAAGTCGCGTGCCAAGGGTTTGAGTATGGCGACTGCTACCAACGTAAGTTACATCCACCCGCCTGTGCCCTTATTACCCAGCCAACCACTGTGAACATATAATCAATAACCCAAACTAATGTCCCGTGACAGTGGCTCCTGAACTGGGCCATTGCCTACGCGACGCCCTACCTAGTCAACTACGGTGAAGGCTACGCGAACCTGCAGTCCAAGATCTTCTTCGTCTGGTTCGGCGCATGCTTCATCTGCATCTCATTCGTCTACTTTTTCATCTACGAGACGAAGGGTTGGTCTCTCGAGCAGGTCGACGAGCTATACAGCGAGGTCACCAGCGCACGCAAGAGTGCCGCGTGGAAGCCCAGCACTACATTCGCTCAACGACAAGGGTTGGTAGAGACCGTTGGTGCTCCTGCTGCCGAGGGCGGAGCGGCCGCGAAAGCCGAGGGGGTTAATGATCCGCAGCATAGCGACGGGGCCTCGCATCAGGACGAGAAGGCTGCGGTATAAAAACTGGTAATATCGGTCGGCCTCGTTCCTTTGGTGTGACTTCCCTACCCAGCTTGTATGTTATGTACCTTACGTAGACAGTCGAAGCATCCGCTTGTATTAGATATCTGCGAGGCTAACCGTGAGCAGAGGTATCTACTTAATATTACAGTAATTTAGCGTGTACTGTGTATGTGCGAACTGAGTACTGGTTCAGTATCCCGGTTGTCTACTTGCGGTTAAAGGCAGTCTATCACGTTCTTATATGTACGTGGAGTACATCCCTTCAAATTCATACGTACATAACACCCCTCTCCTTAAGAGAAACGTTGTACCAGATCATCAACGGTCTCCCCTCGACAAGCCAATGCTAACGTGGTAGACACGTAGCGCGTGGGTGCTAGGCAAACAGACCCCACTCGGTATGTCCGTCTGTAAGGTCTCGATGCTGTAAACCGTACTCATCCAAGACTTTCTGTATGGCTGCACTATACCTAGGACGTAGGGGACGTAGCGGGCCAGTGCAGACCATGGAACCCGAAACCAACAGCGAAATCGCACTCCGCTCGCCCTAGCTCCTTCATAGTTCGCGCATCCAAGCACAAGAGATAACTCTTCTTACCAAGCCCGTCAAGCACGACGCTCAGAAGCACGCCGTCGTCCTCGTCCAAATCTTGCTCATCCCTAGACTTCTGACGGGGCACGAAGATGGCTTCGCCCGGCGTATGTCCCGTCGGGTTCTCCCAGTACAGTGTCGCACGCGTCTCCAGGTCCGTCTTGACGATAGAATCGAACAGCGTGCTGTAGCCGCGATTCGCTACGCTATACACGTAGCGGTGTTTCTTGGTTACGTAGGCGGGGTTGATGGTAGGTAGCTCGCCGGCATGCGGTGCTTTGATCTCCAACACTTTGTCCGCGGTCCGGCTGGGATTCGACTCGTTTCCACCACGAGAACCTAGCTTGGGGATGTGAAACTTGCGTCTGGTCAATCGAGCATGACAGCCGCGGTTACGCTCTTCGTTGCCCCAGAAGCTCTTGGTCGCGCCGTCGTTCTGGAGTATGACATCTAGTTCGAAGGACCGGATCACGTCCATAGTAGGATACTCGATAACATCGCAATACACGTCGATGTCGCCGATCGCCTCGTTGAATTCCTCGAAGGAGTTGATGCTATGGAAGAAGAATCCCGCAGGGCTGTCAAATGTCGCGACTACACCTCGGTTGCTAAGACGATCGACGACGAACCATTTAGACAGCTTTGACTCGTCGAAAGGTTCTATAGCGTCCACCATGTTGCGCACCCACGGAATCTTGATTCCCATCATACCAATATGCGTCGACGGGACACAGAAGATGACGAAGGAAGGCGAAAGGAAAAAGGAATGGATGTATGCCGGCTTAACATCGGCAGCGGCAATCGTAGCCAAAATGTCAGTTTTACCGGTTGACGCGCTTGTTCGAAATATACGGTACGTCGCTCGATACCCCAGTTCGAGATTGAAATTGAAGAAATCACCATTCTCGGGATCTCTCTGGGCGTGGGCGCAGCTGAGCGGGCCCTTGAGGAGCGGATGGAGTTTCTGTTGCCTGGCTACCCCGATCGGCTCCAACGTATACTGGTCGATTTCCTTCATGAGCGCATTATCCGTCGATAGCCACGTGGTTTTAATGCCTCCTCGGTGGCCAGACTCGGGAGTCGCCCGGGCATTTGACGGCATACCGGGTACATTTGCATGTACCACGACGTTGACGTTGTCTGACTCTAACCCCTGATTTTTAGGGTCTCCTCGCCAGACACTCATGATTTTACCGAATATACCGATGCAGGGATCCGTACGTTGGCCGAAACAAACGTCGGGTCTCTTACCGTCTCTCTTGATAGCATCATAGATGGCTTGGCTTTGGCGTCGGGATGAATACTCGACTTTTGCGATGCCATCGGTACCGGCGATGATGTTGAACCTATGCGACTGGCCGAGACCGTCGAACCAGTGCGTGGTCCGAAAGGTTCCCTTAGGGGTATCCTTGATAGTGTATTGTCCTGGGCCGGTGCGGTACAGTGCACCGGCGGCCCATGTAGGGATTGAGCCTTTCACAGAGAGCTCCACAGGGCCGCGAATTTCATCCAAGCCCTCGAACTAAATGCTTGTTAGTATCGGCTCATGATGAGTTGTAGGGTGGAGCTCACTCCGGCCTCATTAGGCCATTCATCGAAGTCGCCACCCATCATGGCCCGGACCGTATTATCGAAATCGGCATCTTCACTCTTCACCCCTCCGAGGACCTGCCTCTGCACACTCGGTGACTCAGTGCTTGTGGCCATGATCTCTGAAACCCGATCGTTGCGCCCGTCTATAACTATTCGAAGTTTAGAAAAATTGGAAGGTATCTCTGATTGTCTTGATCTTATTGATAGGAAACGGACTGGCCTGATGACGGGAAGTAAGAGACATTATATACCTGACTGGTCTAACGAGATTCCAATAAGTTCAGTTCGAAGTATACACCGTATACGCCTCCAATTGAGCTAAAACGACGCCCTTGTTTGCTTGTTCCTCGCCATGGAGTGATGTATTCATAATACGCCTCGCAAATTGACGAAATGGTATGCCTTGAAGGGCTAACTAGACTCCGGCGACACGAATAGTATCAGTCCAACTCTTCGGCAGGTAACCGAATGCGAGATTTTGCCTATGGAATGTAGGGCTGAAGTGTATATGTCGTGCAACTCGGAGAGTCTAAAGGCGCCGGAAAGATGCGAGATAGTCTAAAATTCAGACACTTGGACAGAAACGAATGGTAGGGTTGGTATTAATAGCTTGGGATAATTTAGAGTATAAGTTGATGATTAGGTACCTAAAGTGATGGGAACATCTAGGCAGGCGTGCATGCGCTTTCGCTTAAGAAAACCACTTTGAGGCACACTTGGAGATGAGAATGACGAAGGTGGGGTGATATTTCATGAAAGAGAATGCAGCCAAGATAAACTAGGGGACCAACTGGCACTGTCTTCCCATGATCTGTTCGCCTTTGACTTTAGAAGTTTGATATATAGCTGTTCCCATTTACCGAAGGATGCCGACAAGTATGTGGTCACTGGTTAGTAGTTACGTGTCTACATACTGTACATGTATGTATGTACGTTTGTAAGTACAGCAAGGGCGATTGAATATTGCTTCTGTAAACTAGGAAAAATGCCATCCGTTGGGGTTCATTCATCGGCTCGCTGTCTTCTACGATTGGCTACGGCGAATATCAAAACGTTCGGAAACACAACATGGAATTCTAGGGAGGCTCTTCAAAGTCAAGCATCCGAAGTCAAGCTTATAATCATGATTCATGAACCGGGACCGTATTACAATCTACACCTACACCTCATGTCACAATACATACATATGTACTGTGGTACAAGTACACCTTATCCAGTGCTTTGTTTCAACCGTGATCCAATAAGCGATTGCCTGTCCGGAACATGCCCGCTTAGGGTGTATTCTAGTCGACCCGAAGCTTCGGACATGGAACGCTAAATTGGACTCTTTATTGGCCAATGTCTCGCTAAAGTCATGCACTAAAGACCTCGCATTCGCCTACAAATGCGAATCCTACCCCATATCCCAAGCCTCTTTTTTCATATTCGTCTAATGAGACGCGTAAGGACAATACTGATTGTCTCGAAACTTTCATCTCTTGTGAGAAACGAGGCATCAAAGCCAAGCGATCTCTAATCAAGCTCACATCCGGTTGGTTTCCGTACACCAGACGAGATGACAAAATGCGCCATTCGGTAGATTCGTCCGAAATCATATGTGAGCATTCGTAACATTTCGTTACAGCCTTCCTGCAAATGTGATCGATCGAGATGGGCCAACGAGCCCAAGCCACCAAGTTAGGGGATCTCCCCCCCAGTTTCCCGGCTTAGCAATGACCAAACCAGCCTTCGCTAGACTTAAACGAACCTCTACTAGATTCTAACTGTTATAGGTCGGCGGGAACCCGTTATCTGGCGAGTATGTATCTCGTATGCCGATATGAGGTAGCCATACATGTATAAGTGGTACTGAATTCTTCCGAGAGCACAATTGACGGCGAGTGGAAAAGAGTGCCGGAGATAATAGTTATGTGTAGCGGTATCTCCGCTGGCTTACCCTACAAAATCTTTGGACCACAGCCAGCAAGACAGAACATGTAATTAGCTCGACAATATTTACAACCTCATCCGAGGCTTGTAAGCCACCGGATCTTCGTATGACCACCATGGTATTTCCCAGTCGCGGCTGTATCACCTGCAAAGGGCGACGCATCAAAGTAGGTACTAAGGATGACATACTGGTCGAGCCATCACAAACTAAGAGATCCAGTGTGATTCGGTTCGCCCAACCTGCGGCCGATGCCAGAAAGCAAGTCGTATATGCGCCTGGGATGAGAGCGAAGAGGCTGGCCTGCTCTTTGTCAGCGAGAACGCCTTCGCTCAGGGAAAGCCCCGGCGTCCTTGGAAGCCGAGGGAAGTGGTGACGGAGGCAATCGACTCGCTGACCGTGACTGAGCCGTCCCCAACTTCGCCGTCTATCCCCGTAGATGGTGAGGTGGTCAATTTCTGGCTTGAGAATTACGTATTCGGGGATAGCGAGGTGCCCGAGTTTGTGCGCGAGTACACCTGTCACCTTCGGGTGTATTTGGACAAATCCCGACCGAATTCAAGTCTGCGCCTAGCCGTGTCAGCCGTTTCATCGGCCGTCCTTGGCTACACGACTCGGGACGACAATGTGACCGAAAATTCAGCCGCGCTATTCGCTCAAAGTGTTACGAGGATGGAGACCGGGATTCAGCAACTGTCGCGGGATAATATTGACGAGCTTCTCGTTACGGCCATGCTGATGGCTGACTACGAGGTATGGACAGACCCTCCGAGATAATGAGGCCAACTAACATTTCGTTCAAGGAGCTCATGTATAGAGACACGAGGCATCACAGCAGAGAGAAAAGCCCTTCATCAGCCCCAGATCATGATGCAGTAGGGTCCCGGTTCTGGGAGAACAACTGCTACCATGAAGACGCGGCGGGTCTCTTGGGACTCCGGAAACAGCGTGGTTGGGTGGCAAATCCTGATCTCGATAGAGCTGTGCGAAGTAAATTGGTAAGTTTATAAAATTGCCGCTTAAGGTGAATAGGATCACTGCTGACCAAGTGTAGATCAGGGCATATTTGCTCCGAGGCCTACCCGTGGATGAATGGCTTCAAGATGGAGCATTATTCGGTGAAGAAGGTCCCGTGTTAGATCTCGACTCGATCATGGTACGTGGAGCCGACCTTCGCGCGAGATCGTTATGTCTATTCCTTCCGAAGAGTGGGAGGTTCTCGTCCCAATCGCGCCCAAGCGATCTCGCAGCTGAGGCTCAAAACCTGGATGCCGCCCTTGAATCCTGGTCTCAACACGTTCCTGATGACTGGAAGTTCTCTACCCAACCGAACTCTGTACCTGATGATACATTTGATGGGCTAGTTTACATTCACGCCACTCATGGTCATGCTGCCGTCTGGGTCCAATACCGTGCTATTCATATAGTTGTCAACAGTATACGAAAGCGAGCACTCGCCGTCATGGCTCAGTGCTCGACCCAGGCTGTGTCCGTAAACACAGAGCAGCAGGTGGTATGTCTAGAAAAGATAGCCTCGATAGCAACGGAATTGTGTCGTAGTGTTGCGTTCTTCTTCACCCCGAACAACACGGCGCCAACTTATGCTACTACGACGCATGAGATAAGCTACGATATCCCACCTAAGCTAGCAGCTCTCTTGACATGGCCGCTGATATTGGCTATCAGCACAGATGACGCTCCGGAGCCTCAGAAACAGTGGTTAAGGAATAAACTGAGATCCATCGCTAGCAGCCTAGGAAATTCCGCCCTCAGATCCATCGTTGAGCAGGGAGGATTCAAATTCTAAAATACTGAGGCCGTATCATGTACGACATCGCTACACCATCAAAAATGCCCCATGACAGCCTTAGGAACATATGGCTCCTCGAGAAACTGAACCTCTTCATCCGACAGGGTCTTCCCGCGCGCACCACAGGCCTCATCGATCCTAACAACCGAATTGAACCCAACAATCGGCACGGTTCCCTTCGCACGGTGCCACGCGAGATTGACCTGGCTCATCTTCCATCCCTTCTCGTTCGCCAACTTCTCCACGCGGCGGATAATCTCGTCATCCACATCCGACGGGGGCGCGAAGGGACTCGGGATCTTACCGCGGATGGAATCATCATCCTTACCTAGCGGCCGCGCCAGCTTGCCGCCATAGTTAGCCGAGTACGGCAAGACCCCGACGCCGGTGTCGTTGCAGAAGCGGATCATCTCGCGTTCCTCCTCGCGGTAGCACAGGTGGTACAAGTTTTGCATACTGATGAACTTGGTCCAGCCGTTGCGCTCGGCGACGGCTTGCATGCGCACGAATTGCGTGGCCCACATCGAGCTCGCGCCGATGTAGCGGACCTTGCCGGCTTGGACCAGGTCGTGGAGCGCTTTCATGGTCTCTTCGATTGGGGTGGCTGGGTCGAACCGGTGGATCTGGAATAAGTCGATGTAGCTCGTGCCAAGACGTTTGAGAGAAGCCTCTAGAGAGTTGAAAATAGCTGCACGAGAAAGTCCTACGTTGATATTGTCAGCCTCTCACCAGCAGTTTCATCGTCCCTTTATAGCGGGACGAGAGTTGATGTGGGCAACTCTCACCCCCTTGGTTGACGTAGTCCTTGCTCTGATCAAGCAGAGGTCCAATCATAGGTGAGAACACACCCATCTCCTCGGCGACGTGCAAGAAGCACTTGGTCATGATGACGACCTTCTCGCGCGGGATAGCAAACTTCTGGAGGGCTTTCCCAATACACTCCTCGCTAAGACCGTTGGAATACGCATTGGCCGTATCCCACGTATTCAGGCCCCTATCGAAAGCAGCCTTGAGTATCTCGAGAGACTCGTCTTCGTCCAGTACCCAAGGCATCCACTGCTTGGAGCCCAAGGACATGGCGCCTAGGATAGGCGTGGACACGCGGAGACCTGAGGAGCCCACCCTGACATATTCGACTTTGGTGTCTTCGACGCTCTTCTGGATGGATTCTGGGACGTGGGCGTTCATGGTTGAGGTGTTAAATATGAGCCTCAATTTCTGGCAGAATGAAATCGGGAGAAGTTGTTGGTATTGCTTAATTTCTAGATATACGGGTAGATGATTCAAAAGTGACGAGAATTAACAGCCAAATAGCAGAAGACGAAGTCGCCCTTTATACACATCATGCCCATAGAGGTTCGCTTTAATCCCCGACGGAGGCATTACAAATTCTACAGTGCACCAACAAGGCAGCAACTTTCTATTAGCCACCCTAAGCGAAGCACTTCATACAGTGAACCCCTCGATGCTGCAGATATAACAGGAGATAGGTAATATTTACCCAAAGTCCGCTGGAACGTGGTGACTAGCTGACATAGCACCAATTTACGCCTCTTAATAATCAGCTCGTGAGTTTTTCCAAAACGGGTATACAGCGTCAAGAACTCGCGGGTTTATCTAGAAAGGGTTTAGCCAACGCTGCCTCTACGATAATAGCTTTATGATCCTTTTTAAGGAGACAGGTTCTTGGCGATCCGGTTGAATCCGATGCTTCCTAGTTCTCTTATTTCCGGTGTTCCGGTGATTGGCTGGTCGTTTCTTATGTGCCGGAGTCCGAGATGGCGTATCTTGACACAAGAGATGTTAACGTTCGACCCTCAACCATACGTTCTTAATGTGTCATATATTGAGACTTGATAGTGCGGGTACGGGCATACAATGCCGTGCATCATGGTCCGTGGCTAAAGACCAGTCGTCATATGTGACAGTATACATATACGCATTACATCAGGGCCCATCAAGGTACTCGTTCCACCCGAGCCCATACTTATACATCCAGCTGTCCCTGCTTTCTACTCAATCTGATCCTCCCTCATTCAATACCTCGTCAACTTAGGAGAGCCCGCGCACGCCGGTAGTGAGAACTTAGTCTCTACAAATACCTTCTGCATGTTATCCTCACGCTTATCGAACTTAACATATACCTTGTCAAGATCCTCGACATGGACGCGGTGAGAAACCATCTGTAACGGATCGAGTTCGCCATCCTGAATCATCTTGAGTAACTCCTCCCAGTACTTATGGACGGGCGCCTGGCCGTTTCCGATGAGCCGGATGCCTCGCTCCATGAGTGCACCGATATTGAAGTGGTTGGTCTTGATGCGTCAGTATTCGAACCGTGAGAGGCGAAGAGGGGAAAGAACACTCACATATCCCACATATACGCCGGTGACACCGCACCGGCCGAAGTTTCGAACGCCTTCGATCATCTCATTGATGATCTCACTGGTGTCCGTCTCTGCGCCGACCGCCATCTCTAGCCAATGCATCCAACCTTTGGCATATTCACCCGCAGCGCACTATCCGGTCGCGTAGTTAGCTTTTCGTCACTTTGCAAGGACAGTGGTATGACGAGACGCGCGTAACTTACCTCGATAGCCGCATCAGGACCCCTTCCGCCACAGAGGTCCTTCAGCTTCGACACGACAGTAGGCTTATTCGTCACACCAAACGAGAGCTTCTTATAATCACCAGTTCCAGCTTGCCGGCGTGGTCCGTAGGCCAATGGTTCCTAATGAAGGTGAGTCGCGGCTCCGTGTCGACGAAGATGATCTTGGAGGCCCCGGCCTTGACAGCGAAGATACCGGCCATTTGACCGATAGGACCCGCTCCGAATATGGCCACCTGATCACCCGGAAACACAGCAGTGTCATGGACAGCGTTGTAGCTCGTGGCTAATACGTCGCTGAGATATAGAGCCTTCTCGTCTGGCACGCCGTCGGGGATTTCGAGGAGATTCACGTCACCGAGAGGCACACGCACGTACTCGGCTTGGCCACCAGCGAAGCCGCCGGTGAAATGGCTGTAGCCGAACATACCGGCAGTCTGGCCGCCGTACATAGCGCGTTCGGTGGTATTAGAGTTGGTCCTCTCGCATTGCGACGACAGCTTCTGCTTGCAGAAGAAACAGTCGCCGCAAGCGATTTGGAACGATGCTACGTATCGCTTGCCTTTCTGGACTTTTGTGACGGCTGATCCGACCTCGTCAACGATGCCGCAGAACTCGTGGCCCAGGATATCGCCTTTGCTTAGCTGAATGACGGTACCTGCGTTGTGTCAACAGCTTCAGCCTGGTCCCAGGGGCTGCTATACATAGTAGTTATGGGAGTCTACGGGTCGAAGTAATGGCTTACCGTGATACAAGTGAAGGTCACTACCACAAACGGTGCTACCGGTAACCTTGAGGATCACGTCGTTCGGCTCGATAATCTTCGGTCTCGGGACGTCGCGGACTTCAACGGAATTCTTTCCCATCCAGCATAGCGCCTTCATCGTCTCCGACTTACCCGTCTCTCCGTCGAAGCTTGAGATGTCTTGCTGGGTGATTGAGCTTCCATCGTGGCCAATAGCCTTCTCCACAGCGTACGCCGCTTGCGTTGCCATGATGTTTCTTATCTTTCCTATGTTTATATGTTTCACTGCCTAAATAAGTTGTCTCTTGACGTTTATCGCTTAAGGTTACTCCTCGAGTTTTGAACTAATTGAGTATGAGTGAGAGTATAACTATATAGACTAGGGTCGTGGCCTTATATTGAGGTGTACGACAGGCGAACATCGTGGCGACGACATTAGAGCATCATTGCATAGGTACCTAACATATTGACCGAGGATCAGATCAGATCCCCACCCATAAAGACAGTCATCTTTACCTCTTAGTAGGAATTGTTGTAAGTGTATGACGTTAGAATTGGATATTCAATAGATCAAAGTTGGCCTACATGTACGTCATGACTTCAGGATGCGGGCGTGGTGCGGTCAAGTACATGTGGTACCTACAGTAAGTAGATACAGTGTACGATACAGTGTTTCTACGTTGATTCATGGGAACATCTTCATCCGCGAACATACATATAGGTAGGTACTGTAGGTACTAAACCAACTAATACGACCCTTGCAAATTGAGCCAACGCATTGTGACGATACCCTCGCCATATAGCCCTTTCCTTAATCGCATCCATCTTTATTGAGACGAAAAGGTCCAGCAGCTCGATTTCCTGTTGGGTGAGAAGCTGGATCCTCTCATAGTGGCCACCTGCCTCGTTGTGCCCAAAGAACTTGACGTCCAAGAATTTCCAGAACAAGCGCCTTACTGTTTCTAGCGGCGTAGGTGAACTCCCAACCGAGGACACCGACTATATGATCATCCTTGTCAACGAGATCTCAGGATATATTCGGAAGACGGGTTCATTCTCGTTACTCCCGTTAGCTTCAAACTCCGACGCAAGTCGCCGGAATAGTCGCCGTACCGGGGACCCGTTAGGTCAACGGTCGAGGCTGTGTACGTGGCAAACATAGGTAACGGAGCCTGTATCCGGAAGCTGGAAGGTATAATTATGTTACACTACCCAAGCTGGCATGTTGCTTTTTATACATTATCATGTACAGGTCAAGTTTGTCTATGAACATTTGCGCAGGCCTCTATAACCATATAATCAATCCCTAATGTTTATCTCGAAAGGTAACCTAATTTCCCGTCGCGCCGAGCTCTACTTTCTCTTCCCTCCTCCTATCCATACCGTCTGTCTTGGGTGGCATCCACTCTCCTATTTCTAAGCATTAGCCCAAAGAGTCGCAGGTTAAGGCGGGAAAGTCTTACGATATTAATGGCGGAGGGGCTGGCCAAGGGGCACCTCGAACGCGGCCGGGCCCGTGTATCGCTGGGTCATAACGGCGCCGTGCTGCTCGACGACGAGCTCGTCGGCGGGTAGGTCGTACACGCCAGTGTAGTTAGAGTGGGAGTCATGAGGCGTGGTAACGCTCAACTGTAGGCTACCGTCCTTGTTGACCTCCACAGCCCACGAGTACGGGGCGCCTTCCGAGCAGCCCGTCAGGTTGACAGGCGGGAGGTAGTCAGGGCCCTGTAGCATGAGACCGCACTGAACTGGGTCAGGGTGGCCCGAGGGGGCTGTGGACTCCGGGTTTGTGATTACGGCGAAGGCATAGCTATTTACCAATATTAGTTTGGAGGATGGTTGACTGGAAGGGAGTGAGTGCAGTACCTGCACATGACGCTATGAGGGATGCAAGACGCCGAGAAGTTGGACACGCTGAATGAGTTAGCCTGTCTGGCCTGGAGGACGGAGCCTGAAGCGGCGGCCGCAAAGATGGTGGCGAGGAGGCTGAGCTGCATCTTTTCGATTTTCCGAGATGTGCTTTGGTTCTCTGGGTATGAGCTGAGCGATTGAAATCAAGGGAATGACTAGACGACGAGCAGTATCACGATGCCTCGCTTAAAACTTACGAGGACACGCGCGGCAACATCGTCTCTTATATAAATGCCACGATCTTTCAACTAATTACCTCCCGTATCTACGTAGGTAGGTTCGACGACCCAATACGGCGCACTCCTTGACGGCAAATACGACGTTGCATGCGAGCGCAGTAGCGACTTCATGCCGCCGATCTCAATTGGGCAGGCGATCATCTCGTATTTGCCCGACCCCAGGGACCCCCCAAGAACCCCTACGCGCCCAACAATAGGAAAGGTGACGCCATGACGCCATCGCATGAACATCGAGACCCTTCATCTTAGGTCGAAAGAGGAGTTCGACATGTTATTTGTTAATCGCATCGTGACCCCAAGGACCATATACGGGCGTTGCACTGAGACACGCAAATGAGGGTTGCCGAATCAAATTGGCGTCAGCAGAGAGCCTTGACTCTCATAGTGATGGAATACGAGAGTAGATCTTAGGCTATAGACTTTCACTGCCACGTCGGTAGTCCCATAGGCCTTTCTAGTCTAGGTACATGCCTACATGTAGGAAATATGTAATATGTATGCTAGATGATTCGAAACAGCAGATGAGGACATTGTAGTCTTATTAGATTAGATCGGAAAGGAGAGGTTAGAATTGCTCGGTAAGAGGCGCAAGGGAAGACTTCCCTTAACGTAGGTACTACTATGTACAGTATGTACATCAGATCAGGACCCCTAGTCTATACGATAGTCTGTTATTAACCCTATTTCCCGTCCCCGCTCATAGATCCTGGGGACCCTCAGCCATAGGTTCCCCAAAAGGGGCTTGAAACAAGTCTACATATAGTATTATTTCGATGAAATGGCGAGGGATAGACATCAATGTATGCCGAACCCGTTGCGTCATTTACCCTTACTGTTGGCTCTAGTCTATCAGACTTACAGTAGTAGCTCATTCATACTACAACTCCCTCAGTCTTTAAATCACGAGCATCACTCGCTTTGACGAGACAGTCCGAATTCTAAGCTAGAAAGTCAGGACGCCAGGAATTTGAGCGTACATTCACATTCTATCGCCAAACCATATACAAAATCCCAAGCCGGTCCCAACCAAACCCAAAGACAGCACCTACCTAGTAGGTAACTTGTCGTCCTGAATGAAACCAGGAAGGCTGGTTTCTTTTTTTCCTTTCCAACAAGCCTCGCCGAAATTTTGTTTGTGCGATACCCGGTTTGCCTCTAGGTATTACAAGAGCTAAATACATACAACGCTATGCCATACTACATATCAATTCACATTCGCTATTCGCTATGTCTCCGACTAGCCAATCTACTACGTGGGTAGTATATAGGCCGGTATACTAATTCGGCTGCTTAAACAACCAATCGCTATTCGCGTCGACCATAAAGTTCGTGATATTAAATTCATTCGCAACCCCACCACCATTCGCATTACCGCCACCCATACCGCCGCCTTCGTTGTTCCCGTTAGTCGCGTTATTGTTATTATTCTCGGCCATATCCATGGGACCCGGCGGCCCGGACGATGCCTCGTGACTGAACGGCAATCTCGGCAAGTTGAAGAAATCAAAAACGTCCAGGTACTCGAGCTCGTTCGGCGCCGGAGTTCGGGCAGGCGTAACACTAGGCCTGCGACTCGGCGCGCCGGCAAGATGGCGGGGCTGGCGACTAATCAAGAAATCGAGATCGAACGCCGTCCTCCGCATATCCGCGAGGATCTTGACGGAAGACGGGGTAATGCGCTCGCCGGTCTGGCCGACGGCGCGCTCGCTATCGCTGTGTTCGTCCAGAACCCTTTGAAGAAGCTGGCAATACCGGCCCGCGACAGGCCAATACCGGCCCATGTCGCGGAGGGTGTCGACGAGGAAGGCGATTTGCGGCGCGAGCTTGTGCTCGACCGTGGACCCGTGGACGAGGAGGAGACGCGCGGCGACCCAGAGCGTGAAGGCGAAGGGCGGGCCGAGTTTGTTCAGCATGCCGTTCTGCACGACGAACTCGCCGAGGGCGGCGATATTCTCCACGGCTCCGAGACATCGCTGGCTTGCGCTGTAGGAGGGTGTGAAAATAGGGGACCGCGTGGTCGGATACGCGGCCGAGGAGTGCAGACGGATAACGGCCGTGTGGTAGGTAGCGTGGAGCATGACCCAGCCGCAGTTCAGGGTTTTGCTGCCGCCGGGCTGGAAGAGCTTGGCCATATTACCGTACTCGCCCGGGAGACCGAATTTCCAGGACGCGAGGAGGTTGTCGAGTTCCTTGTACCGGAGCTGCCACTGCTCGACGTCGCCCAGCGCGCCGATATCGACGGGTCGCTTCAGGAACTCGTGAATCTTAGAGAGGATGCCGAGGATTTCGATATAGTAAGAGAATGCGCCTAGGTTTTCTGGTTTGTTTTGGTCTCGATCCGGGAGATCCGGCGGACGATCCTGAGTATGGAACCACCTCGTCTCGACCTTCTGGTTCTTGATCCACAGGTCATCCCGACAGGGTAGTGTTCGATCGATCTCTTTATCGTTCAGGGCGAAGTCGAAAGCTGTAGCGATCGTCGCGTATCGGTCCAGTAGATATATCATCCAGAAGAGTCGCCGCCTCGATTCTTCCTCGATGAAGTCCCTTGGCTCTGGTAAGACCATGGCCCGTAGAGTATATATCGACGCGTAGTTAGGAGACACAGAAAGCGAGTTACTCTCGACGGCTAGGCCCAGTTGTACTACTGAGCGAGTAATCAAAGCCATGATGTTCCAACCCGGCGGGCCATTACTACTTCCACACAGATCTAACGCTAGAATAACCAGAGCCTGCAGCGCCTTGACGGACGAATTCTCCATACCGAAGAGTAGAACCCGCGCCTTTGAAACGTCGTGGTAATGCCGCCTCTTGTCTTCGGTAAGTCGAGGATCTGTCGAGTACCTTAAAGTGGCCGCGACTATGGCGTGTAGCAGTACCTTATCGGTATCATCTAACGTAGAAGGTCCAAATAACGAGTCCAGAGTGGATTTCCTGTGTAGAATGGGGCACCAAGTGTTGATGTGTTTGAAGTATAAATCTACCAGGGCGTACAACAGGTCATAAGGCGGGAGGTCCTGATCCGACGATATCTGGCCCTGGCCCACGCTCATGCCTGGTGATCGAGATGCTTGCGGCTGTGACTGGCCGTAGTACTCCTGAGCTCCGGGACCTGGTTGAAGGCCGGGACCCATCTGATTAGGAGGGGAGATGCCGGCCATAGGTAGCTGTGGTTGGAAGCCATCGTGCATGGAATGCATAGATGGAGTCGGGGGAGGTAAGCCGAAGTCGACATGCTGCGACGTCGTGGGGAACGATGAGGGCTTCTGTAAGAACAACGCGGTTTCGGCCTGTGGTGTCCTGATGGATTCACCCGGCCGGAACAGCGGCGCAGGATCACGCGGAGTACCATTGTCGCTCGGTAGGCTCGGGTTGCTATTACGCACACTCGGGGCCACGTTGTGGTGAGGATGGTTGATGAATGAGTTCTGCAGGATCTCGGAGTGAGATCTTAGGATTTCCTCGAGCTTATCCAGCCTCTGCTCTAGCTCTCGCCCGTAACCAGCTCTCAGACCGGGTTTCTTACGTTCCCGGTATTCACAGAACACCGAATTCCGCCTGCACCAACCGCATGATGGTTGCCCACGATCGCATTTTACCTTTGCAAGGGTTAGCAACTAGCGGCAGAATGTTGTAATGTAGGTATCTATCAATATCGAATGCTGCTAGACGATGTGTGCATATAAATAGAAAAGAAGAAAAAAAAGATCACCAACCTTTCTCTGTTTGCATGTTTCACAGCTTCATCCGACATCTACATGTTAGCGCGCTTCCTCCGCTCAAGGTGTGAGATGACATCTGAAAAGGTGAGAATAAGATAAGAAAAGTTTTGGGGTGTTGAGATAATACGAATAACGATGGCGTGTGGAGATGGAGAATGAGACTGGCTGGGGGGGATTAAACTGGTGATACCCAAGAGTTGGAGAATAGTATTAGAGAGAGAAAAAAGACTAGTTCAAGTCTGCTTAGACGCGTGGGTATAGCTTCAGTGAGGAGATAGAAACCCCAAAAGATTATTATGAAGTTGGAAAGACATTTATTCCATGGGATAAGCAAGAGAACAATCCGAAAATACACTCACGATACGGAGATGGGCCTCTTCCGCTTGCCGTTTCGCACTGCGCCGGAGCTGTCGTGGTCGTCGTCTTGATCATTCTCATCCCCGCTCTGCAATGCGTTATTACCGTCGTCGCTGTCGGGTTCCTGTTTGCTATGCAGCGACACGTGGTTCTGTTGGGGTCCAGGTCCAGGTCCAGGTCCGAGTCCGTTCTGAGACTGAGCGGCTTGCATCATGTCTCGGTATCAATTACAAACTCTAGACCTCTGCGACTCGGGGTTTTGCGCGCGACAGCATCGCGAGCTGGGCCTTGAACTTCGGGGTAATGTTGAGTAGAGGGGAGAGACTGTGCTGTGTTATGTGGAAGGGGGACTGGCTCTGCCTCGGCAGGGGCCTGGAACCTTCTTTTAGATCTTGGGGAATTTGTGGAATCTGTGGACTTGTTGGACGGTGGACTGCGGAACTGTGGATTATGCGGGATGGAGAAAGTGAAGAAAAAAAAGTTGATAGTTAATATGCCAAGATGAAAATCTAGAGGCGCGTAGGTGCTAATAACTATGGTAGTACTAAAATAAAAAATAAAAACCCCATGGATATAGTTCACGAGGCATCAAAACTTTGTAGGACCTGACTAGTCATGTCCATAGGTTCGATATAACGGATGATTCCGTGTTCAATGTCAATTATTAACTGTGCCGAAACCATAGAGCGTAAAGGCGTGGATAGGTCGGATAATGAACGAGGGTTTCCGAAGAAATCCAGGCGACATTACTACCGACCCCAGAGTTCTGACACTTCAAGTAGGCCACTTGTAGAGCAGGACATGAAGCTATTGATAGAGGGATCTAAGAATAGGACAGATCATTGATGGTTATAGGCAATTACATACATGCATGTATGTGTATGTACGTGGGGATTCAGGGAATAGAAATGGTAAGTGGTAGTACGCAGGATATATTCAACAGTCGGAAAAGAACGAACGTCCGTGGGTGGTTTTCTCGTATCACATCCGGTTCCTTATTTGTCTCGTCTCCTACATACATACATACAAGGACATGTATGATAGACACAACAGCACGTGTACTACTGTCTAGACCAGCTAGAGGACCTCACCATCGTCATTTGCGGGGGAAACCAGTGGACGGCGACTGGCTAAGCTCTTAAGGTGTGCCACGAAGTATGGTACAGCATGGTTACCGCACAGGGAAAAAGTTGGGGAGAGCAAGTACAGCAAAGTTTACAAAACAAAACAAAAGGGGTACGAAAGAGGGGGGTCACGAAGTGGAGGAAATTCGAATGCGGAGAGACCAATGAGACGACCAATAAGATACTCTCAGCCGGGGACCTACCTAGAATGAATGGGATGTCTTGGCTTATTACGGGGATAATCCAGCCCGGGCTACATTTACTTGTACGTGGCCCCCCTGAATCAGTTCTGGTTTCAAACAGGTTAAACCACCAAGTGAAATCTCCAACGTCTTTAGTTACAGGAGATCCCGTAAACTGCTTTAGACCTTAATAATTCTACTTTAATCAGCTTGGTATATTGACTTGTTTAGTTATCGCCTTCTTCTCTTCATGCTAGGTAAGCTATGTAGGCGTTAAAATAATATCAAAGGATATAGATTAGAAGTCCCGAGCGCGGCAGAGAGTCATCACATGCGACTGGACCGCTACCGCTGCTACATTAGGCGGATAACTCTCCCGTAGGATTCCGTTCCCATCTCGGCAGTATTGGCCGGGCTTTTCAGCATTTGCTAAGCTGCCGGTAATTCATTTCATACTCCCCTGACCCTCCTTGCTATTTCTTAGCTTTCTACTGTGTATACCTCTGATGGTCCTGCGCTTAGCATTTACTTGGGTAAGCTTGAGGCAAGCGTAGGTAGCGGCATTCTAGTCATTCCGAATCCTAGCAATCAATCCATCTCTTTCTAGTCTAGGCGCTTGTAGCCATGTTCTTTACGCCTTCGGCGAGCTGATCGACAAGGCCAGTCTTCGCCTCAGCGGCTTTCTCTTCGGCCGGCTTCGTTTCGGCATTCTGAACCGGCGTCGAATCGGGCAACCCTGTCGCCGTCTGCAAGATATTCGCCGGCGGTGGGCTTAACAGCCAGTCGGATGGAATCAATTTCGATCGCGCGGCCGGGTTCAAGGTAAGACCGAATCCGGGCTTATCGAGGTCGGCGGCCGTGAGGAAACCCTTGGTCGGGATGGGCTCGTCGAGGAAGAGGTCGCCGAATACAGGAAGTACGCTCTTGCCGTCGGGTGAGTTGGCCAGGTACTCCTGGAATGGGGTGTTGGGTTGCGAGATGACGAAGTGGTAGCTGTACGGGCCACTGGCATGGGGCACCACGGGAATATCGTAAGCGGCGGCCATGGCGGAGACCTTGAGCAACTCGGTCATGCCACCCAACCACATGACATCGGGTTGGATGATATCGAGATTGCGACCCTCGATGAGCTTCCGAAACCCATATCTCGAATACTCA
This sequence comes from Hypomontagnella submonticulosa, assembly GCA_022984865.1. Taxonomy (NCBI): domain Eukaryota; kingdom Fungi; phylum Ascomycota; class Sordariomycetes; order Xylariales; family Hypoxylaceae; genus Hypomontagnella; species Hypomontagnella submonticulosa. The sequence continues at coordinate 281,853 of JAJKLF010000041.1, read as the reverse complement.
TGCTCCCCTGTGGTGAACTTGAGGGTCGGGTGGGCGCGTTTGATCTGCTCGAAGCCGTCCGTGTCATCGGGGGTCAAACACTCTTCCCACCAATTGATATTCAAGTCCTCGCACTTCTTGGCGATCTCGATAGTGTACGGCACGTTCAAGCTCATGTAGCAGTCGACCATGATAGGGAAGTCTGGCCCTACGCTCTCGCGGTGCTTACGGAGGTACTCGACATTCTTCCTAAGACCCTCGTGGCCATCAGCCGGGCAAAACGGCAGAGGGACCTTGGCCCCCCAGAAACCCATAGCCTTAGCGGCGGTTGGTTCGGGTCCTGTGCAGTAGAAGTCTATCCGCTCCCTCGCAGCGCCGCCGATGAGTCTATATACGGGCTCATTCCTCAGCTTGCCGAGCAGATCCCAGAGGGCTAGGTCGATGACGGAGATGATAGCTATCGGTAGTCCTTTACGGCCATAGAACATCGAAGCACGGTACATCTGCTCAAATAGCAGGTTGGTATTCCTCGGGTCAGCTCCGATTAGGAACCGCTCGAAATGTTTGTGGACAATCCAGCAAGCCGGCGGGCCTAGGTGAAGTATCTATCATCAGCACGCTCTTCTTTGGGTTGCTTTTACGCATATGCTGAATACGTAGTCGACTGAACAGGTATCTTACCGCCAAAGCCCGTCGCAAAACCTATGGTGCCATCTGTAGCCTCGATCTCAACGAGGAACGACCCGAGGACGTTGATACCCCAGCTTGTCCGCGATTTCTTGTACTGGTCCCAGATAGAACACGGTGTTGAAATATCGGTGTCAATCAGCCTGCGATTACATATGCGATCAGTCTTGCCGTCTCGAAATCATTCCCGTAGGACCATAGGACCATAGGACCCATAAACATACCAATGACCACCCTTGACGTTGTGATAATCACCACCTGAGTAGAGTTAGCTACCAGTCCACTCGTTGACCCCGCGCAGACGGGCTTCATACCTGAGCCGACCCCACCAATGACATACGACCTAATAGCCTTGATGGTGGGAAATGATCTCACCGAAGCCATCGCGAACTTATTTTACTTTTTCACAAACCGTGTCGGAGTATCGCGAGTGGTTATATGGCTAGTCGTGGGTTGTTGAGCGTCCTGAAGAGAGACACCAGGCAGAGAGGTTGGACAAGCTGGGAGGGGCTAGGAGGGCAAGAAGAGAAAGCTGCTAGGTAGGTAAAGAAACAACGTCAAGAGTTGCCAGGTAGAAGCGTCTTGGTCGGAGTTTTAAATACGCGTACAGCGAAGCGCAGTAGCGTCAATCTCGGCTTCCCGAACAGCGATCACGTCTGGGGGTTATTTTGAAGGGGAATATCAACTCCAAAAAAGACCGAGGAGCTCCGTTCAGGTCCAAGACAGTGGGGTGCCAGGATAGCCATGGCAAATGTCCCAGCTCCTTTGATTCGATCCAATCGATGTTTCTTTACATACATGTAGTCTACATTACATGGGATGAGAATGGGAAATGGGGACGGGGATGGGGACAGTCTACGGTCTAGCTTGGTAACTTGCATTACGTTCCATGAGAGAAACTTCATCGTTCTAGTCTAGTCTACACGCGGATCGGTCACCAATCGCCCGACAATGACTAAGACAGTCCGTCTTGAGCCTATCGAAAGAAGGCCTCTCTACAATAATAGTGTATATGTATGTAGTAAGAGGATTTATGGGTAGCCTATCGAATACATCGTACCAGGTAAAAGTCACGAGGACGATAATACTCTGCACGTCCATACAACCTACATACATGACGCATAGCTGGCTGTATTATAGGGGTTGGCAATCGATATATGTGAAGCAAGGTGGGATTCCCAGCGAATGGATTCACATAATTCCACAAATACTAGGGTCGAAGTAACGATATGTAATGATATAATAGGGATGTGTAATAAATTTGAAGCACGGAGTATTACACAGAGTATTACGAAGAAGACCAAACGTCATTCTGTCTGCCTGTAAATGGACACGTACAGATTTCAAGATGCGTGCCCTACATACATACACGTACCTACATGAGGTAGTTAAAACGATATTGTTTCCAGATCTAGCCCAATACTTCCAGGGTTACGTATCCATATCTCCGTCAGGGCCTAACGAATGCCGAGGCGGGCACCCTGCGTATTTAGACCCAAGTCTTGAGGCCCGTACGAATCTCGCTACCTATTGTGCCGAGATCGTGGGGTTATGTGCTAATCGACGCCGGCTGGGGGGCTGTTTTCTATAGCACGATTCATCTGCACACTTAGGAACCTAGCAATTTGGAGATCGTGGGGATTGTGATAGCCATGAATATCTAAACGTGTCCATACTACAGTACATAGCAATTGAAAGAGATAGGAAGGAAGCCGTCAATCTTCAAACGTGGAAACCCAATTCGTATAATACCCCCTTTTTTCAGGGGCTCATATAACTTGCCTACATGTACGCAGACGACAACAACTATAGCGGCGTTCATCACATGCGAGATCTACCCCGCCATACTTGAAACCCTGAAGCTTTCCGGCTATACCTAGCTGTCTGCATTCATCATACGTCGAGTGCCTCCGAGAACCAAAGAAAAGTGAATTGATCCCAGTTAGAATTTTCACCGAACGAGATTTACCTTCCATTTTCTCCCACCGACATATACAACACACATACAGCACCTACGGGGCGAAATCTCCTTCGCGAAATACTACCACTTCCACGAGATCTCACTACCACAACAGCTCACGGGTCTAGAACAATGCCGGCGACGAACTTATTACAAGGCAAAACGGCGATCATCACGGGGGGCACGACGGGCATCGGCCGGGCGATCGCGCTCGAGTACCTGCGGCAGGGGTGCAACGTGGTGGTGAACCACCTAGGCCTAGAGCGCGACCGGCCGCATCTAGAATCCCTAATTACCGAAGCCGAAGCGCTCAACAAATCTTCCACCGCAGGCGCCACCATCGGCACATTCGCACACCTCGCCGGCGACGTCGCGGAGCCCCTAACCGGGCGTGTCCTAGTCGCGTATGCCGTCTCGCGCTTCGGACGCGTAGACATCTGCGTAAGCAACGCGGGGATCTGCCAATTCGCCGAATTCCTCACTCTAACAGGAGATCTGTGGTCGAAAACCGTGCGCACGAACCTCGACGGGGCCTTCTACGTCGTGCAAGCGGCGGCGCAACAGATGGCCTCGCAAGAACCCCAGTCCAGCTGCGCGTGGGCGCCGGCGCAAAAACACCGCGGCTCCATCATCGCGCTGAGTTCCATCTCGGCGCTGGTGGGCGGCGGGAAGCAGACGCACTACACGCCCACGAAGGCCGGCGTGCTGTCGCTGATGCAGAGCTGCGCGGTGGCGCTGGGGCAGTACGGGATCCGGTGCAATGCACTGCTGCCGGGGACGATCCGGACGCAGCTCAACGACGAGGACCTCGCGGACAAGGACAAGCGGGCGTACATGGAGGGCCGGATCCCGCTGGGGCGCACGGGGGACCCGCGGGATATGGCGGGGCCGGCGGTGTTCCTGGCGTCGGACGAGCTGAGCGGGTATGTGACGGGGTCGCAGTTGCTGGTGGATGGGGGGTTGTTTGTCAATTTGCAGTGATTCGTTTTGTCTCTTACGTTTGCGATGACAAATCCGCTGAGTTCATCCATCCATGATCGGGAATCTCGGCCACTGTTCTCCTGCTCTCCTTACCGTGCCTACCTGCCAGCTTGCTCGCTACCCTCCATCTCCAACTCCCATGGGACTGTGCATAGCCGCCCTGTACCCCGCCGCCCGCTCTAAACGGTAGTTTGGTGGAAAGCTCGAAAACCAGGCATATGTCTCGCATGTGCTGATCCGTCTTGCCGGTGGATATACGCAGGTGGAGGTGCGGAGAGGAGGCCAGCAGGTAGGCAGATCGAGAGACACTTATGTGGGAACGGCGTCGATCATGGTGGCGAATACGAAAAATTCGACTACGAACAAAGGAGGAGGTCAGACAGGTGAGCTGATCAGGGCCGGGATTATTAAAGTTATTGTGAGGCTCAAAGCGTGGCGATATTATGAAGATCGGGGAGGGAATGTATGAAAACTCGGTCGCTATAGGAGCTATTGGTATACCTACATGTATGTAGCTAGGTACCTTTGCCTCTGTCTGATGGAGGGTACAATTAGATACAGAAAGCCTCACTGTGATGTTTGGGGATCTCATGCTGATACAGAGGGTATGCTAAGTTGGTCTCCGATGAAAATGGCCAGAATACAACACGTATAAAATTTGTTGGAGTCACGGTATTCGAATGGGCCGATTTATGTATAATGGAAAACGTAGAGCTATGATTAAGCTAGTACCAGTTTTATCAGAAACGCCTCCTAATGCATAATATCCAACAGTATCTAGATAGACAATGCCCGTCTGATCTGATAATCTGATCCCAATAGTAGTAGTAATGACAACATTAAATCCCCAGAATGCCCGAACGAATGCCCCTTCTACAACATGGATAATCTCATGTGTAAAGAGTCTCTGTAGTGAATAACACATGGGGTAAGGACGTAGTAGTTTGTAATGGTATCATGAAAAAATGGTTCCCTCTAGAAAAGTATCCCAGTCGTAACATCGTGACTCTTATGCGGTAAGCTCAAGTGGACGCTCTTCCATAGGGCTGAAGACGGCGCAATCCTGAGCTTCTTCCAAGCTCAGCTTGGGCATGTCAACCAAGTGGGGTTTCTTGGTCTGACTTGTCTTGCGTCGCTCCATTTCACGCTCGATTCCGTGGTTGACGGCGTCCAGCACCGTGTTAACGGTAATGCGAGGCTTGTAAGCCGGCTCAGTACCATCCTGGTAGACACCGGTCTTGACCAGAATGCTGTACCAATCGTTCTCGGCCTTCTCGTTGTACTGGTTAGTACCCCGGATGTCACTCTCGGGTGTGTCGCCGACGAAGTAAACAGTCTCCGGAGGCTTGTTGAGGCGGTGCTCGTTCATACGCCAGCGCTTCAGTAGACGAGTAGCGAACTCGAAGGTTCCGATTTGGGGTTTGCCAAAGGCGTGGGTCTCCAGCGTCTTGCCCTTGGTAACCTCCTTGAAGGTGTACTCGACGATACCCCGCAGGGCCCCCATGCCAAGACGGACATTGTCGTGGGCAGCCGACCAGACAACGTCGTTGTGAGAGAAGAAGATCGGCGGACCCTCGTCGAAGGTCTCCGAGAGAGTGCCGATGCGGCCACCCTTGGACATGGCCAGATCAAGAATGATCTGCAGGTCTCCGGCCCAGTCACGGGAGTCGGCGAAAACAAAGATGGCCTCAATGGTGACCTTGCTAAAGTCCCGCTCCCGAGAGTTGCGGAGCTCTTCCGGGGTCAGCTTGCGGAACGGTGTGGTGGCGGAGTCGGCCTTGATGATGTCGCCGGGGGTGACGACATCCTTGAAGCCATAGCCTTGAGCGACGGTACGGCACTTCTCACCCTCACCGCCGACGACCAAGACGGTGTTGTACTTGTTGGCCATCTCCGACATGGGAGTGTGACCGCAGATGAACTGGGCCGGCGAGATCTCGATGTCGAGCTGACGGGAGAGGTCACCACAACGCTCAGCCTCGGTCTTGCCGCCGCCGTTGGTCAGGAAGATGTACGGACTGTTTCGATTAGTATATGTTCTAGTTGTGATATAGAGTTGTGGCATGCTTACATCTTGATTCCGTACTTGTTAGCGCCGTTTAGCACTTTCATGGCCTGGACAGCCTCGGGGATGGGTCGGCCACCCCGGACTAGAACGCCATCGATATCGAAAGCAAAGGCGAAGCTATCAGCGACGAGCTGGTCGTCAATGGGAGGAGAAATGGGAGAGATGGCTCCGTCTGACTCTGCAGTCGAAGACGTGGCACTGGCAGCCGGGCTCAAAGACGGCGCGGTTTCCGACTCGGAGGGACTCGTGGCCGGTGACTCGCTGACAAGGAGCTTGCGGGCGAGATCGGTTCGTGCCGTCTCGATCTCGTCGGCGAAGCTGCCGCGGTGGAAGGTGGGTTGCTGTGGTTCCAAAGACATGGTGAAATATGGGGAGATTGGAAGAATGGAAAGGTAATGACCGAACTCTACACGCGATATAAAAGCAAAGATGTATGTGCGAAAACTTGAGGTAAACCAGCCAACTGTGTCGTCGTCGTCGTCCTACTAGGTGTCTTTCAGATATAATCTTCAAGACAAAGGGTACTCGAACTCCAGGTGAGCTGCTTGTTGGTTGAAAAGGAAGAATTGGATCTATCCGAACGACTGGGGGAAGGGGGATATATATATCTACATAAACAAAACCTTGGACAGAGAATGACAGAGAAGAAGTGGTTCTCTCTAGTACATCTAGAAGTAAACAGTAGACACACACCGTCATTCGACAACGTCGACAACATCAGCAACAAGGTAGGGTCTTTAGGAAGGGCGTTAGGAATAAGTGGAAACCCCCTAACATGTACAATGATGTGTAGCTACATACTAGTTGGCGAAGGTTGGGATGTATCATGGCATGTGTGGATGGGAGTATGCTTGCTGTGTGGATCCGGTGGTATACTACCCTGCAGGGGCTAGCATATAGTATGTAGTATACTCCTACTTAGGCATAGGCGACGACGACGGTACGTAGATTAGTATAAGGCAGAAGGCGAGCGGTTCGGTTATCGCTCAGCCATATGGTTTAGGTAGGGTGGAAATTAAGTCGCCGAGCGCGGGAAACCAATAGAAATCCATGTACTCAGGTATTTACTTTATATTAACGTTGAGTCTAATAGGTAACGTAAGTCAGGACATGCTCGAGACATGCTCAAAACATGTTTGTCTTAGTGGTGTTAACGTCAGCCTTGTGTGTGTCTAGTGTTGCTGACTTGTAACGTTGAAGTCGACTCTGTGGGTATGTACATGCGTATTCTGTACATCATCGGCCCAGTTGCTGATCCAGGGGTCCTTTGGGTTCCTCGTAACTTTCCCAGGGTTCTTTGCAGGAACCACCTTGACGTCGGTAGGGAGGCGGCGGACGAGGTAACAGGATGACTGAAAGAGTGACATGCCGGTATACCGTACATACGTAGTATACTGTGGTATACTGTAGGAAGAGGATTCGCCAATGGGACGAGGGACCCGGTTACTCACCTTACATGGATCGAAAATCAGGGTCTCCGGGTGTCTTCTATCTTTCGTTTGGGTTGCCGAACCGAGCAAGGCCGGGTCTTGTCACACCTTGGTAGTCGTCCAGGACCCGACAAGTCTTCGTGGCGCGCAGGGTGAAGCACACTAGCCTCGCAAGGTATGGATGACGCTGTTCCTGAAAAGGGATATGATCTGTTACGTAGAACGCCGCGTTTAGCTGTGCTATCTCTGAGGTTCTACCTCGTTGATACTTGAGTATTTGGTTCCGTACTGTACGAAGATGTAATCATGCTTCGGTGGTGTTTTCTAGATGGAACCCGATATTACTGGAAATCGGCAAGGGCGCGTAGGCTGATGTCTTTTCTAACCTGCTTAGGTAGTTGATATCAACTTATGTTGTCTCTCTGTGGCGTATTCTAGCCGTCAGCCCGCCTCGCCGGGTTGGCATCGGGATAATTACCAGCGATACATGGATATAGCCCCAAATAGCATCAGCCTGGACGTTACTTAGGCAAGCATTGAGTAACAATAATGCCCGTGAAAATTCTACGTTTTTGTAAAAGTGGTCTGGGAAAATATGCAGACGACCAACTTGGTTCAACGTTCGAAGCACGTGTAAGCTGATTCTTCACTTGAAGCTGGCAACGACGGGAAAAAGGAGAAAAAAAGAAGGGAGAAAATGACGACGGTGTTATTCGACTCGGGCCGTAATATCCAAATACTCAGGGCTGAAGCGGGCGCCGTATCTTTGTCAATGCTGGGTCGATATGCCACGACTATGGCTTGAATCTGACATTGACGTATCAATCCGTCTCGATCCGCCGTTTCTTGTTGGTTCTTTCGTTACAGAACCTGGGACGCTTTACATGTAGCTACCTAAGTTATGTTTAATGCAGGGATCTCTGATAGATCGGTCCGAGAAGCCAGGCTTCTGGGTGTTTGTATGTTACAATAGTTCGCTAGGTGATCTTATCGTATGAGCGCGTTTATAGGTATCTTCATAGTAAATTAAGGTAGATATGGTACAATGGCGCGGGTAGAGAAGGAGTACGAATCCGTACAGTGGTCAGAAACACTGTCCAGGTGCCATATACAAGACGGGATGATTGGGTTGAGTTGTTGTTATGGTTTGAGTTGAAGGTGTTGTCGAGCGGTTAGCGAAGAGTTCGAAAGTTAGAAAGTCGGACAGCCGCAGAAACTCTGACGTCAAGCGCCGTCGTACGGTGGACCCCAGTGGGGCTCTGTTAAATCTTTTTAATGCAATGTTGGGATCAATTGAGATCAATTGGGATTAATACTTGTGTCGATTCGGCGTTTCTCACCCCCCCTTCGGCAACATTAGCCACCCTTAAGCCGGTGCCTCACACCCCTCCTTAAAAGTACCGAGATACTTGTCTCGTACCCCTCAATCAGCCGTAGCAGCAGTATTGGGTCGGGAACCCCCACTTGCGCCCACGGGGTCTCGCAGGGCGTGGCCCCCAAGACCCCTCCATCTCAGACTTTCAGGTGCCCCTGGAGATCCATTCCTACACCCACCATCCACTATATAGTCGATATAGTCTATATAGTCTATATGATCGCTATACGCACACGGCTCCCCTGGAACTACGGGTAACCTCTTGAGGCAGGACACGGGACAATCAGCCTGTGAACGGTGCTACAACGGCGGTTATAACGGAAAGGAACATCTCCTCTTTCCGTGTAAGTGAACTACTTAAGTACTTACAGTAAGTATTATGGATCTAATCTTAGATGGGGAGCATATTCCCGTTCAGATGTCTAGATATTCAGATGTTTGCGGTCCTAGACGGTTCAACTTGTCTAGCGAGCGGCCTCTCTGGGTTGCCTCGGACAAGTATACGACTATGTAAGGGGTAATAAGGTAGCAAGGGAATACGTCCGTATGTAAGTATAAGCCTTGGACGGTCTAGAAGTCGGACGAATACTCGGGGACACAGCTTCTGGACGGCATGAGTCCGCATCAGATGGTGAGATACAGGGAAAGACTCCCGTCATTGTTTACCTGTCTACATATATGTAGGTATCATGAGTCCGGGGTCCGGGGATGTATGCTTAAGACATACAGTAGTAAAACGACGGCTAGAGGAGAAGCCCCGAACTAAGCAGCAAGATCATCATAACATACCCACCGACCGAATCTCGTTATCCAGAGTTTTTACTCCTCCCCCGGACCCGTCCTATTGCCTGTCCCCGACTTCCCCATGTTTCCGAGTAGCGAAAAGCGGCCGTCGGGCTCGACTCGAGCACTCGATAGGTGCGACCGCATTTCTCACCGCAGTCAAATCCACTCTTCAACATGTACATACGGTAGTGGATGTAGATCTTGGAGAAGGAACCCACTGGGATCAAGACCGGCCTATTAGCGCTATAAGAAACAGGGAAGCTATGAGTCTGCGAGAGAGGGAAAAAAGGTATATGATTATAAAAAGTGATTGGTAGTAGGTACGTCGTTTATTCTCACGTTAGATATCAAATGTCCAATGTCGAGTATACATAGCCAAGACTAACATTCCGGGTTGCCATAAGAGGTTAAGATCTGTCAATGTCAACTTCAAAATTGGTATGAACCTATCACCTCCTTGTCCAGTCTAATACTAACATCGCCGTTACCAGATACTTCTAGACCATTTTTTTTAATATTTTTTTTTTTTTATATCTGTCAACCAACTTGGCCCTGAGTAGTCACCCTCCATCATCCTGGTGTCAAAAGCATCCAATCAAGGATCCACGTATTGTACAGGTCAGAGTTGGATTAAGGGTACATGTTAAATGACTTAGAGGCTTGAACGGGAACGGAACGTTACGAGTCAAGGAGTTCTAGAAAGTTTGACAGCTCGAGCCCAGCAGATTGGATTGCCTTACTAGGCGATCTGTACATTAAAAAATGGTTCACATGGACAACGTGGACAACCTAATGGAGTTATTCAGCTATCACATGGAGACGTTTACATTTGACTCCAAACGCATGTAAGACTAAAGTCGCGAAACCCCAAATTAAAGACGGCAAGCCACTCTTGAGTCGCGTTTCGCGTGTCAGTTATTAGACGGTTAACGACAAGCATAAAAAGATCAAACCCCTAATCTCCGTTAGATCTAACTATCCTACAGTATTCCTTCCCTAGCCCTCACACCGCAGGTACGGAGCGTTGCCGCACTGCTAGACACATGTGTGCGCACCTACTTGAGCTACGTAATGCCACCATATCATGCACGGTGACGTCCGACAGCGATACGGCATCTAGGGACCTGGAAAATTCTGAGGCGGTCACGAAATTTCTAAGCGACAGTTGAAACTCGTAGGGACCTCGTCAATGACCCATCATCTGCAACACATTGTCATATGGGACGCTACTGCATACGTATATTTTCTTATTGATGGGTATGGTAATTCGAAACAGGGTCGTCTTGTCTTATCGTGCAGGAGTTGATGAGTTGATGATGCTGCGGGGCACGGGCTGAAAAAAAAATATCCAGGAGATATACTATATCGTATCCAATCGTTGGGTCATCATTTCGTGCGTGGTTGGTTTGGTCTGATATTAGTGCTGATGAGATAAGGGGAAGCCAGATGAATGGGTGTGTATCTGCGTGAGTGCGTCAGAAGCCGGGGAAGTCCTAATAGTAGCAGATGAATTCTCCTGTGGCATGTGAAAGCAACTACCTAAGCTACCTACCTCCCTTGAAGCCAAGAAAAGCAGGTCCAAACCTCTTGGTTTCGCTGCTGCTCGATGACGACGCTGTCACCATCACCGTCACCGTCACTATCCTGTGCCGTGGTGTCACAGGCACTCGGGATGTGAAAGACGAAGGAACTGTAGAAACCGGAAGGATACAAATTATTATTAAAAAATTTAATTTCTTTTTTTCAATGGTTCGAATTGCTTGTGATTCCTAGGTACATATCCCTCCATCGCTCCGGATAGAGCTTACAAGGCCCCTTGCTTATACAAAAATACTTACCTGTGTCGCCAAGGAGATCAACCCTGGGTTCTCGTACGAGTTCGACTTTTACGACCGGATAGTTGGGTTGACGTTACTGACTATCACTGCGCGAGGATATGCTAAACCGAATAGTAGCCACCAATAAATATCACCAGCAAGGCAAGACAGCAGGGAGGATTTGCGTCTGTCAAATAACGACGCGGCATCAACCTGTACTGAAATCCTAGCGTATGTAGTCTACCGGTAGTAGGCATAGTGGCGAGATGATCATTTCCTGGTAGAATGCCACATGGCTTTGAGATAAAGGTATAAGATCATCCATATCCCAGCCGAACCCCCTTCCAGCATACTGTATCGACGATCGTCTCGTAGTCCACGAAGACAAGACGTTCCAAGTCCTGCCTCCTCCCTGGTCGCATTCCGCTCTTCAAGAAAAACCTTTTTCCGCAGAGCCGCCACCGCCGGCGGCCGGTGAGCATGGACGAACCCAATCTTGCCAATCTGCCAACACTATGATGGGCGATCTATCCTGATCTACCCGCCCGGCTGTCGCTCTTTTGCTCTTCCTGGCCTCGCGCGTATGTATGCCTATACATACATGTACTTATTTCTGAGTCATCACATATGAAGCCAGGATTCCCATATCAACGACTTCTCTCGCTCAGACCTCCTCCACTTGTGATGAAAGGTGGACGGTGAATGGTGAATGGTCAGATGGTGAATGGTAACAGTACGGATTCATCCTTTCGTAGCGGAACCAACATTCACCAGATACGGTTCCTCGTCCCTAACGACGTAACAGCGACTACGACAACAATAAACTGTGAAAAGCTGACCGTAGCATTCATTATACCCATATTTAGGGGGAGGGGGGCAGCTGAAGCGCGAAGCGGTTCAATTAACCAGATATTGGTTAATTGCTATGGTGGTAAGATGCTTACCGGTAGAATCAGTAAAGGTAACTGTAACGAAGAAATACTGTAGTTCTAGAAACGACGGGATATTCATTCTCGATTGACATTCTATGTAAGCGTCTCCTGGAACTACCTATTCCATCGCCCTTCTAAGCAACACGGAGACTCCAATCTGACATTTGATTAAGTTGCATATTCTAGACTAGCTTTTGCGTGTTACGTTGGTATAAGGTGGTCACCGTGGTCTATATTGGGCGAAGCAAGTCGGTAGGTATGCTTGGCCAGGTAACTGACCTAGGTATTTGCATGTTTAGGGGTTTCTAAAAGTAGCAGCATCACGACGCCCGAGCTGCTTTATTCTACTATAGCGTGGTGTCCGGAACATTGCTTCTCGGCGGATTGCTTCATTCATGAGGGCATATAGCAAGCAGCGCGCGCTTCCGCCCGATATCAGAACTTCACAGTCCAAGATTATGATATGTTATACTGACCCCCTTCCCCTAATGCTATTCAACTTGCCTTAGTATGACTACTCGTAGGTACAGTATGTAAGGGGTCGCAGCATCAACCCTGGTGTATTCAGCGCAACTATGCTTATAGGACCTCCCACCTCTGTCCTTCCCCAAACGGCGCACGGCATCGCATTGATATCTGCAGTGTCTGCAGTATCTCCTCAGCCATGCCGATAAATGCCTTCATGCCTGTCTTATGTCATTGATGTCTTCAGCACAGGCAAATAAAGCGCGGGACCTTATCATCACGGTATGACGACGGTACATGTAGGTAACAAGGATGACCTCATCCTATCTTCTCTGTGTTGCCGTGTTATCACAAGCGAGCGAGCACATTTACCGCGACGACGAAGCCGATGATCAGTGATTTCCGAAGTTGGTTTTTTTTGATTCGTCTAATTTGTTTTAATTCGTCCGTATTTACGAGCAAATTGCCCTGATTGGGGAGACAAAACAAGAACCAAAAAAAAAAAAAAACCACAATAAAAATGTCCGCCCATCTAGCCGCGTATCAAGCCGCTGCGTGTCTGTTCTACCGACATCCGTGTAACCATCCTCTTTTGAAGAAAAGGGGACAAGATCTGCAATGTTGAAATGCTGTTGTTGAAACCAAATGACATGACACAAACGAAGCCATCGCCAAAACCGCTGAGGGTTCCCAACCCTCTTTGGCGTACGTATATGATATGCGGAAGCCATCCGAAAACTCCCCAATGCTACCCTACCCCTCCTGCATTCGTGCGTCCTGCACGCACCTAGCCGCCCCGTCGTCGCCCTGCTCAACGACCAGGGGAGGAAGGGGGGTAGGGGGGATAGGAGGAGCCCAACCACTACATCGCCAACGGGAAACTTATGAAGGATAGGGTGCCACGCCCCGTTCCATGCCTCCCTCCTGGTTTCTCCTATTTCCTGATTTATGAGCACTTATCACCATCACCATCACCACCACGGTCATAGCACGGCACAAGCATCACCAAACCTCCCTACGTCATCGCCTACCTGCCTACCTCCTTCTCCTTCCCATCTCATCCCGTCTTTCCTACGGCCTCTCCTCCCAAGGCAACGGATACGTACCAACCCAATCCGCAACTTCGGCCCTCAACTGCACAATCTCGGGGTCCTCCTCGCCGCTGCCCAAGAAGTTGAAGAAGAACTTGAGCTTATACTTCTCGCCCTTCTCCGTAGCCGCCGCACGCGCCGCCTTATCGACCCTCGCCGCGATGGCAACGGCGCGATCGATGATATCGGCAACCCTCACGAAGTCACCTTCACCAAACCCGCGCGTCGTCATGGCGGGGGTACCAATGCGCAGGCCGCCAGGCACCATGGCGGATTTGTCGCCGGGGACGGTGTTCTTGTTGCTGGCGACACCTACTAATTCCAGCACGCGCTCGACGCGAGCACCGTCTACGCCCTGAGGCTTGAGGTCCACGAGCACGAGGTGGTTATCCGTGCCTCCACTAACAAGTTTATAGCCGAGGCCGCCGTTACCCTTGGGCTCGCCTAAGCGAGTCGCGAGAGCTTGGGCGTTGGCTAGAACCTGTTCCTGGTACGCCCTGAACTCGGGGGACTGGGCCTGCTTCAGCGCCACGGCCAATGCTGTGATGGTGTGGTTGTGCGGCCCGCCCTGGTGGCCCGGGAAGACGGAGTTGTTAATGGGACCCTCGAGATCGTACATAGTCTCGGCCTTGGTCTTGGGGTTGACCTTCCTCACGCCCTTCCTGTAGAAGATCATGGCACCGCGGGGTCCGCGTAGGCTCTTGTGGCTCGTGGTGGTAACGATATCGGCGAAGCTGAAAGGGCTTGGAATAGCCTTCGCCGCGATCATACCCGAGATATGCGCGATATCAGCGAGGAGGTACGCGTTGACCTTTTCGCATGTGTCCTTGATTGCCTTGTAGTCGATGAACCTGCCGTAAGCACTAGCACCGGCGACGATAACCTTGGGTCGGTAGACTTGGGCGAGCTCGTCGAGTTTCTCGTAGTCGATGAGGCCCGTCTCTTCGTTCAATCGGTAAGGGACCGTCTCGAAGTACTTGGAAACGGCCGATATCTTCTTCGTAGGGGTCTGGTAGCCGTGAGAGAGGTGACCTCCGTGAGGAAGATCCAACCCCATAAGTCGATCGTGAGTATCCATGAGGGCGGAGTAGACGTATAGATTCGCGGGGGCGCCGGACAGAGCTGTTTGTCGTAACCCAAGTCCCCAAGGTTAGCCATGTCCATAGCAACCCCTTCCGAGAGTAACAGATATAGACTTACGCTGTACATTGACTCCCCATTCTTTCTCGTCTAAACCGAAGGTCTCTAATGCCCTGCTCTGACATAACCGTTCAGACTGGTCGATGAATTCGTTACCCGCATAATATCTAGCTCCGGGATAGCCCTCCGAGTATTTGTCTATGTCCCAAAGGTTAGCCGGGACGTACTAGGAGTCTAGGAGGCCATGGCTTCTCTTCGTACTTTGCATTACACTGCCTAGCGCATCGAGGACGGCCTGCGATGTAAAGTTTTCGGAGGGGATCAGGTTGATGAAGTGTTTTTGCCGGTTTTTCTCCTATTGCCATATTCCGTCAGGATCCAATTGCTGCTAAACGTATGCCAGGTACGTGATATGGAGTACGGGGAGGTGGTAAGGGTGGTAGAGAGTATTATACCTTCTCGATGATATCGAACACGGCCGGGTCAGCATCTTTCAGGTGGGCCGAGAGCAACTGTATAGGCATTTCAGTATAAGTCCATTATAATTCCAATTCCAATTCCGGTTCCAATCCTATCCTATCCGAGATTATCTAGGCCTTGCATACTCTTTGTTGAACGTCTAATGTAGCAGACGATTGGGCCCTCCTCGTCGCATATCGAAGTGTAGTTGATGTCGACCATCTCTGAGGAGAGAGGAGAGCACGCGAGGTGCCTCGTAGTGCGGATATAGACATGGTCAATGGTCAATTGATCGACCGAATTGATTATTGACTATCGTCGTCGTCGTCGTCGGTGGCGAATTTCTCGATCGATAGAACTTCGAATTCGATTCGAATATTATAACCGAATAACAAAGTCTTCTCTATACCGCCATAATACAAACGTAGACCAACATAAAAAAACAGCGGGTTGCTATTTTTCCCAAGCGAAGTCGGCTTCTTTCGCTCTATTACTATTACACAACGGCGGAGAATCTTAGCAATCAGCCTATCGTGAGCTCATTATTTAGAAGCTTCAGTCTTTCGCCCCTACCCAACTATATCTAGGGTCCCTAGTTAACTCCGCGGGGCTTTGAGGCGAGCATAACCGAGTACTAGATCGCTAGGTACATATTAGTAGATAACGACTCTGACTGCTACAGTAGGTACATGCACCTATCGACTCCGAAGGCGGGGCAGCACTTGAGCATTTAGAAGGATGTCGGCGGGGAATTCTCTTACCGACCCGTCCACCGTTCACCCTGGCGCTTTCTAAAGTTCCCTCGAGGCTCCGAATCCAGTCTAGCCTACACGTGACTCTATGCTCTAATCTATTGAATAGCAGAACCGTGCAAAAAAATTTCTTCTCTTCTTTTTCCTTTCTTCTGTATCAACTAAATTGGACGTGACGAGCTCCGCTTCAATTTTTTAGCAGATACGGATTCCGCCGGGCTATTTTCTCACGAAGTAGCTTGGGCGGGAGCATGCTGATATGTTCCGGGCGGCACCTCACCACCTTATACGGGACAATTTGAAGACATCTGATCCAAGAGAGTTGATCTTGATTTTGATTTTATTGTTCATCAATCTTTGACCCGTTTTCAAGTTCCTGTATACTAGGTAGCCTTGTCCAACAAGTATGTCGTGATAAGTAGTCGGGAGTCGCGGGGTGGCCTGGGCGGTTCGTGGTAGTGTAGCTGTTGTTGGGGGCCGGCTCGGTAGGAAAAGCTTGCCGGAAGATATGCAGTAGTTCAGGTAAGGATCTCTCTAGAACTGTATAGTTCGGCGGTGGAAGGAGTAGGGTCTTACTCTAGAGTTGTCGATAGAGCCCAACGGTTGAATCCCCAACTGCAAAACCTCTTCCTAGACAATTCGACTGGACAGTGACATAAATGAAGTGGAAGCGTTGATATGGATACTAGTTCAAGGGTTTCGTCCGATGTTGATTGTTACATAGTATGATGCCCACTTAGCCAAGTTCCTCAAAGCTAAGACAGCCCAGAACGACATCGCGACTCGTGATTCATACATAACAGCGAGTTCTATAAGGGTATCTTCGGATGACCACCATGGCATGACAGGCTAGAGATTTCATATCATCAAGGCGCACACAGTGACAAAACAAGCCAAATAAAAGACTAGACGTCAAGTTCATTGATTCCGTTTTCATTTGCCGTAAATGCAAAGCCCGGCAGTAGAAGCATTACGACCGAAGGGCTGAAGGAAAATAGAGACCCAACCATTTACTCCGAATGCAGCCATCTCACATTCCGGTACCGGTAGTCCATATGACGATACCTCTAGCTCTCCTATGTAGTAGCTTGATCGTGTGCATACGGCCACGCATACGTATCCGCATCCCGTCGTCTTCGTCCGCCGTTTATGCTTCTTCCTCCTCACCAGCCAGAGCGTTGCGCTTCTCCTCCTGTCTCTTCGCCTTACGCTCGCGAGCAGCCTTGTTCTTCTGTCGCTTGGCGTCCATCTCTTCCTGGAGAGCACGCTCGCGGGCCTTCTCGGCCTTGGCACGGTGAATCTATAGCCATGTCAGATATATATTCGGTACGAGAAGCGTGCAGGTGATAAGACAAGGAAATGGTCAAAACATACGTGCTCGACTAGGGCGCGCTTGTGCTTGAAGGCGTTACCCTTGCTGGAGTGATACAGCTCGTGGTAAAGGTGCTTGTCGATCTTACCGCTGGCACGGTACTTGACTAGAAGACGTCGGAGAACGCGGAGACGTCGCATCCACAGAACTTGCCTATCCAAACAGTCAGTCGTCATTTCATAATTCCATTGGTACGCCGTCATCCTGGTTCCTCTCTCATCGAGCAGAGCTCCAAACGGACTGGCATATAGCATTGGGACAAACGTACTCAGGCATACGAGCATCGGCGGTACCCTTTCGCTTACCGAAACCACGGTGTCGGCCATCTCGTCGGGCAAGGTTCAGCTCGCGGGCACGGGATCGGGAGTGCATAGTTACGGGCTTGCGGATGATGAGGCCATCGCTGACGAGTTTTCGGATGGTCTGACGGGAGTTGGCGTTGGAAATCTCGTTAACCTCATTGGGGTCGAGCCAAATCTTGCGCTTTCCGCATCCGATGACGGACGCCGCGAGGCGCTTCTGGGTACGGAGGTTGACCCTAGAAGAATAGAATTAGCTCCGAAGTTCTTGGAGTTCGACGTGTTTTGTGCAAGTTGTGTAGTTTGTGTGGGATTGCTTGGTGAAATATGCTGTGCTTGTGTTGATGATCGTCCATCACGACACCGTCTGTTAAACCCGCGCAGTCCGGCCAATTAAATAGAATCGAATGCGATGTCGACTATCGTAGGAAAATACTGCTTCATCATTATGGGATAACGAATTCAATATTCATCAACTTACATCTTGAGTGCTTCTGCCGGCGATGGTCGGAATTTGCTGTGAGGTTAGTAAAAGGTGGTGGTAGGGGAAGGATGGAAGGGTCGAAGTTGAATTAAGAGCCCCCTCTCGAACTTTGCACAATCAACAATTTTTGTGGACTGTAAGACCCAATTTGCCTAGGGTAAGCGAGAGGGCAACTAGTCACATGACCTTACCTAGTATCTTATCAATTATGTGCTCAGACTGCCCAGTGCGCTTGCTTTCTTCAAAATAAACTAAGTGCAAATCGCTGGGTGCGTTGCATATCTCACTAACATGCGTTAAATGAGGCAATATCCATTTAATGAGATGAGACCTCTATATCAACAAAATATCTCGAAACTCACCGTGTGCCTACCTCGTTCTCATGCTCGGATACCAAAACTACCTTCTATCTAGAATGGTTCATTAGCGTACATATAGCTATATCGATGGTTGGGAATCACTCATAATATCAAAGTTAGCTTGAAATATGAGACTGACAGCCCGTTTATCACTAACGAAGTGATAATATTCACATATACCAAACCGAGATAACTCTTACCGCTCTGTGAACGTCGTGCTGTAGCATATACTCACTTCAGAGCCCCTCGAATAAAAAGACCAAAACGTCACACATGAACATCAAGATTTATTTTATCTACCCAGCATGCAGAATGCCCCTCCATCATGATGTTATGTCCAGTCCATGACACCCTCCATGATCACTCCATAGCATCCCTCATCTCATCACATCTCCTATACATCGTTTAATCTTGCGAGAAGACGCCACCCCCAATCTCCACGCCCCCCACGCTCCAAATCTCGTTCTCGTCCTCCACCTCATCATTACTCAAGCCCAAGCCGCCCTGTCCACCTTCCGCCTCTCTCCTCTCTCTGGCCTGGCTGCCTAGTCGGACGGCCACCCTCTTGAAGTAATCCTGCATGCTCCTCTTTGTATTCGCCGCTAAGTCCGCGCCGTGGCCCGCCATGTACTTCTCAAACACTCTCGTCTCCTCATCTACCACACTGAATAATTCGATGAACGCGGCTTCGGCAGCTAATTTGACAGGGATGACGGGATCGCGCACGGACGCGAAGACGGGAGGTGCCAGGAGCGGGAGATGGGGACGCACGAGGTCCAAGTTCGCGCGGGCTACGGTGCGTACGATCACTAACGCAAGACGGCGGGAATCCGAGGGGTTGCCGGGGCCAATGATGGTGGCGAGGGTGGAAAAGATAGGTTTTGTCGATTCGAAAGATTTGGGCGAGTCCGTGAGAAGATACTTGCCCGTTGCCAGGATGCTGTTGTCGGCCACGAAGAGCTATGGATAGGGGTTAGCTTGGGGCCAACCACAAGTCCACAACAGCTACAATTCGATATTTAGTAAAGGGGGGCACTTACGTTCTTGTTCGACATGCCCTGGCAGAGCAGGTCAGGCAGGTCATCTGCGAACGGACTCTCTAGTAGGGTCTGTGGCGATTCCACAAAGACGGCGTTGAGCGCTAGCACAGACGCATTGGTGAAGTGAGACGTCGCTACGCGGTTCTTCAACAAACCGTGTGCAATATCGGCCGGGACGTTCTTGATAAGTGCGCCGAGAAGTTTGGCATTGGTGATTGTCATGGCGGAATCAGTCGCGTCCGTATCCATATCGATTAGTCCCAGAACAGCCGTCCGCGAGCTCTCGCCCATGTTAGAACCTGCCTTGCTGATGACCTCGTACAATGCCTTCAGCATGGCAGTCCTGACGCCCGGGTCTGACGTCTTTGAACCGGTGACGAGCTCCGCAATCAAGGGATCAACACGGGGTGTAAACTTGATCAAGGTACCCAACGCTTTGGCAGCACGCGATCGCAGCAACTCGCTAGTAGTATCGGCGAGTGCTCTCGCGAATGTCCTCTGGAGCTGGGGCAAGAAGGGCTTAAGCGCCGTCGGCATCTTCTCTAGCAGGTTATTAAGGGTTAGAAGAATAGCCGCCTTGACATCGGTAGACCTCTCCGAGACAACGCGAATAAGCGGACCAGTGATTTGCGTGACAAAAGGCTTGAGGGAAGCCTCGCTCGTCCTGTCCACAATATCGGATATCGCCAACGCAGCGGCGGTCCGCTGTTCCGTAGTTCCATTCATGAGACCCTGGAGGAATATAGGTAGGATCGCGTTGATGCCCTTTGGAAGCTCGAAACCTGGGAGGTTCGAGCCAGCAACGCCAACCTGTAATAATGTCTGCCTAGTAGATGGTACAAGAGCCTCCATCTCTTCCTTCTTGAGATGCTTGGTGAACTCGCTGAGTGCCGTCCACGCGGCCTTGACAACGTCCTTGTCTCGGTCGTCGAACGAGATCAGAAGAGCGCGGATAATGTCTTGGTTGTATCGCGAGTAGTCCACGGTGGAGTTGGCGAAGAAGTTAGCGAGACGCGATGCCGTTACGGCACGCTTGCGGTGGTCGTCGTGTTTTACTAGCTGTAGCAAGACGTTCATGGCAGTGTTGAGCCCGTCGTACTCGTCTATTGATTGTATAACCGTATCGAAAGACGCTTCTAGGTCGGCCTGAAGCTCCTCGTCCTTGGCACTCACGATATTATCCATAAGAGAATTGATAATGTTAGGCAGGCGACGGTTCATAGCTGGGCCAGCCACTCGCGATAGAGATGCTAGTGCCTTAGCATTAAAGGCAGAGATCGGAGGTGCGATCAAAGTTGGGATGAGGTTCGGTAGAATAATGTTGGACCTGGTGGTCTCGGTGAGGAGTGTTAGAAGTGCGGATAGAGCGTTGTCCGCCTCGTCTTCGGAGCGCAAGAGGTTAAGGAGGTATGGGAGTACTTGGTCGACAGCACGCTTGCCGATGATCTGCTGCAGCGAATCGAATGCCTCGGCAGCAGCTTCTCTGACATCTTCGTCCGAATCTGTGAGAGCGGTCCGCACAACAGAGATAAGGGTCTTCTCGTGGTCCTCGAGGGCTTCTTCGGAGGCAGACGATATGAGCTCCTTCAAGGCGAGACAGATTCCTTGCCTGGCGTCCGTATCTATCGAGGTCCGGAGGCCTTCTTCGAGCGTCGGAAGCAGACTCGACAAAACGCTATCGCCAGCCTTTCGGATCAGTTCACCTAATGCGTTGCTGGCAATTACCTTATGCTCCATATTTGAACTGCCCAGGCGGCGAATTATAAGTTGCGTGAGAGTAGGCGTAAGCTCCTTGAGGGTTCTGGGCGTAGCAACCAAAGCTTTCCATACGCTGACCGCAGCGGCGCGAACAGCACTGGCGGTATCGCAGCGACAAATGTACAAGGCAGAAAGGATCTTATTCCGCTTCTCTTCTCCAAGCACTTCACGGAGCGACGCGCCCGCCTCCTTCGCACTCTCTTCTTCGTCTTCCGCCTCAGCCTTTCCACTAATACCGGTGAGGTTGAAGAGAAGATCTCCGACGAGCTCAACAGAACTCAACCGAATCCTGTAGCTATCATCTGCTAGACCGCGTTCTAATTCCGGCAGGAGGAGATCCACAGCTCTAGCTGCGAAATTCTTGACTAGCAGACGACCAGCTCGCAAAGCGGTTTCGCGAATCGACTCGATATCGTCCGCAAGACCAGCGAGGATGGGGGGGATGATCTTGCCAAGATAGTTCGCAAAGCTGTTTCCGAAGCAAACTGGCAAGAAAATGAATAGAGACATGAAACCTTCCCTGACAGCGGGTTTGGATGACTCTACATTTTGTAATATGGTAGGTAGAGTCTCTTCCAATCTTGTGGTGCCCAATCCCGCCAAGACCTCGCTGAGAGCTTGGGCGGAACCAAGACGATCTCCGGCACCCGTGTCCGACTTGAGGGTTTGCATAAGTCCAGGTATAAGATCCGGTAGAGCATCCTCGCCAAGTTTTTCGACTAAGGAGCCCAACGCGCGGGAGGCGGTTGCTCGTGTCGTCGGGACCGGATCGACTGCGGCCACTTTGAGCCCGGATACAAGTACCGGGAGATGCGCAATAAGATCTTTGCGCTCGGTCAAGTGAGCAAGACTTCCGATGACCTGAGAAGCTTTGCGCTTGGTATTGGATCTGTCCCCTAAGCCACGTTGAAGGATCCTTGTGACTAGGGCTAACGAAGGCGCATCGAGGTAATGGACGAATTGTACCTTGATGAGCGCGTCTAAAGCATCGTCGGTATACTTGGTTGGGTCACTCAGAGCCTTGAGTAGAATATCTACCAGGCTCTTCACCTCGGGGTTCTCGATGACTTCGCCGAAGCGCTTCAAACTCTTGTTAGCTGCAGATCTCACTTCCTTGTGGCTATCATTTAGTACGCCGGTGAGTGGCGGTATAATATCGGGGAGACTCTGCGCAAGTTGTTGTGGGTCCAAATATGCCATGGCACCTAGGAGGTCGCAGGCACCGCGTTTACTACGCCATTGGTCATCGTCAAGGCCATTGAGGAGAGTTGGTAGGATCTGCTTGACGCCGTAAGAGCTGAGTTTAGCGAAGCAAGCCTTAGCAGCGGCCAGGCAGGCGTCTCTCACGTCTGCATTGCTATCACCGAAGCCAGCCAGGAGTTGGGGTACAATTTGGATGACATATGGCTCGAAGAGTCGACCGAGAATCGTAGCCAGAAGCTCGAACGCTAGGAACGCGCCCTCGCGCTGCTGAGTCTCTTTTCTGTTCTCGGCGGCGCTCTTCAACGTGATGAGGATACGGTACTCTCGCAGCACCGAGATACCTCTCCCCTGGACTAAGCCAGCTAGACCGTATGCAGCACCTCGTTTCTCAGCATACTTCTTGGAATTCAGGAGCGTATCGACTATTTGATCAAAATATCTGGATGATTTATCCCCGCACGTGCGTACCAAGGGCGGCAGGCATTCCGCTACAGCATACTGTACAGCTTCGGACGGCGTACTCAAAGTAGCAAGTAGCCTGTCTAGGACGACTGGAATTTTTGCGTCCCCGGGTTTCAAATGCCTAGCAAGAGCTCCGTACATAACGATAACAGCCTCGTTTATACGATCCGCGGCTTCTGAGCCTTTGTCGGGCGCACCGAGAGTACGTTCAAACGTCTTCATTAGCTTGTCTACAAGCGCCCTACCATGAAGATCGATGGCTACGAGCGCTGCTTCAAGCATCTCGCTACGAACGGATGCGTTCTGATCGCCCAAGGGACCTCCCTCGATGAGGAAGTTGAAGAAGTCATCGATCTGCGATTTTTGTAGATGGGCGGCGAGCTCCCTAAAAGCAGCGCCGAATCCGTGTCGAGCCTCCCAAGGGTCTGATAGATCGGTCTTCTTGGGCATACCATACTGATCCAGCTGGGAGACTCGGGGTTTAGCAAACTCAACATAAGAAGATCGAAGCCTTGCTAATACATCCTCTATAGTAGATGGGTGAGCTTCGCATGCCTCAGCCAGCGAGCGTGCAGCGGCTCTCCTGAGCTGAGCATCCTTGCTTTCTAGGTAGGGAAGCATCTTAAACGGGACGTCCTTGGAGAGCTGGAAACCGCTTTCTTCCCATATGTCCCGACCAAGATCGACATTCTCTGGAATATCGTCATGGCAAGCGATCCAGATCTCCTCTGAGAAGTCGAGCTCGCTCATGTCTACCTCGGCGCTGATGGATTGAAGTACGGTCTCGCGAACGGACGCCTGAGAAACAACTGCACCTTTTGCGAGGACCGCGATTTCATCGACACTTATGTTCGGGGCAACGCAGCGGACCATGTCAGAGAAACAATCCTTTATAATCTTATAGTGTTGGCTGTACCGCTGCATGGAAGTGGTCAGGACAGACAGCAAGTCGGCACGCGGGATGCTCTCGTCAGCGCAGACGTGAGTGTGGAACGTGAGGAACTCGATCGCCAACACCAGTTGAGCATCTCGCTCATCAGCACCAGCACCGATGCCACCCGTTCGTAGTATAACAAAAATCAACGATAGCATATAAATCACAGAGACAGCATCAAACGGCCGTTGTTCACCAGCAAACCGAAGACGATATAAAACTCTTGTGACGAGTTCCTCTAAGCCCTCCTCGGTAAGGTTCTCCGGAAGAGATGTGATACCGAGAGCCCGTAGGGTCGCGACGCCGATAAAAGGCCTAATCGACCCTAAGCGAGAGGTAACACGGTTGGAACATGCCAGGTAAGCTGTAGGGCCGGCGTCGCCCGTGATGAGACCGGCACCGGCTTCCAAGGCTGCCAACAGAGCGCTGATTGAGGGCGCAATCCACAGGTTTGGCTCAGTTGGTGGGGTATTGACGAGGCTTCTGATGATGCCGAAGCCACGCGTGAGTCGGGATTCAAGCTGTTGAATGGATCGCCGGATTTCGGCTTCCTTCTTTAGCTGAGCATTCACCTTGGCTTGTTCGTCGGCGGTGAGTTTCCTTTGCTGTCCTTTCTTCTGCGCCAATTGATTCCTAAGTTCCTCTTCCCACTTTAACGTGTCGTAATCTTTGTCGTTCTTGTTGGGGAGGGTTTGTTTCTTCGCGAGAACGTCAATGAAGGCAGTGCCCTCCGGAGTCCGGAATATGGCAGCCTCGACGGGACCAACCTCTTTAAGCTCTTCTGTTGCCAGATCCGTCCGGATGAGCTCAATAATCCTCGGTGTCATTGTGTCCGGTGCCACGAATGCGAGGTCCGCCGCCGCGTTGCAGGCGGCTTGCTTGATGGCATTTGACTGCTAGTTGTTAGCCTTATATCAAAGTACGGTCGCATAACCATCCCTACCTTTTGATCGAAACTTGTCTTATCTATTATTTGCCGTACTAGTTCCTCCTCGTATTTTTGCGCTAGACTTCCAGGATCGAGGCCAACTCTTAAACAGAGGTCTATCCAGCTTGCTCTCGGTATCAGACCGCTCCGGGCAATGACCAATAGGGAGCACATCTGCTTCGCCAGTTCTTCTTTGGATTTCTGGGCACCCAGCTCCCCAAATTCTTCGTCGTTTAGACAAATCGATCGGAGGACAAGATGCAAATGGGTATTTTCAAATTTAGCACTTGCTGCTATACTATCCTTGTCTTCTGTGAGCGAAGACTCGACCCACTGCCATAGACTGTCGATAGCGACACCAGAGACAAAGCCCGGGTCTCGAACGTAAAGCTTTGAGATAGTCTCGCAAGCCTCCTTGCGAATCCGAGAAGGAACGCTAGTGGAAGATACAAGGTAAATGAGAGCTTGGAACCAAGCTACTTGGACATTCTTAGGCGCTTTCGATGCGTCATCATAAATAGCTGCGAGCGCTCGCAGAAACCATTGAGTATCGTCCTCTGTAGAGAGGCGACTGTATACTCGATGGTTGAGAAGGAACGAGGGCTTGGGTTCGGCCACGAGGCACTCCTTTGAGACAGCTGTTTTCTTGAGGAGCGCTTTAAGGGCAGCGCTATCGATTCTGGACAGAACCTGCAGAGACAAGGCGGAAAAGACATATGCGCCTACAATCAAACCGCTCTGAGCGGCGGCGGATGGGTTCCTGATTATTTCAGCCCATGTTTCGGACAGGGGACCGGCGATGGCCTCAGCTAATTTGGCTGCATTGCCGGGGACAGATTTACCATCTCCAGCGAAAGGAAGGAAGACTTCCGCAGTTCGGATCAGCCATAGTCTCCGTGACGGAATCTTCTTGTCTCCCAGGCCTTTGACAAATGCGTCAACAACGGGTCTTGGCAGATCAGCGCCGTTATGAAGTAAATACGAGACGGCTCGACTGATAACAGAAATTTCTGCTCCCAATGCCCCTTCATTTCCTTCCTTGGTCGCGATCGGGGGAAGACCGGTAGCTACTTTCGTTGCTATTGAGTTGGATAGTGGCACGTGCTCCAACATCTGAGAATGGAGGATACGCTGATCCGCAGAAGCAAGCTTCCCAGATTTGAGCGGACTGAGAACCTCCTCAGCAACTTGGTCCGTTAATTTAGAGTCGTGACTACGAGCCACAGCCTCCTTAAAAGCGGCCAGCACCCCTTCACGGATAGTTGCATTGCTAGACTTGGCGTTTGATAGCAAGGGCTTTAGAAGACGTCCATTCAAAGCCTGAGAGAGGTCCAATTCGCTAGGAAGAGCCTGGATTAATAGGGCTACCAGATCTAACACCACTTCTGGAGCTCTGAGAAGACCCTTCTCGATGGGTGGTATGACCTCCTTGTCGAGGTCTTCTATAGTAACAAAGTCGGAAAAGAAATCTCGGAGACCAGTTGCGATATGAGCAGGGACAGGTGTGCGAGACCCTACGAGTTCTCTAGTGAAGAATGTGAAGTATTCCGACTTCTTGGAGGCGAAGACCTCCTTGGCTGCGGCATGACGGGAACACACTCCGGCAATTACACCTAGCATAACAGCATTTCTTGCAGTGGGTTGGGCGCCCTTAACCGTAAGAGCCTGGATCGCATCTTGGATGAATTTTCCTCGGAGTTCTTTGCGCCAGAAAGCTGCGCGCAAACCGCGGCGAGTCACAACCAAGGCGGAGTGGGCAACGCTCGGTCTAGTCGTAGACTGTAGGCACTTCTCGAGGGCAGCAGCGTCGGCATGAACAATTTCCAAGCCAAATTTCTCCAGCAGCGGCTTCCCCGCTAGTCCCTGTAGTAGAACAGAACACCATTCGACCAAAACAAAGGCATTCTTAGGAGCAATTCCAGGCTTTTGGGATTCTTGTCGCAGAGAAGATATGAATGGCCCTAAGACCTTAACATCGTCGGTACTCGCGAATGCCGAAGCAAGGCAGGACTCGGCGGCTCTTCTAGAAGGACGGTCATCGTATAAACGGTGGGTATCAAAGAGTAATTGTAGTAGTGGTGGTATTGAAGACTGATCGATAGCTACATACAGACACAGACATTAGCACATCGCACTCCTTTAAACAACCCCCCCTAATGACATAAAACCGTTATCTCACTCGTGTCTTTGAATTTCTCATCAATTACTCGCAATTGAGCTACGCGAGTGTTGGTAGAAGAAGAAAAGAGAGCGGCCTTGGCTGAAGGAAAGTCAATGCCTGCTTGGGAGGTACCATTCGCAGCCACTTCAGTCATTTTGGCGATCGGACGGAAGATCTATTGACATTATAGGTAGTAAAAAGAGGCAGCTACTTTCGTTCCCCTTATTATAACAGGGCTAGACACGACTGACACTAAGGAAATGCGTCGATGCTCGCGATGTGATGTATGTGATGTATGTGGGTTGAAAATATTGGTGGGGATATATTCTTATCTTATCGACCATGCCCCCCTTAAGTTCCACCATGCACTTCCTTCCTCTGACTGTCCTCAGCTGGTTACTTCCTACGGCGAGTGAGTCAACTGTTAGCGCATCAGGGCTGTAATTGCTTTGTCGGGAAGGCTCCGTCGCAGTGTCCGCCTAGCCGCTAAAGCCCTTAACCTTGAACCCCACAGCGCCGTCACCAACCACTATGACGACTGTTACACCTGAATATTCGGAGCTGCTTTACCATTAACAACCTTTTTTTCTTTTTTCTCTTTTGATAATCTCTGGTGTTTCCGTTGAAGTGGTGTTCTTCCTTTCTTCACGCTTCCCAACGTCCTTGAGAAGCAATGGCAGGGGCTAAGAAGAAGAAAACGAAACCAACTGCCAATCCCGCTCGTGGATTTGCTACAACGTCTATCGCTTCAAAACCACGAGCTGAAGTCAACGAGCCGGCGCAAACCGCTGCAGAAGGAGGAAAGCTACCAAGTGATGCCCCTCCAACATCGTCATCTCGCGATCCCAATGCCCCACCATCCGATCCTAGTTCCGACAGCAAACCCAACACTTCTCAGCAAAAACAGACTCTAAGCCCCGAAGAATTCGAGAGGCAGCTGGAAGAGTCAGAGCTACAGCTTCTAGTTGAAAAGCATGCGCAGAAAGTGAAGAGGGACGCACAACGTCAGAAATCTAGACTCGAGACCGATCGTCGACTACTTCGTGGACAGGCTGAATCCTTAAATACGAGAAAATGGCTACCCCAAGAGCTTATGGACCATATATTAGATTTAATCCAGGCCGAAAGCCGTTTTGGTGCATCGTCCTTCACTTCGGAAAGCACCAGTAGCAGCGGCAAGTTGCCTTCAGAGGAGGATTTGGTGGTAAAGCTGTGGACCCTGCAGCTTACGCTGACAAGTGCTGGCTTTTCTGACGACAGAGTCAAGTCTGTACTCCAGTACGTGCTTGACATTGCTGCGAACATCAATGGTATGACCAAAGATAGTATTTGGGGATTGGAGGAAGCTCTAGACTGGCTTGCTCGCGAATGCACAAGAGATGAGCTCCACGATTATGATTATAGGGGTCGAACTACCAAGTCGCAAGCGGATACGCCGTTAGACAGCCCCTTGCCATCCGGCGCGAATACACCTCGTCTCTTGGAGGTCAATGGCGCACAGAAACCGAGTAACCAGAAGAACCCAAAATCAGCTGCCAGCAAAAAGATTGCTGTCGTCTGTCATGAGGATATCGAGCCCGACGATTTAATTCCGGCTTACTTAGAGACCAAGGCCAAATTATTTCAATTTCAACGACCCAAACAGGATATCAAAAAAGGCGGACGGGCCAAAATTGGGAAAAGTCAATCTTCCTCTGGCGCATCAAGCGATGAGATAGAAGAGGCCAAGCTCCTAGCCAAGATTGACAAAATTGAACAGGATGTATTATTTGACAGATTCGCTGCTGAGCAGAAATGGCGAGCCGACCGGATAGAATTAGAGAAGGAGTTTGCGGCAAAAAGGCAGGCCGAGGCTCAGGCTGAAGAGGAAGCGAAGCAAAAAGATGATGCAGATGCAGCCCAGGAGACGCAGTATGATGACGAGGTTACTAAGGAGGCCCAGCGCATTGCTGCAGAAATCTTGCAACAGGATGGTTCTGATGATGATCAAGCTCTATCCGATCTCTTCGCAAGTCTACCCGTCCAAGAAACGGATGCTACAGGTAAGACGAGTACCGTGATCAATGGAACAGATGGCGTCAAAATTACGATCCGCGATTTTGGAAAATGGACCGGTGTCAACCCGATGCGAGCTTTAGAGGAAGCCTGCCGATCAAGGTACGCTGAGAAGCCTCCCCCTTTCGATATACCTCGCTAATTTTGGTACCAGAGACTCTGGCGTCAAGATCGTATATAAACTTGTATCTGAGAATACATATTCCCACCGTCATTTAATATCTATCCAATGGTCCAAACCTCAGGAACTGGTCCCGGTCCCTGATATACCATCTATTGAGAGCGCCATTTCCCCCCAACAATTTGTTTTCCAGATGGCCTTAGTTGCCACCCCTGACTCTAGACAGTCCGAAGCATATATAGCCACAATAGCACTCTTCGTCATATTTGGTTCTACAAAGGAGGAGAAAGTTTTCATGAGACTGCCTGCTGCGTGGAGAGAACTTTGGTCGGAACTCGCCGAGGATAGAAAGAATCAGACAGATGCTGCAGACCGAACAGCGATCAAAGAAGTTCGCACCCTAGTTCGGCAGAAGTTAGATCAAGAATTAGAAGATGGTGTTCTTCTCCAAGGCGCTTTTAGAGGGCGTGCTTCGCAGCGCAACGCGAACGATGCCAGCGATGATTCCGCCGCGGAAAGGGGACCCGGAAACGCATTCGGGCCGGAATATTACCAAAACATATGGGCAAATAAGTCGAGTACTCCAAAATTTCAAGCCATGCTGGTCCGTTTTTTCCCCATATACTCGAGTTAAGGATAGCTTCTAACTTTTTGTTTTTCATTAGCAATTCCGAATGCAGCTGCCCATGTGGCAGTTTCGGGATCAAGTACTCTCCACTGTCGAGCGTGAACAGGTCGTCATTATTTGCGGAGAGACAGGATGGTAGGTCTATATCCCCGATAATACGCAGATACCCCTATTAAATAACTGGATTACAGCGGCAAGAGTACGCAAGTACCATCGTTCCTCTTAGAACACCAATTAGCTATGGGCAGGCCGTGTAAGATATATTGCACTGAACCCCGACGAATATCGGCTATCTCGTTGGCCCGCCGTGTTAGCGAGGAACTCGGCGAAGGAAGAAATGACCTTGGCACCTCAAGGTCACTAGTGGGATATTCGATTCGCCTTGAATCGAACACGTCAAAGGAAACGCGGCTCGTTTATGCCACTACGGGTATCGTCATGAGGATGCTTGAGGGTTCTAATGAGCTTCGCGAAATTACTCACCTCGTCCTTGACGAGGTCCACGAGCGCTCTATTGATTCTGACTTTTTGTTAATCGTTCTCAAGAAGCTACTAATTCGTAGAAAGGATCTCAAAGTTGTCCTCATGTCTGCAACGGTTGACGCAGAGAGGTTCTCCAACTATCTAGGACGTGCCCCTGTGTTAAACGTCCCTGGTCGTACATTTCCGGTACAGGTGAAGTACCTAGAAGATGCCCTCGAAGCCACTGGTTATGTGCCCGACCAGCTCAGCCACGAGAAGACGACGGACTTAGACGATGATCCAGCAGAAATTAATGTGGACGACTCTAACTCGACTACGGCCGCAGCCAAGGAGTTACGCCAATACTCAGCCAGGACACGAAATACCCTATCCCAGCTCGACGAGTACCAAATCGAGTTTGACCTTATTGTGCGCCTAATCGGGCAAATAGCCGTGGATCCAACCTATATAACCTACAGCAAGGCAATCTTGGTATTTCTTCCAGGTATCGCCGAGATCAGAACCTTAAACGATTCCCTGCTTGGGGAACCATTCTTCCAAAGGGGCTGGGAGATATTCCCCTTACATTCCACTATCGCTACTGAAGACCAGGAGCGAGCATTTTTGATCCCGCCGGAGGGGGTTAGGAAGATCGTACTAGCCACAAATATTGCAGAGACCGGTATCACCATCCCAGATGTGACTTGCGTCATTGATACCGGAAAACATCGCGAGATGAGGTTCGACGAGAGAAGACAGCTGTCACGCCTCATCGACACATTCATCTCTCGGGCGAATGCCAAACAGCGACGCGGTCGAGCAGGCCGCGTCCAGGAGGGTCTCTGCTTCCATCTATTTACGAAGTATCGCCACGACCATCTCATGAGTGACCAGCAAACCCCTGAAATGCTGCGGCTTTCACTACAAGACCTAGCAATCCGCGTCAAGATCTGCAAGATCGGCGGCATTGAGGAGACTTTGGGGGAAGCGCTCGATGCGCCCTCCGCCAAGAATATCCGCCGGGCTATCGACGCGCTCGTCGACGTGCGAGCGCTTACTAACACCGAAGAACTCACCCCGCTAGGCCACCAACTGGCAAGACTGCCTCTCGATGTGTTCTTAGGCAAGCTTATCCTCCAGGGCACGATATTCAGGTGCCTCGATATGGCCATAACCGTCGCGGCCATCCTCTCATCCAAATCCCCATTCACCGCACCATTCGGCCAACGGAGTCAAGCCGACCAGGTGCGCAAAGCTTTCCGGAGGGGCGACTCCGATCTACTCACCGTATACAACGCGTATTCAAGCTGGAAGAAAGTGTGCCAGACCTCCAACGCCGACTTCCAGTACTGCAAGAAGAACTTTCTCTCGCCGCAGACCCTCTCCAACATTGAAGACCTCAAGGGGCAGCTGCTGATTTCGCTGGCTGATTCCGGGTTCCTGCAGCTGACGGATGAGGAGCGGCGGTCGCTTAATCGGCTACGGTACTCGAGCGGGCGGCGGCGGCAGCAGCAGTTTTATGAACTGCCACAACGCGTCAATATTAATAGTGACAACGATGTGATCACCGCGTCGGTCATCGCCTGGAGTTTCTACCCGAAGCTGCTGGTGCGCGAAGGCAAGGGGTTTCGCAACGTGGGGAATAACCAGAGTATTAGTTTGCACCCGTCGAGCGTGAATAAGGGACACATGGAGCTCAAATGGCTGTCGTATTATCATATCATGCAGTCTAAGCAGTACGTACTGCGAACTGAGGATGATGAGAGAAGAGGAACGGAGAGAGAGGAGGCTAACGAGTGCATCAGATTCCTTAACGCACACGAGACTACCGCCGTCGAAAACTTTGCCATCGCCCTGCTCTGCGGCGACGTACGTATCGATGTAAGTATCTTCCCTCCCTCCGCCCCCCCTTTTTTGGCTCCTTACCCTGACTCCTCTACCTCTCGTCTCCTTATACCCTTATCTCCATCCTTCAGTACTCCCCTCCCCCCACACTCAAGACAACCGAACCAACTAGCTAACCCCCTAAAACAGATGTACGCCGGCGTCCTCATTCTCGACGGCAACCGCGCACGCTTCAGCGCGCCGGATTGGAAAACCCTCCTCGCTATCAAAGCACTACGTACACGTCTGCGGGAACTACTCACCCGCTCGTTCCGGAGCCCGGGCCGCTTACCTATACCGCAGCACGAGAAGTGGTTGGATGCCTGGCAGCGCGTCTTCGCGCAGGATTTCGCCGCCAGAGTCTGAAATCGAGGTTAGGGCGCTGGTGGTATACCTAGTACTGGCAGTCGTGCGGCTTGGGCAAAGGACGAAAAGGGGAGGTGAGAGGGGCCGGTAGGTTAGGTTAGAGGGGGGAAAGGGGTAGCCGGAAACGCGGGTGTGGGTGGTCAACTATACCATATCCTCAAATAGTTCTTCTGACCCAAACTGGCCACTCAGACATGGAAACGGAGTCAATACTAGGCCCGTCTATTCAATCTATGATCTACAAAATACAATACACATCAATTCAATGCTCCAATCCCGAAAGAATCGACCACATAATACAGGCTGCCGGCGTATAGAGTACATCATTCATTAACTATGAGTTACCTAGCCCACCCACTCACTCACCCACCCACCCCTAGTACGGTTGGCAAGCCACGGGAGTATCAAAGCAAACAAACAAGCAAGGACTCATCTGTATCTATGGTATGCTGCAATAATAGGTACCTACTTGGTAGGTAAGTCCCCAAGAATACATGTACCTAATCAGGCCAGTAGACGGCCCATCAATTCGTTCACCCTTTCCACACCAGTAGTTCCTCAAACCATAATGCCTGAATACATCTGCCTGCCTGTCTGCCTTTGCCTCTCGTGCTTCGCTTTCTTTCCTTTCCTTTCCTTTCCTTTCCTTTCCTTTCCTTTCCTTTCCTTTCCTTTTCTCTTTAAGTCTGTCCGTCTGTCTATCGTCGGGGAAATATATTCTCGCGTTCGACTTTGACTTCGACCTCATCCCATCGCACGAACGAACAAACAAACAAACAAACACAAATAAATTAAAAATAAATCCTAGATCAATGCCGGGGGTATCAAGGAAGGAATTCAACTGTTTCGATCGACCATCGTGACTCGATCTGCCCACCACCGTGCCGCATCTCAAAAAAGTAAAAAGAAAATACGGCATGCACCCCTTCGCCTGCCAACCAGCCAGAGCCACCCATCCCGCCCTCCTTTTTAGTGAGTCGTTCGTATATGCGTCGTATGTGTATACGTGTATGTCACGCTCAATGCATGTTCTTCCGAGGTCATGCGCCGTCTACCGAGCCATCCTAGCGATTAACTATCCCGTCCCATTGACGTGCCCGTCCTTGCTAGGGCCATTGCCACCATTTCCCGAGCTAAGGAACATTGCCTTAAAATCGGCGTTGTTCTTGGGTTTCGCAGCGGCCGTGGTACCGTTCACACCCGGAGTCTGGTGGTTCTCTTTCTCCTTGCTGTCATTCTTCGAAGCGATGAAGCCCAGTCCTCGCTTTGCCCCGGCTCGGCCAAGAGTAGGCCTTCTGATATTCTGAGGAGGCGGCATAAAGCTAGGCTCTTTCGATCCGCCTTTATTAGCAGTCTTGCCTTTGCCCGTGGCAATCTTATCCTCTCGCTTCTCGCTCGTTTCCTTGAAGAGATCATGGGCAGTGCCGGTGCGAAGTTTACGGCCGGGGACGATCTCGTGTCCTTCCAGAGCTAAAGCTGCTCTTCCCATGGTGGCAGCATCTGCGAACTCGACTATGGCGCCTTGGTGGTCGGGTCGAAGGACGAGCTTTACTATCTCGCCGTACTTCTCAACGACAACGCGAATACGCGCGTCGTTGACAGTATCCGGGACGTTCATGATAGCCATCGTGCGTTCCTGGATTTCCTTAGGAGTCGGCTTCTGACTTCCCCCAAGTTCACCAGGTCCGTCCGCCATCGTCACGTCACCATTTCCACTGGGCGCGGGTGACGCAGAAACCCGGTCACCTTTACTTGTAGCAGTAGGCTTGAAATTTGTCTCCTTGCTGATCTCAACCGCGAGGATCTGCGATTTGAACTTGGTCTTGTCGAGCTGAAGAGCATTCTCAGCCTCGTCTTTTGTCTCCAATACCACATACGCAATGCCAAGGTTCTTGCCGGCCATATTTCTGACAATACGCACGCTGGCGACTTGGCCATATTTGCTAAACACTTCTCGAATGTCGTTCTCGTTCGCGGAAGAGTCGACGTTTGTCACTCGAACTTCTCGGCCCTCCGCGACGGCCCCTTCGCGATCCTTCTTGTGGGTTGGGTCGGAGTATTTACATTGCAGCTTGAATTTGCCTTCTATAAGCTGCCCGTCGAGAAGTGTCGCCTTGTAAGCAGAGTCCTGATCTCTAAAGGATACATAACAGAAGCGACGGCGGGTGTTGTACTTAAGAGACGGGAAGCGGACGCTGTATACGTCGCCGCAGCCCTTGAAGATACCGCGGATGTACGCTTCGTCGGCAGTAGGGGGGTAATTGGATACAAAGAGAGTTAATCCGGTACCGGGTTTGACGGTAATTTGTTTCTTGCCGAAATATTTCTGGTCTCGTAAGAGGGCCGATTGTACGTCCTCCGTTGACCTGAACTCGATCAAGGCAGAGGTTGACTCGCCGTCTGCTTCCTTCCGAACGTCTAGATTGTTGATGTGGCCGTATTCTCGGAAATATTTGCGGATGGCCGTCTGCGTCACATCGGCTGGTAGATTCGTAACCATGACAGAAGTATTCTCTCGGTCACGCTTGAGTGCCTGTTCATTAGTCGCGTTGCCTACGCTGTCAGCCTCCACGCTCTTCACTCGCTTGTTCACGCCCTGGCCATCGCCCGGTGTGGATTCTCGCTTTCTTTTAGCGGCGGAAGGTGATCCTTGGGGCTCGGCATTCTCTGTACTTGGACCGGCAACAGACTGTTGTTGCTGCACTTGGGCGGCATATGCGGCGGCAGCTTCAGCGTTTTCTCGTTCGCGGCGCCTGGCAACCTCTTGTCGAGCTTGGTAGACCATATCCAAGGCATGATGGATGGTTTCGGACCGCTCGTAATCGTTACAGTGCTGTACGTAGACCTCCATTATTCGTTCGGGCCAATCTAATGTAGGCCGTGAGATGGCGCGCTGCAAAACGCTGGTGGCGAGACCGGGAACTCGCTTGATCTTGGTACCACCCACCGGAGTAGCGGGAGTAGGACTTCGATGCTTCGGCCTAGAAGCATATACCATCATCTCCCAAAGGTAATAGTTAAGCCAGAAGTCATAACTATCAGCGAGCAGAGACTGGCTAGCAAGGCGGTCCCAGTGGCCTCGGGCCTCGTCGATTTCGCCCTTTACTTCTGTGAGATACTGAATCAGGATACGCTGTAGCCTGTAGTTGGGGTCACCTCGATAAGCGTCCTTGTATAGTCGCCTACCCCATAGATCGACATCTTCCAGCGCGGCCAGCAGACCGACTTCGGCAACGTCAGCCGCATCCTCGGGAGCATTGGGGTCCATAGCTGTCCGCTTCAAGAATCCACACCACGCGGTGTACATGTCGAGAACACCCGACATTCCATTCTTGTCGAGGGCCTTCGTATTCGTTGCGGCATGCTTAATCGACTCCACACTGTGGAAAGACCAGCGTGCCTCCTCAGCAGTTAAGATGTATCTAGACCAGAGAGGACCGGACCACGGGCAGTGGGACGTGGCGCGCTGGTAGAAATCTATCATGTTAGGTACAGACAACTGGGTATGCGACGTTCTAGCATGGTGGTGTATCCCGGATAGATACACGGCAGCGTCACTCCAGGCTTCGTCGTCGAAAGCGAATATGCCGCTCAGCGCTCTCGCGAAGAGTCCGAGGCACAGCGAGACGGCGAGCCCAGGATTCCTCGTCTTCTTGACTTGTGCCGTCTCCCATGCCAGATACTCTTTCATGATAGCCTTTTGCGCTTCCTGGTCGCCCGACTTGACAGCCCTGTTCAACTTTAGTTCGTACGGCTCACGTGCCTCATATGCGGCCTTTGCTTCTTGGGCGCTAGCAGTCACCTCCTTGAACTCGGTCTCGTAGGCAGTGTTGTTATAGGTGCTCAAAAAGCTCGAGAACATCTGCGACGTGTTATCCCAGGTGGAATGGGGGACCTGAAGTCGATCGCGGAAGAGGTGTGATATGCGCTTGACGCCGACGGGTGTCCGAGTTCGAGCCAGCTGCTCGAGCTCGATGGAGACCCAGCGATTCCAGAATTCATGGCTGTCATTGATGCGGTATCTGATTGCCTCGTATCCCTCACTCCAGAGGCTGAGTGCGGCGTCGAAGGAGAATAGATCGCGGCCGATTTGTTGTTCCTCGTCTGGCCATCCAGCCTCGCTCGACTGGCAGTCAGTGAACAGCGACCAAAACCATTCACAATAGGCCAACCAAATCTTCAAACTTCCAGGTTCGGAGGAGACGGCGTTCTTGAATAGCTCGACGACCTTGACACGTGCCTCGATGTCGTTGGCATGACGACTTTCCTCATCAACGTAAGCTAACCAACTATCCTCACCCACAGGCTTCGCCATTTTGTCCTTGTTTCGCGCAGAGACAGCCCGGCCGGCTTCATGTGTTTAGCGGCTGTAGCTGCAATCTCGGATCGGGTTAGCGTGAGCTGTGTATGTATGGATCGGGTATTGGTACGGCGTACGTCGTATGTAGGATGTAGGATGTCGTATATTCTCAGAGGTAAAATCGGCTTTCTACAAGGTTGACAGGCAAACTTGTCCTCTTCTCGATATGCGACCCGCGACCGGTTCGGGGTTGAAACTGGGGAAGAACCTGCGCCTCTACGATTGGCCGGGTTTGAGATCCCGATCGGCTAGGGTATATTCGAGAACGATACGTAACGTATCGCGCTGCAGTTACGTGCTTGTGGGAGAGATGTAATATGCGTGAGCATGTAGTACGGGGAATGGTCTAGATGTACTGTAGATGTGGATTTGGGATGTATACGGGATTGTACGAGATCAATGTACGGGGTCGACGGGGGGGTTGCACATGCCTAGACAAGTATCTATAGGCATGTATGTAAATGATGAGAATGCACCCATAAATTGCCTATGCTTAAGGAACCTAGGGAAGGCTTGTAAAAGATGGAACTGTGTCGAAAAAAACAAATAAAATGATCAACACGCGACGGAGAATTTTTAGTTAGACCAGATGTACCATAAGGTAAGAGAACTGGTGCCGCGGCCTGGTAAGCCTGGGTCTCGAATTTTTGATCGGCGACTCGTTCTCGGTACTAGGGATAAAGAGAACGACGGGGTTAATATTTTGAGGGATGATTCTTTCATTCACTGAAACATCGCCGATGACAAAAAAAATTTGTAGGTTTTGGTTTTTTTTTTCTTTGCCTTTTGTCACTGTCCGTGCTCGATTCTTTCTCTCTTATTCAGACTCTTTTCGGTATTTCGTTGCCCCCAGATCTGCATCTCTCTCGAGGGAATATGGGGAGAGTAGACGGTGTTGATAGGTAATCAGGTGAGTCTTAGGCAGATAATAAAAAAAAGAAAAAAAAAGAGGTGAAGTCAGGGATTATTCCTGTCAGCATCTCCACTTGTAGAACCTCGAAGAGGGGACGGTAGGGGACGGTACATGTATGTACAATAAGGGACAGTAGGTGCGAGTACCTAAATAGGTTCTAGCGGGAGATCATTTTGATGAAATACCTCGCTATGCGCCGTATCGTACATACATAGTAGTACCTAATAACTTTTGTAGTACATAATATAGTTGCAGTAGTTGC
The DNA here is from genome assembly GCA_022984865.1 of Hypomontagnella submonticulosa. NCBI lineage: Eukaryota > Fungi > Ascomycota > Sordariomycetes > Xylariales > Hypoxylaceae > Hypomontagnella > Hypomontagnella submonticulosa. Next base: position 243,880 of record JAJKLF010000041.1, on the reverse strand, counting down.
AGCCATGTATAAAGACCCTTTGACCTTGTACTAATTCCGTGCAGATCTCCCCGCTAGTCCGCCTTATTTTTTTGTTCTAGTGTATAGAATCATATGAGCAACTGCGTCAAAGGCGTTCGAGGCGTTCAAGGTGTTCTAGTGTTCGAAATGCGCTGCTTCGGCGTTTTCGGCATCACGGATACGAAACTACGCCGGATACGATACCCGTTGACCTACGTACCTTCCTACATATACGTAGTGTAACCGGGCGTAGCTTAAATTAAGCCACCAGGTAGGCCAGCTGAGCGTACATGTAGCATAAGACTTGCCAACTCTACACGTACATGTAAGGTTTCAAGGTCAAGCGTTATTACCGTCGCCCAGTATACCGTACTATGCCGCTGAAGGGACAAATGAAGTGACACGACAGCAAACCGCCGAAAAAAAAAATACCCCCCGCAAGAGCAGAACAGGATGAGAGAAAGAGGTCAGGCTATACCCGAGGATCTAGAGACCCTTCTAGGCCATGTCTAAAGACCCTAAGTTATATACTAAGTATACCCTAGCGACCCCAAATAGATGAACGGTGCAGCTGCCAACCGAATCATTCGTTCATTCGCGATGATGCAGATGATACGACATCCACTATGTCGTCATTTGTCTCACAGCGGGTCCCCCCTTGTGGATATTCCTTGTGGCCCCCTTGTCGTGGCTTTTCTTGGCGTGCATTGGTTACATTTGCGACGTTGGCTACATTGGCTACATTGATCTTTAACGGGGGGATAACGAAGAAGAGGAGTTACGAGGTCTCGAGATCTTACGATTTTCCCATTTTCTTAATTTATCATTTGTCGCTCCCAAAGACCGGATCTCCCCTCCCGTATATTTACATACTACCTGGTACGCACATACTACTACTATCACTACATACCACGTGTATTGATATATACATACATGTACGTCCATCTATTAATTCGAACAGTCACGTAACATTGTCATCAAGAAACCTTAGGTACCCATCCCTCTTTGAAGTGGCATAGCATTTGGAATCCCTTGTCTATTCCCTTGATGTCGCTCTTTTATCTGGCTCGGTTTACTCAAAAATAAGAAGCCGGTAGAGGCCATTGATCGATGGAGTTGGTGATAATAGTGACTGTACGTGAAATGTGATATATGGTCCTGGAGCAGCGCTGAGGTATGTAACAGCGACCTTCACCCCACGGCTCGCGATATAAAGCCGTATATACATACGTACTTACATAAGAACCAATACAAGTAAATATGATAATTCGAGTATCAAGAACCCCTCTTTTACTTTGATACGTTGAAAATGGCGGAGGTTGGTCAACAAAATCAACCTCTCCATTCCCCTTATCTTGGCATCCATATATGGCGATGCCGAAAAATATCCTCACGAAAAGGAATGCAGCAACAAGACCATAATCGGATTTATGTTGCTGATCTGCCCCACATGACAGGATCGTGAAGTGAAAACTTCTCAGGCTTACAGCAGCCGGATGAGACGCTGAGGTCTTGCAATTAATATACCTACCTAGGATACCTACATTTTTAAGGGGCTGAGAGTAAAAGAGGCACGTTTTCTTTCTTCTCACGCCATCCTTCTACGTTTCTATCATCGATCAGAACGTATAAAAACATGCATACCCATCGTTATTTACTCCAACTTGTGTGGGCTACCCCTTACCAAGAGCAATGCCGGGTGCTGATCACCAGCTTCGGCAAGGAGGATGGGTATGCGGAAACAGATCAGCTACTCAAAAGAATGCGCCTATTTCAAATGTCCATCAGTCCTAGATGCCTGCTGTGAGCGTAGGGATAGGACGCGTATCGATATGCCTGAGATAGTCGTTACATTGAAAGATAACTCCACGTCAGGCCACGAAGCACCCCTGCCTGTTTCAGCGAGGATGTAGTAGAAGCCAGATCCCCGGGAAGCCGCTTGGGCTGAATGGCACACAGAGGATGAATCTCACAAATGTGGTCAGACTATCTATACTAAACCTTGGGCCAGGTACTCGCCCAGAACACGACTAGAACTTCAAGCATTGTGATGGAATAATCCTAGATAGCCTCTAACCGACCCAGTATTTTGGTACTCCGAGGTGGACCAACGTAGTAATATGGAAGGATAGCTAGTCGTTCTCCAGGAGCTTTTGTTCCTGAGAGAATCCATTCTAAATAATCCATACGCAGAGAATGAAACGATATACGTATCCCAAGGTCCTGGTGTTGACGAGAATGTCCACAGAGTTTATTGCCAACCCAACAAGTCCAGGAGGTCTGAAAATCGAATGTTGATCTGCGTGAAGCGGCTCCGAGCCCCTTTATTCCTAGAGGCTTCACCCCCGCCAATGCAACATCTTCTCCGGCACTTTCATGATCCCCACGGGGAAGAGCGTACTTTCACCGCTTCTTTCCTTGGAAGTCCTAGATGTCAAATTAGCTACACCCCGAAGCCCTCGAGATGAAATATCCTCTTAACTTATCCTCTCAGCTAGGATAAACAGCTCGCGCACGCCGATCTAACCCCCCGGTACCATAGGCTTTGCCTTAAGGTATAAGTCAACGAATATTGACGCACGTAAATTCCAGTTTAACGGAGGCCATAGCCAAGCGAAGAGGGTTGACAGCCAGCAAATTTTCCGTTTCGTCAGGAAACAACTATCCAAAATCCACCAACGGCCGTATCTAGACCAAGCGAATACCCCCATATCGGAATATCAGGTCCCATAGCTAGATTTTATACATCTATACACTTTACGGAACGACTTACCGAGAGCCCAGGAACCAATCTGTGCGTCTCAGCTCTTCCAGATCACCGGGCATCGGTACAGCCAGGGAACTCTTCAGCCGGGCTTTTCCACTTCGAATTCTTTCCCCCGCGGATCACTACAACACAATGACGCAGGAGGAGCATTTCCGGCAGACACAGGTTGCCGTTACAGCAATCATACCCTGATGAACATCCCACTTAAGATTACTACCGTAAATACACCGCTCCTCTAGCGTGGCATTCGTTTGATAAGATTTCGGTTTCTATTTTATTAATTCAGATTGTCTTGGTCTATCCAAGTATATTGGGCCAAATAGAGTGCGCCAAACCACCCTTTGGTCCTCAGCTCGAAATCAGAAAGAGTCGACTCGAGAGTGGTGGGTAGAGCGAGCCCCTTAAGCCAGTACTATCGATATGCTTGGTGCGCACACTTCATGCCCTGGTCGACTATCAACAAAACACCGTAGCTAACATTATGCCAAAGGCAAACTGATACAGGAAGACATATATGCCTTTTAATGATCTATATCAAACTATTGATCTGACCTTCATATTCCCAAACAGTCACGAGAGCTTGGGCAGACAGTAAGCGAATGGGAGGTTATGGACCCAATCTCCGAGTATCCGAAAAGACAAGACACGGGATAGATCCTACCTTCCAGAGTTCACAAACCAACAGGAAAGTGTTCCGTATGTGGTCAAAACAGGAACTGGCCTTGATTCACAAGTTGTCATAGGTCAGTGAAGCCCTTCAACCAACCCAGACCTTAACCAGACGGGAGTAGCCGGCGATTACGGAGACAAGCCGAGCGCGGATTAAGGCACAGCAGTGCGTAGAAATCTATTATCAGGCCTGCAACTGACCACATATACGTAGATAACACGTCCCTACTGCTCAAAATTCGAGATCTTAGCTCAGCGTGAACACACATACATGTAATACTAGACACGAGGACGACCAGCGATATGTAGATCGCGAATCTCGAAATAGAACTTAATACATTAGGTAGCAAAAGTGACCAGTAATGTAACACATTCGTTTCAAGTTTTAACTTGCGCAAGTTTGGATATATCGGGGACGAGGATAGTACTTTGCTCTCTGTCCCAATTCAAATTTGATATCACACATAACCCCGTAGCACGACCCCGAGGAAGCAGTACGATATAGCCTAGCTGCCTTGAAGAGATTCGTTGTTATTCAGTCAACGTCCCCTAAGATCACCCAGGTTAGGAATCTATGGGGGAAGTACCCCTGGCTTAACGTAATCGAGATAATACGCTTCTTACCGGAGGCTACTATTACCAGCCAGATATGTGTACCGCATAGTGAGGTTCTAGATCGTGGGCGTAGTGAAAATAATATCCTAGAACGGTGGTGATAACGAAATATGAGGCAGTATCTGATTGCCCACTTGATACCTTTCCGAAGACGCCTTGGTCCATTTTCCCCTTTCGCTATCCATGATTTTAATGGTCTCAAGCTCTTCGTATCTCTCGTGAATCCGAGCACCAGCCTACTAAGATTGCGACCGACAACTACGATCTAGACCTGGATGACACCGTTATGAGTTGACCTAAAACCAACAAGACCATTGCATCCGACGACAGTTCGCCAGGCTTCGCACATTCCATAGCTTCAGTTTAGTCACGAAGCCCAGCCAAAAGGTATTCGAGAGACGTGAGGTCTTCAGAAACCTGGAAACAGCTACATTATTGAGCCCATATGGCGTAGTGGTTAAGCGCCTAGCTTCACACTACTTTGAAGCAAACAACTGTGTATAAGTTCAAATCCTACTATGGTTTAATTGTCCTCAGGGCCTACCTATTTGGGAGTTTTTATCCCGCCGATATCGTATATATAGTTGTAGCTATGTAGGCATATGGGTAAGGTTTTTTCCCTAAAATGGATAGACGAGGTGGCCCGGCTAACCTGGCGGCTAGGCAAATGCCGTAGCCTTTGGAGGGCTATAAGGTCAGGTTGGGGAGGTTCATAGTCTGGCTAGGGCTATAGGTAGGTGAAGGGGTATGTAATGGCAGAAAAGGAGGATCTTATATGTTAACTGAAACTTTAGCTCTGGCCCTTGAAGGTTATTCTAGACGTTTTATGTGTTATGGATATGTGGCAGGCTAGGCTTAGGGAGGAGTATTTTGTACTGTAGATACCTTTCGACGTTACCTAGGACGTTAAAATATTTATCATCATCATTATTAGCTACATGTACATTATTGAACTAGAAGCCTCAACCCTGGGGCTTCGTCACCCCAAGCCTTCTGGCCTAGGACGGAAGCCCGGAAGGGGTCAGCTGCTCGTCGTAGCACGAGGTCGAGCTGCCAACATTTACGTTATCTGAACTTGACTAATAGAATGATATGCCTATTACAATCTCCGCCACGACGTAGGTCAAGAACCCTACGAGCTGCAACGTTGTCGCGCGAGGAGCTCTAACCATGCTGGCTAAGACTATATACCAATATATCATTGGGGTCTTTTGTCTTCCTACGGACCCCTTATCCTAGGAGGAATAGGGGTAGAGCTCTGCCCATCTAAGATAAATGAGCCGGAGGAGTTAGTCCTCCTATCTAAGACACATGGAATTTAACACGCTCGTGCTTATCCACCGCCAATGTAGAGTTCAGATAGGGGGCTGCACTCCACGCCCCCGTCGCATATCGATCCATACGATCTTCGACAGACCGAGCTTCCCTAAGCCATCCACATGCTCAACACGAGAGGACGGCATATATTTGACCCACGCATAGAGACCCAAGGATAGAACACGGTTGAGCATAAATGCGTTACGAACAGGTGAAGTCAAATCTGGAAGTGGGATCCTACGGCTATCGAAGGGCGTATATTGGGGTCACTAACGCTCGACTACGAGCTCAAATAGAGCAGCGATGTCTCCAGTCCGACGAAGATGGTTGCCACGACGCGAACTAAGGAGAATATCCATGAGCAACTGCGCTTTTGTGTGAGGAGCTTTAACAAGGCTACTCAGTAGGCTTACCCATTATATACCGTAAGATTCCTTCGCCTTCCCATGGCCGCCCCTACCCCACAATGAAAGAGAGCGACGCTGTTGGAAGGCTAGACACTATCGCTGGGGTTTGGAGTATTAGTTTCTTCCCAAATGAGAGAGCACTGTCTTGTGCCCCCCCAAAGATAGCGGTACCAGCCAGTTGAGGCTCCTCGCGCAGCAGCACAGTTACTCCCAAGCTTCTTAGTTCTCATCGTGGTAGAAGCCCTCCTATCTAAGACCAAAATGCCGGGGAAGTCAAATCGCCCCGATAGCACAAGGTCGAGATCTAGTGAGTATTTATAGAACGGAGTAATGTATACGTTACACCGGGTGCACTTGAGAACCGCCGGTGAACCCCGGGCGAAGCTATTGGTGTCTCGCTTCACAATTTACCGACTTGGTTCTTTGGTGTGATGTAGTGGACTGAATATGAGCTAGCCACGCTTACCGTATAGCTATCTCTGCCGAAAAGTCGAGACTTTGACCATTTTCACCGAACTTGTGACTATAACTTGTGGCTATACCTCACACCAACTTTGGAGTATATATCACTAATCGAGAATGGCCTCAACATACCCGAACTATATACTAGACACTTAGGGACGTACATTATCCCGTCGCAACCTACCTACTCGACCCTATGGAGCCTGTAGGCTATACCTTTACGTCTCATCGAGCAGTCGGATCCGAAGCTGAGAGCATATTCTTCTTAATCCGAGTTCAATATACAGCTAAGTAGGGATATCAGTGAGACAGAGAGCTAGGAAGGTTCAAGGTGGATAATAGCCTCGTCTGACGGATGAACCAGATGCAGATATCAACTGCAAGTTTGGAACGATCTTAATATTCGACTCCGTGATAATCCCTCAACCTACACAAACAAGAGTGTACATGTAGAAGCTGAAGAAAAACTATGCGGAGATTGTCAGTGGATATCGAGTTTGAGGACCCATATGTTTGCTGTTTGACGGGGCCGATGGTCCTTTTCAAGTCCCAATGCTATAGTTTGCTCGTCGGTAGTCGAGGCACGACCTCAAAAGTCCCAAGCAGCTTGGGTAGGTAAGAGTCAATGGATCTAGGGGAGTTTGTCAGATTTTATAGTAGCTTTACGTTACTAGCGAAAAAGTTCTCGGTGACACCCATTTACCAAAGTACGCGAGTCCGAATTGTACACGACAAACTCGCATGAATACGAGTCTTTCGACCCGCGATGGAACCCCGTATGTCCTGGACCACGCCATCTGTACTCTCATTTGTTATCGGCGATGAAAAATTCGGTGTAGACAATGCACGCAAGCTAGAAAGGTCCGGGGGATGCTACCGCGCGAGCGTCCTTAAGCACGAGGAATCGCGTTTCAGCTTCGGAATATTAGCGTACCCCATCCAGATACTAATGGAGCAAGCAAATCCGGGCTAAGAAGCGACCGCACGGACGTGCTCGTCGTTGCGGAAAATTTTGCCAGATGCGATCTTGGCGTAGCTCAGCTGGAATGCGAAACACCTACCGGTAAAATAGAGTATGATCGAAACGGAAATCTGATTAGATCCGTAGTACCAGAAACCGGGTGCTGATATTCTATTATGTTGGTGTCCTTAGAGCGTTGTGTAATATGATATATCCCAATGCTTAGAATCGGTCATAAATCTTCGACGGAGTCACTGACACCGCTTCTCATAGGTCGTCCTCCTCTAATTTTAACTGGAACTTCGTGATAGACTGTAATAGATCAATCTGGCCAATCTAAAGAGACATCTTGGTTGCACTAGTACATGTATGTTAGACATTTGGTCCTCGTGGAGCCACCAATCAAACATGGCAAGCCTTGCGACATGCTCATTGATGGGTCTTCTGCTCTAAGACGGAATTCCGGTCACTCAGTAAGGTGGATCGTCAACTGGGGATCGTCGGATAAGTCTCAAGGAATAGGCCAGAGGATCGACTCCGCATGAACAAAGGCTGCCACCCCATCCAATAGATACCTACTGTGGTAGTGTAATGGTAGATGGCAGCGGCTGATGACGAAGCTTCGGAGCTAAAGGTACAAAAGCGCATCCCTCCAACCAGCAAGCGCCCATACCTTACCCTCTACTGTAAACGCTCTCGGCATAATTAGGAAAAATTTTTTGGTAGATGGTGTATCTGTAATCGATGACAATTTATGCCGAATCGTTTCTGTCGTTTGGAAACGTAATCCCTAGCTTATGATGGACAGGCACATTGACGAGGCGTGATTGACGAACGGCGGTTTTGTATCCACACAAGACAACGGCTTCTAACGAGCGGTAAGCGATAAAAATCAGAGCTGAGGGTGGTTATGTAACCTTGAGGTTTCTGGTCCCTGCGGCGATCCCCTTTTTCTTGTGCCCAATCTCTGGAATTCATAATGAGCTATGTACTGCATTATGTAGCGAATACTTTGTTATGAAGGAAGGGTTAGAGAACCGCGGGCGGAAATAGAGGGGTTCATCAAGTACCTAGTTACCGCGCGTAACCCCTGTAGCGAATGACGATAGCATTGACGACATGGTCTGGGGTTTAGCGCACCTTGGTCTCGTTAGTCTCAACTTTAACGAGACCTGTAACGTAGGGTCTCCCTTTCTAATGTTTTGATTGATGCAGGCTTCAACCTTTAAACCCCTTCATATTATTTTGTGCACCCGAACTATCGTCCCAAGTTTTATCCATGCCTGGCATCAATTCAATTTGATTGACTGATCAATTGATCATTTTCAATAGCACTTGAGGTGTGGGTTATGTAAGTAGGGTACCGCAATGTCAGCTTTGGGTAACCCGCCTCCCACCAACGGATTTAATAAAGGAGCGACATTATGACGATCCATCTGGCTGACGGGATCGATGATAATAATAACCAAATAGTGACCTGGAGGAGTACTTGCTCGAGTATCTGAGGGCCTGGCTAACATTGAAGGGAGGTCTTGGTTCTTGGTAACGCGATGATGACGACTCCAGGTTTATCTGAGATATTCAGATAAATTGGTCGATGCTGCATTCATAGAAACCATGGCAGATGGACTTTTGTCATTTTGCACGTGCAAAACCGGCCAATTATCAATGGCTCCTCTTCCAAATTCGGGAAACGAATGATTTACCTACCAGAAAGAGCTGCATTACACGACATGGAGTTCTTGTAGATTCGGGTCTATCTCCATCTTCATCCCGGCTCCTCCATCTCTACAAGGTCTGGAATTATACATGACAGTACGTACTGTTGCTCAAGTTTGCTCTTGTGATCACAACATTGAAGCCGCAATTAAATACGGTACGTGGGATTTCATAGGGGATCACATATTGATAAGAAGTATTTTTCGTTAGCTGGGTACGTGTTTTATAAACGGGCCGTACTGTACTTGTTTGAGATGGAAGGCGCAGCCCAGCAAACCCCTGATAGCTGGGATATCTCACGAGCCAATTAGATTTCATCATTCTGATCAAGCAACCTTCCCCGATACATATCCTTCTTTCTTTCTGATCGTTCTACCGTGCTGTTGAGTACCGTTCGTTCTTGCGTTCTTACGTACACACATCGTACTTTCCTCTCCTTCCCGTGGTATCCAAGTCCCGGCAAATGATCTAACTGATCCAACTTTGTCCAACTTGTCCACTTTTTTCCTTCCTTCAACCACTCTCTTTCTATTCTTCCTTCGGTCATCGGCCAGATCCATTCGTTCGTAAACATTTACTCATTCATTCCCTCATTCGATTCTCTCTCTTTCGGTAAGGATTGAGTTTGACCTCGTCGGCTCGCCCATCCATTCCTTTTCGTTCTGGTAACCTTTTCTTCTCCTACGGCTGCGTGCTGCCTGAAGGGGTCCTAAATCAGTCACTCTCTCCCGCGCGACGTCAACATCAAATCATACGCTCGGCGCAAAAGAGTATCATAAGTGAACTAGTCCAATTTTCTTCGCTCCGAAATTGAGGTCTTCAGCTTTTCCCGTTAGGTTACCTCAACCCTAAGCAAATACAAGCAGCAAATACGCAAATACACACGGACTTCCACGACTTTGAGCTACCTTACACAAGTCGACCAAGGTGTATTCCGAACCTCATAATTCCTCCTCGGCGTCGCCTGCCGTCGATTCTCACCGTTACTTCTGACCTGGCACGAACTCATTTGACAACTCTGAGAACGGCAATGGGCCACCTTGTGGGACTGTAACGTTTTCTTTTCGTCCTACAGCAGCCTTTTCTTCTTTTCGTTGTCTGTTAGTTCTTCAACCGGTCAGCCAGTTTGGCCATTTCAACTTTGAGATACCCTGATATACACTTTTGATTCTACTTTTACTTCTACTTTGCCGTCGACTCGGTAGTAGCATACACGGGGACGGTCCCCTCTATTATTACTGACAACTTTCCTACTTGGTACCAAATTTCACGATGGTGTTGATTGTCACTTTACTTGTTGCCCTGTTCCTGGGTCAAGGTATTGCCCAAGACATCAAGCCCTGCGCTGTAAGTAATTTCTTCAGTTTTGGACCTGCTGGATTTCCATCTTCTCTCAGTCTCTCGTACATATGGGCATCAGAGCTAACATTACGTATTAGTCGGGCTGTGTCAATGGCGTATTTGGCAATGCGGGTAGTGTAGGATGTAGTATGAATGATCTTGTCTGTGTTTGCGGCAAGACTGAGCAGTTCACGGATGGCATTCGCGATTGTGTCCTGGAAGCGTGTAAGGACGAGGACCCGAACGCTCAGCTCCCGCTGGCTCAGAGCATGGGTACCGATCAATGCAAAGGTTAGTAAGAGTAGTGTCCCTCCAAGCTCAAGATTGCCGTATTTGAGCTCTTAGTTAACTCGAAATGTAGCGGCATCCTCGGCAGCTGGTCTTCTAAGTTCTCCCACTCCTGCACCTAGCCAGCCCACTCCCACTCCCCCTCAACCTCAGCCTACATCGTCTACGGAGCAAAGTCCAAGCAGCCCTCCTTCAGTGTCAGCCGCGGAAGCTCCTTCGGCCTCGGCCGCAAGCCCGAGCACTACCTCATCGGCTCAAGTCTCATCCTCCGAACAAGCCTTAGGTGCTGCAACTGCCGATCCGAATGCGTCTAGCTCAATTTCGACTTCGGTTTCGGGCTCGGGCTCAGCTGCTGTTGAACCTACTTCCGCTACTCATGTACGTCTGCAGTGTTTACCTTCCTAGGTGGTTGAAACACTAACCTTGACGCAGTCATCAACTTCGTCGGCTACTAGTGGGAAGGCAAGTGCCGCTACTGAATCTACATCAGCAGAGAAGTCTGACGAGGGATCGTCTACTTCTCAAGATGGGTTGAGTGTGGCTGCAAGAGCTGGAATTGGTGCTGGCGTTGGTGTTGCAGCCGTCCTTCTCGGCATTCTTGCCTTCTGTCTCTGCATGCGCCGTCGAAAGCAGAAGAAAGCGGCAGCAGCAGCCGCAGCCGCTCCGTCTATGCAGATCTCCCAACCTCTTCCCGGGTCCGGACGACAATATGCGGATAGTACGCCCCAGGCCGAGGCGGTAGCGACCGTCGTGCCTAAGAATCCCGCGACGCAGTCCACAACCACCCAACGTAGCGTTTCGCCTATAACTCCGCCGTATTCGCCTTCTGCAGCATCGTATTCTTCGGAACTCGACGCGAACGCACGTCGATACGAGGATATGCTACCGCGTACGCAACCTCGAACAATGATCTAATCATTTCCATGCATAGTCTCCTAGTCGACTCTTCACCTGAACTATTCGCAATGGCGATTTTGCTGGGATTATAAATGCGTCTTCACGAGTTTTAGGAGCCTAAGATCCATGATATTCCTACCGAGGATCTACTCTGAACCGCTTACTTTACCCTACGGGCTTCGCCTGTGTAGCCCATTTCGATCTGACTTTCCTAAGTCTTAAGAAAAGGTTCTCCTGTTTTGATCATGCAATGATTTACGCACGGAAGAGAGCTGGTGAGAACAACTAATAACAGCAAAACCCCGGATGATATAGTGTAAGGAATCAGAGACACTTTGCTATTTGATCTGCTGGCGCGACGCGGTGCGGCATATCTTGTTCTTAGGATTTGCGGCTGCACGACTTTCAAGTCCTGTCCGTGGATTGGAGTGTCAACCGCATGCTGAGTGCGCCATGGGTAGTCGTCGATAGATAGTCAAAACCAGATGATTGCTAATCAGGTTCGTTATTCAGTGATGCCCGCATGTCTGTTGTATGGTGATTTGTAGTATTTCTGTTATATCTATAAGTATATCGTGTCGCCTCAGTCGAGTCGATTTCACTATGGTACACGTATCGAGCTGATATCGTATTTCTTACATACAATCATGTGCGATATGCCAGCCCTTTCGCTCTATATATGGGCTATGATACTTTTTTTTGGACTTAAACTAGCTTTACTTATCACCAGCTGTAGTACTGCCTTTGCGCCGTCACCGGCCGGTTCGGCAGATGTACCCAAGGGGCCTTCTTGGCTTGCTTCTCTACCCGCTCGTCGTGCTGTCGTATACGGGTCTTCTCTTCCTTTAGGACGACGGATATCGCTATGTACATACATCAGTGTTTTTGCTCTAATCGGCAAACGAATCGACATCCATGGATGGCTGTAAAGTGTGAAGCGTAGGGTACATATGTATCCATGGAGTAAAGGTAGGGAGTGAGGTGGGATGGAGTGGGTGTCACTTACACGCCGTGGGCCGCCACATCTGGGACATGCGACTCCGCGCATGATACTGGATCCGTACTCCGCGCCACGGTCCCTTGGTCACCCAGGATTGATCTACATATAGCGCTGTCGGGTCGTTGACCTCGATCCACTTGCCGTCTTTGGTCTGGATCTTCGTCGGCTTGTCCAAGGCCCCTCTAGACACGGAGCCGAGTCCCATCCCGCGCGCCGCAATGGCTCGGTCCCGCGCTTCTTCTAATTGCCACTTGACCTCCCGCGCCATCTTCTTCTTGCTGAAGCGCATCTGCGTGATGGCCTCGTCGACGGTCTTCCCCACAATCTGGTGTGAGAGATGGACTAGCTTTTTCGTGCTCGTAGGTAACGCCGGGCTCGCGCTCACGAGCTGCTTCTCGGACCTTTTTATCCTCTCGTCCCGGGACAAGGGTTTGTTCCGGTTCTGCACCATCTGCACGACCTTCCTCTTCAGAAACCGGACTCGCCAGCGCGGATCCGGGTCCATGGCGCGCTCCATGTGCTCGCGCATCGAAGTCGCGCGGCCGATACCACCTTCTGCGCCGGTTCTCTTGCCGCCCTTTTTGTCCCCGTCTTCCTTGGCCTTGGCTTCGGTGTCGGCGAGCTCTTCGTCAAAGATGGAGGTCCCCTGGGTTCGGTCCATGTTCTTCTTGGCGAGCTGCTCCTCGCGCTCGCGGCGCGTGAGTTCTTGCGTGAAGGGAGTGTTGGCGGAGCTTGGAGGGGAGGATTTGTTGCGGCCCCAGTTGAACCATGCGTGGCGGCGTTGGGTGAGTGGGAGGAGGGATGGTTTGCTGGTGGTTGCTGGGACTAGAGTTAGCTCTACTCCTAGGAATTTGGAACTTATAGGCTTGCGGCGAGGCAATTGGAGTGGGAGGAATTACCAGCGGTGGCTACCCGCCGTGCCGGCAGGTGTAAGCTCATGGCTGCTGTGAATTGGGTGGTTGAGCCCAAGACGAAGCTGTTATATCACTGACGATATGGGTCTATGAGAAGTTGGTGAAGTTCCGAGCAGCGAAAAAGTTGAGGTCGAACGGCGAATTGCCGAAGATAAGCCGGGCAAAGGGTCTTATCGATTCCCTACCGTAGGTACTTACATAAGTATCTTTACATATCTCCAAGGATTCCTTATGTAAGCTCCCGCTACCCGGGAATCGGTACGAAAGAGCTGCACGTGACTCAATGCCGAAGCTCCAGTTTCGCGCGAATTCAATTGGGAAACCGAATCGAACCATTTCCAACTTTTGAACGACAACGACAGATCCGAGAATTCTACCCTCTCCTCTCTACCTAATACTTCCCCTCCAACCGTCTTCCCGAAGCTAGTTTTCGAAAATGGCCGTCAAACCTATCACCGGGGTGAGTATCTTTGGTGCTCGATTGCTGCATGGATGGCACCCCTCCAGTGCGAATGTCTTGGACTGATTTTCTGACGTATAGATGCTCCGACGAGGCCTCGTCACCGACCTTAGCATTGCGCTCGGTACGTTTTCTCGATTACTCTACTATTCGAATGCATCGCTCCTAAATTCTCGAACTCTTTTATCCGTATTTGAGCGTCCTGGGTGGGGTTGATCGAGCTAACTGAAATCACAGGTCTCGGTGTGACTTTCGGCACTCTCTACTGGTACGATGGCCACTCATGATCTCCCCTTCTACGCCTGTACCGAGACGATTCGAACGAGGAACAACGGTAGACTAACTGATAACCAAGGCACGGATACCATATGCCGCGCACCCACGCGCGAGACAACTTCTACAAGCAGCTAGAGGAGGAGCGAGCGGCGCGAACCGTTTAAAAAGCGTCGATGAAAGTTGGAGAAGAAGACGGGAATATGCAGAGTCGACGAAAAAGAAGAGAAAGGGACGAACGTCACTAGACAAGAACGAAATTTTCTATTGTGTGGTGGAGGAGGGTGCTATAGACGACGGGTTGTGCTTCGGAAACAGATGGGACGGTCGACTGTATTATACGAACGAGCACCCGCCCGCCCGCTCGCCGAATTCAGACCCTCTGGCATTTATATTCGTTGATGAGTTCAGTGACCGATTGTTCTGAGGAGTGATATGATGGTTGATATACCCAATGACAAAATTGGACTTCAACTCGTTAGTAATAGGGGAGGAAACATGTGAGTACTTAAGTACGAGGTCCTGAGGTTCAAAGCCCATGCTCAAGGGTTTAGTTGTCGAAGCGAGGGTAGAAGAAGCCAACAGGCACTATAGAGTGGTATCTGTATGTTTATACCTACAGAATTTATCCCCAGGGCTATGATTTGGGAGATGTTGGATGTCAGGAGCTATTTATGAATTTTCTATCCTGCTTCATGAACTTCTGATATGTAACCTGCATGTAGTAAACAATTCAAAACAAGCCCAGTTGTCATGATTGCAGATTGTATCACCGTAAACTTATTATATTCGGCATTGATTCCGTATAGGAATGATATATACATGCCATGTACAATAGACGGAACTTTGGTATCTCTTGAGTTGAATTCCCACCAATACTATCGTAATGAGGTGAGACGTCACAAGAATATATCGTAATTACATAGTATTTATTTCGCTGCAGGCAGTTACGTGGGCTGCTTTTCACCCCCACCATTTTTCCTCGACTTCTCCGCCTCCCAAACTGTAGTCTCTACCATAAAGCTACCCTTCCTATCCTGACATCTACCACACCACAGAAAGTCAGCCCGTCTCTTTAATTAGAGTAAATGAAAGATTTGGGCAAAAAAGAAAAAAAAAAGGATTAAACCAACTTACCTCCGGAACCACCGTTGTACAGGCCAGCACCGTACGGGACTGTGGGGGATATCGGGACGATCGATCTGGCATTCATATTGGACCATCGAGAATAGCTCACAAGCCGATAAGTCGACACGGCCACCTTTCCGCCCGCGGCCGTCTAGGGTAGTCTGGATCTCGGACTCGAGTTGCGAGGCCGGAAAGCTTCGGCACGGGGGTGCCATCGCTTTTCTGTTCTCGCTTCTTTCATGTGTGTGCGATTAACTGGTGGATGACCGAGATGAGAAGTGCGGGATACTTGTGAGGTAATGAACCAGGGAAGACCAATTGATCGATAGGATCGATAGGATGGATGCTGCGGCAGCTAAACACGTTGGCGCTCGGCTGCTAAGCGAGGTGGAGGAGGGAAGTCTAGAAGAGGTATGTATTACCTTTCCTATCTCGAGCTTATAGAATTGATTGTAAAGATAAGAATATGAGGGAGCTTTCAGAGCTCAATTGACAACATTGAACATTTGAACTCAACCGAAGTTGTCAATCCTTATCTTATCGCCGCCTCTCCTTCTCATTGTCCTATTGATTCATACCCATTTAAGATATTTTCATTATGAGATCCAATACTCATACTTACCTTGATGTTTTCATATAATTAACCGACCTGTAACCTACGATAGCTTCTCGAGTCACTTACAACCAACCTCACGGGTGGTCACTCGACTATCCGTCCAGAAATCCCCATCCCAGCCCTCTCCACCATCGCGACTCGCTACCATAAAGCAACGCACTCGGCCCCTCCCCCCGTCCTCTCGGTGAGCGGACGCTACTTACCTTTACTATACCACCTAATCTCCGTGTGCATCTCTGCGCCTCATAACTATGCCGTAGTCGTCGTCGACGCCGAGGGTCGATTCGACGTGACACGACTCATAGCTTCATCCCCATCTCCATCCCCTGCCCCTAACTCTTCCCACCTCTCAAAAAATAACAGCTACCCAGCACAACCCCAGGACCTACGCCACGTACACATCTACCGACCATCACGAGGACCAGACCAAATCCAAGCGGCGGTAGCGGCGGCGGACCAGTGGATGGTGTACGGGGACCACGGCAGCCGGGCGCGGGAGTGGTGGGGAACGGTGGTGCTCGGGGGCGGGGGGAGCGGAGCGAGGAGCGACGTGAGCGTGGGCTGGAAGGGCTGGCTGCGGGTCGAGCGCGAAGAGGTGCCTGGGTTCGCGGCGGGAGTCAGTGTGGAGGAGGCTTTGCGCGATAGAAATAAGAGGCAGGAAGTTGTGAATGGTGCTGGCTGGGTTGCGATGTCGAGGGTTGGTGGGTATGTGTGGAAGGAGTAGGTTTTTATGTTAGATTGAGTGAGGCCTTGCAATCTAGGCCTGAGATGTGTCGTATAGAAAAATCATGATGTGACGTCGACTTGGAAGTTGGGTGAGATGATTCGGGGGTATTTATATGGCTCACCTTCTTAAGTAACCTGATTATACTTAATAGCATCCAAATAATCTATCAATCAATAATAATAGCACATTGAACATTCGACTATCATCAACTGCAATACTATTAATTCTTTGACCAAGCACTTATACAGATACATACAAAGACAGACCGTCGATCAAACATCGGTATACGGGTAAGACACCGTCTAAATAAGAAAACCAGGGTTATTGCATATCGGATCCCGTCGGGTGCGATAACTTTAAGAAGGTTAACATAAGAGGTGAGGGCCGAGATTAAACTCTGTTAAGCTTTTCCTCGTCCTTAAAATCTTTAATTAAATCCCTAAAACTTTAAGGCTCCCCACTACCGTAGCGGCAATATGTGTTTTTAAATAACGGTTTTTTTAGTCGAAAATGGTTTTATTTAAAAAAAACGTTTTAACGTTTTAAGTTTATTTAAGCTTATTTAAATAAATAACTTATTTATTTAATATATTAAAAAATAATTATAATTAATTAACATTATTAACATATAAAATTTAAAAGCAAATAAATTTTCATATTAAAATACTAATAAATTAGCCATTTATTAACGTTTAACTTAATGATAAATTTTTTTTTTAACGAAATTATTATAAGTTTTTCGTTTAAGTTTTAACCGTGTTAAATTTTTTAAATTTTTAACGTTTTTTTAAAACGGTCCCACTTTTTGCACCAATCACAAGGATTCAAAAGCCGTTTCGTTTTTGAAAACAATATTTTTTTAACTAAATGGTGTTCTCAGGAAAAACCGTTATCTGAAAACAGATATTGCCGCTACGGTAGGTAAGACTTTCCTAAAACCTCACCAATTCCCGTTTTCCCCTTTACACCAACAGTCGGGAAATCCTTCTCGGAATCATATACAGACGGTCAGACAGCTCAACTACCGGAACCCAACCAAATAAATCCCATTCATGGAACAAGGAATTGTCATAGTACTGTAGTACGTATGGTGACGGATTGAATTAATCCAATATGGCGTCGTCGCAATACGGCTCGCTCGAACAGATTCAACAATACAACCAACTCTCCTTTCCTATTAATCCTCAACTACAGCAACACCAACATCCACATCCGCATCCGCATCCACATCCACACCAACAACAGCATCATGCTCAACACCATCCCCATGCTACTCATCCACAGGCGCAACCACACCAACACCAACATCAACACCCGCATACGCAACAACCTCACCACCAACAACAACTGGAACCACATCCACCAACCTCCGTTCCCGTAGTTCCTACAACGACTTACCAACCGCAACCGACATTACCACCCACCAACACCGGCGTCGCAGTCGCAGTCGCACCGCAGCAGAATGTCGCCGTCGGCGCCAACACACCCAACCCGATGGCGAGTCCTAACGCTGGTACACTCCCTTCGACACCCACCGCAAACGGCAGCGGCTCACAACTACAAGTCCTTAACGGTAACAACGGCACCACCGCCACACCCAATACACCCGCGACCGAAGAGCCACAACGAAAACGCCGCCGCGTAGGCCGTCCACCCAAATCCTCTTTACCCCCCTTACCCCCCAGCATTCCGGGAGCCCCTCCCCCGCCACCACAAGTCCACGTCCCGCACCCGCTGAACAAAGGGCCCTACAACACCGCCGATGATGCCGTATTTTCGCTCCAACTCCACGTCTTCACCTCCGGGTACGGCGTATCCCAAAAGCGCACCGTGAAAGAAAAGCTGCCCTCGGGACGCTACGACCCCGACGGCGAGGTGATCCGGAAGGACTTCGCGTGCGACCGAGGCGGCGCCGAATTCGTATCCCAAAGTACGGGAGAGCGGCGGCGGGAGAGCAAGAAATGCGGATGCGGATGGAAAGCCGTGGTCCGGCGGTTAAAACGGGAGGGTGATCTATGGTTCGTCGAGATTCTGGACCCGCAGCATAATCACCCCGTCACATCCCCGGACCAGATGCACACCATCGCTTCGTACCGCCGGTGGCAGCGGGACAACAACGCCGGGATCCGGGGCGCCATCGAGAGACTCACGAAAGCTGCCGCGATGCCTGCGCGACACGTGGCGGCCTATCTGAAGGGCGAGTTTACGGACCCGGACTTGGCCAGGGTTGATCGGCATATACTCAGGGCGTTGAGTATGAGCGACGTGGAGGCCCCGGGCGATGCGGCGGCGCATGCGCATACGAGTACCGTGTTTGAGGTTGTAGCCAGGCGGCCTACGATAATTCTGCAGGAGGCTGTGAATAGTAGTGGCGGCGGTCATGGTGGCACAGGGGCTGCAGGTGCGGGTGCGGGTGCGGGCCGGTGTTAGTGATCATGCCGTGTTCTAAGCTATGTTGTGTCTCGGCTGGCCGCGTGGGAAGACGCGCACGTATAGCGGCGAGGAGGGGGGTGGGGTTAAGTTTATGCATGGTTTGAGTATCGCCATGAGTCTACGGGTACTATTGGGATGATCTGGCGGCTCTACCGCGGAAGACTGGCGATCATTGATCTAGGACATGGTGTAGTGCTAGGCCTGACCTGGCTTGCCTTACCTCTGAAGGCCACAATGTATGAGAGCAAGAGCAGGAACCTAAACCCCGATACGCATACTCCTACACGAGTGAAAAGGAAAGGTTGGTATCACGACGAACCATACGAGTACGCTATCCGAATGTTATGAAATTTATGTATATACAGACAAGACGGAGCGTTGAGTAAAGAAAGAGGATTTAAAAAGGTCTAAGGGGTAAGTTAAGTGAGCAAGGCGCTTGGGAACGGAAGGAAAGGAGAGGAAGCTCTTCTCAGTGAGACTTAAGGGTTACAAAATGGGTTAAAATGGAAAGGAGGTAAAGGGAAGCGAAAGGCGAAAAGTGATCGATGATTTATCATACGGAGTTTTATTCAAATCGACTTTTATCCTACATATCAATACAACCTATCCATCGAATTACGTCAACCTAGTTAGCTTACAATTGCGCGACGAGTTCACGATACCCGCGTTATGAGATCGATCGACTAATATGACATTTTTTGAGTGAGTGAGTCTAGGATACCGTCATCCATTAGGGGGAGCGTGGGTACACCTACAAAAGGGGTGAACCCCAACTGCAAGTCACAGGATTATGAAGGGCCCCAGACGACGAATTGAAGGGCTTCAATTATTACCAATGGCACGTTTCAAAATGGACATATCTATTCCAAAAGCCAGCACTCGATACAAGAGTGGCTCATCGCAACTACAGTGCACCTAGGTACGTAGGGCAAGTAAGTAGGCAGGTAAATAGGTGAACAGATACGATGTAAGTAGTAGGCCGCCTATTTCACATCCAAGCCACTTTTCAATGTTCCTTTGAATCTCAAGCTCATAGATATAATCCCATATCCCATATAAGCCAAGCCAAGCCAAACCAAGCCCAGCCAGCTATTCATTCCCATCCCATTCTGATCCATCCATCCATGCCATGCCATGCTATGCTATGCAAATGCGTTTGCGCTTCCCATACGTATCATATCATGCAAATGTCCCCCTGATACTATGGAAAAAAAGCTCATCTCTTCCCTTCTTTCCTCGGAACTATTCAGAACTACGGCCCGCGTTAGCGAGGGAATTATACCCGGGCGTGGGCGCGGACGCGGACGCAATCGTATCTGCGTCAGTGGTCCCATCAGGTTTCTTCCGAATACATGTCGCGCAAGCGACCAGGACCTTTCTCCCGCAATCACGGGTCCGGATGCGCTCGTGATACATTCTTAGGTTCGGGAACCCGCCGCCGCCAAATTCGCACTGGCCCGGGACGCGAATAATATCGTTGAGCACGGGCCAAAAGGCGTAGTCGGCGAGGGTCATGGCGGGGCCCGCGATGAAGGCATCGGGTCCCTCATCCCGTGCGTAGCCCTCCCAGATATTGAGTTCGGCCTTAAAGGCCTTGATATCGGTGCTCGAGCGGAACTTCTCCAAGAGGTTGATGCCCTGCTGGAAGCGGGTAAACGCCTTTGCCAGATCCCTACGAGGAAGGTCGCCGTCTTCTCCTTGTTGCCCGTAGACGCGTTCGAGATACAGCATGATAGCAGCCTCGCCTTGCACAACCGTCTTCGCGAAGTCGTTGTCGACGAATTTGATAGGGAGGTCATCGGGGATGGCGCTGGGGTCCTTGGTAGGCTTGCCATCCTTCCAGTTGAATAGCGGCGACATGCTGCCACGCGCGTAGCTGATCTCGTACTCGGCCAGCATCAGTTGGATACGCATGTTGACTACAGGATCCGGCGACAGGAATAATCGGGGTGCCGTCGAGATATGCAACACGTCGAAACCGGCCCCGTAATACTCGTTCCAGTCGAAATCCGTCGATTGGTTTTCCCTACCGAAGCCCTGCAGCATCTTGACAGCCTGTGATGTCTGTCCGTTGACCACTTGATTCGCTGTCTCTTTGGTCTTCGATGTGGCTCCTTGCCCCCATATTAACCTGCTATCTCGGTCCAGGAAAGTACCTATCTGCCTGAACGTTAACGAGATGCGACCTCCGTCGTAAGCCAACTCCTCGTCCGACTTCTCTCGATCCGGTCTCTTGTCCTGGCGGATTCCGTGGAGCCATTTCATATTGCTTGTCAATCCCATCTTGCACAGCGAGTTATGGGGTAGGCGTGCTCGCTGAATCTGGCGCCTCGGCCCGACAGAGAAAACTTCGGCATCCGCCGAAGCCTTATTATTCTTCAGCGACCGTTTGGTGCGGAACATCATGGTTCGTTCTGCCCCTAGACTAACATTGGCAATGAAGCTACCCTTGACGATATCTAAGGTTTTGTCGCTGTGCTCCGAGATGTAATCGTTGCCGTCGCGGTAGAACTGTATGAGGGCGTGGTTCAGAGTATGACCTAGGTGCTCTTCAACTACCTTCTTGACCTCGAGCACGGTAGGGGAGAACGGTAACAACGCAGGTGATTCGTCGGCCGGATGTCGATAGACGGGCACATTACCCTCTTGATCTACCTGTCCTTGAACGGCGACAAGTCTCGGCACATCGCCGCCTTGGTGCGACATACGCTGCCATCGTACTTCGTCTCTTATCTTCTCGAAGATATCTTCGGATAACGGGGTCGGTAGGACATCATATATGACCTTAGTGTCACCCTCGCATAAAGGCTCGCTCTCTTTTGGCCATGTTACTTCTTCGGACGCTATTGTGCTATTATTGTTAACTTCCGCGTTTGACTCATCCGACGGGGCTTCTATCCGTTCCGGTTGCTTCTCCTTCGATGTCTCACTCATATTCCCTATTGATTCCGCGGTCTTTCCCGAAGAGGCGCAAGGGTCGTTTGCTTCTGTTGATGCGGGGGATTTTTCTCCTTTTAATGGACACAGATACGAGACAATTGGTTCTTGTTCTTTGTTCGACTGCGGTATTTCTGAGGCCTCTTGAGAAACATTACTATTGCTCCGAGCAGTTGGTGGCGGTGTTACACCGCCTTGCGCCTTATTGTCATTTGTACCACTATTTTGTGACTCATCCGGCTTCTCTTGTCGCAAGGCTGTGTCAACGATATCCGATTTCGAATTCGTAGTTGGGGTCGGCGAATCTCCAATGGACTGCTGTTTACTTTCTGTCTCTGTAGTCGACTTCACCAAGGATTGTATCGGCAACGTTGAATCTTGCGTGGGTGGTTCGTTATCGGGAACATCGGCTGTACGCTGAGCACTTAGCGACAGGTTCTCAAACGACGAAAGGATTTCCGAGGTCGAGGACAGAGCAGAATCATCCTCTTCCTTGACACGACGTACGCTTGAGTACCCGCCCACCGGAGAAGTCGCCGGCCTATCACCGGATCTCCTCGAGAGCTTTGTTTTAGGCTTGAACGTGGCCATTACATCCCCTGCGCTTAGAATATCGCAACCCGTCGTACTTGAGATTTGTTTGATGGCGGCGCGCTGTCGCGTGATGCTATTAAACCCACAGCAATCATCCACTATGGTGATCGTGTAACCGTGGCTTGCGGCATCGACAGCGGTAGCCATGACGCTAATGTTGGTTATAGACCCGCAGATGAATAACTCGGTGACGAGCCTCATACGTAATAATCGAAGGAGCTGCTCCGATCTGAAGGCCGAGTAATATGACTTGACCACCGAATAATCCCTAGGTCCAACAGCCTCTTTTACCGTAGGGTGCACTTCCGCCCCGAAAGTACCTGACCGGACGCATTTCGGCAGATTTGGTGCTTCTTGGGTTAGAAAAGCCTCGGGACACTCGGTCGGTTGGATCGGCTGCGGCGGTGTTTGTCGCCGGCGTCCTCGCGAGAGATCTGGGGATCGAGGTTGATACGCCCATTCCGACAATAGAACCTGCTCGTCTAGAACAGACCGCGACTTCTCATACCGGCTGCATACCCATATGACATCGCCGCCGCCCTGCCGAAACCTGGTTGCTAAATCGGCTATTCGCTCCGGTAGATCCATGGGCATCCTAATAGGTAGGGCGCCATCCTCAGAAAGAAAGTCGTTCTGAGGATCTACCACGATTAGCGCCCTACGGGTAGCTAAAGACGGGAGTAAACTCCGGTCTATAGGAAACATGATTATGACACTTCTTTTTTTTATTATAAAGGAAAGTAAAATTGCTTGGGTATCTATAAGAAGTCTACTAATTATGTCTCGGTTAGTACTGCGGGCCGGGCTAGAGGAAGGCGTCTGTTCAACTTACTTTTTGAAATTTCAACGACGGCACCAGTTGCTACGACATATTCGAAGATGACAACCACGAACCGGAGCGACGTAAGGTTGTTAGTCGGAGGCGTGACATAAAATATGTATCTCACTTCGTCAAGCTATGCTGGGATTATGTACCACTAGGGCTGTAGACTAAGCTTGGCAAATCCGCGTTCGGGCAAATGTCGTTGGAGAGCCAAGGAAGATCGAATCCACCAATACCAAGAAAAACCGATAAGATATTTGTGGGTGAATACAATGTCTTTGACGATCGAGGTGTGGAGCGAGGATGACGAGAGACGAAAGACGAGACGAGAGAAGCCGATATTATATTATAATACTACAATATGGTCTTGGTATTATGTTATGACCTTGGTAAGGGCGTATATCGAGCGAATTAGGGTAAGAGAGAGATAGAAAGCGTAGGTAATGAGTTCGATATCGTGAGAGGTAAGAAGTAAGAGGTAGAAGATAAAGTAAGTCGGTCAAGTTCAATCCTTCGTCGACGACAATATTAAGTATGGTAAGATAGTAAAGGTAAAAAGAGAAAAAAATATTGTATGTACAGTGTTGATGGTCTCGACCGAAATATATTAAATCCAATGGTAGTCTAACGGTAGCTTAGAGGTTGATAAATGAAAAGAGTAAGAGGAGCTTCAGGTCACAGGTCACAACGAGATTGACAGCGAACAAGCGGGAAATGGAGAGATCAAAATAGGAAGCATGGATGCAGGGTACAATAGTACGTGTGCATATATACATGTACTACATGTAGGGTAAGGTCGGTAAGGTTAGCAAGGTAGAACCTTGGTAAGTCTTGGTAGGTCAAAAATGGGCAAGGATAAGGATTTGATGGCTTAAACGTTGATATGACGATGAAGAGTTCAATATGCGTGTATGGTCATCAATGATCTAATAACCACTCATATAGTAGGCATCCATCCATAGAACCAATGTATCGACGCATAATAACAGATGTAACAACAGCATCAAAATTGTCCAGTAAAGTAAGGTTGGGGCTTTTTGGGGGCTTGGGGGCTTGGGGGCTTGGGGGCTTCTGTCTTGAGTGGTCAGGGAATGACGGACAAGGATGAGGGGGGTTAATGGAAGGGGGGTGAGATGATGAAAAAAAAAAAGTTGTTCGAATAAGGTAAGAGTAGAAGCTCAAAAAGGATTGGATAAGGTGACATTCAACCCCATTTCTTACTCTCTCACTTCTTTCCTTTCCCCATTTTCGAGTAAGAGCGCTTTGCTCTTAGAGAGTTGCCTGCCGCGAGTCTACCGCCTACCGTACCCCTTCAACCAGGGGTATGGCTGTCCGCATATTCATTCAGCTGGGCCGGCTTCGTTTATGAGTTTATTCAGTTGCGATCAATGCTAACGAAATTATAGTGTGGTATATATCTGTCATATACCCTGAAGTTTAATGGTCAGTTCAGTAATGACAGATATCCACCAGGTTATATGATGGGTCTAGCTATGGGTATCACGGGCTCTGAAATAACTACAGGCGCTTGTCAGTTACAACGCAACACACAGCTTGAGCACGCTTACCCCACTAAACCTTAGGTACTATGGGCATGGCTTATGGCTATGGTATGGCACAGCACCGGCGTCTCTTTGAATGTGCAGAAGGTGACAATGCAATTGTCAGTTTGTGCAGTTTCAACATTGCATTGAAAGTAACTAAGGAACGTTTAAGCCGATCTAAAGTGAAAACGGCACTTTTTGCGGATGAAGGTTCCGATGGAGATTCCGCTTAGATGTACTTAATCTACATCGACCTTACTTATACCCATGTATAAAGCCAAGTATATACTTACATTAGTATGTACATATTTGGAGTGCATAAAAATACGCTAGAGATAGAACTACATACATACTAGGTACATAAGTAGATTTAGAGCATGTGAGTAATCAAATCTCAGCCCAACCTCTTTTTGAATTATTTTACTTATTCCATCATTGTACTTCTCTGCCGCTCCTACATATACATACATACAGTACCTACGTAGTAGACACAGCTAGCTACATACATACAAAACGGACATAATAATTCGGTACTTGAATGCACGCTCGGTCCGGTAATCTGCGAATCTGACGGGGTAGTCAATGCGGATCTGCAGTACTAAATCTATTACGGTAGATCCGAATGCCAACGTGATTCCGCCAATCTGTTCTAGACCTTCGAATCGAACGTCGGTTGCAAGCCTTTAAACCTTGTAGGATTGTGCGAACCTGTTGACGAAATTCTCCGCTATGACTAGAGAGATGTTGTGGACATCCATTACCCATATAAAGTGGATGATGTGGACATGGTGGATAATTCTGAATGGACGTAGATGTCGAAACTAAGTGGATGAAGATGGTTCAAGCTTGACCGTATTCGTCTTGTCGATCAGACTATAATGCTCTAATCTATCGTCTCTAATGGTTTTGCTATGGTTTCCTAATGCAAATAGCATACTATGGTATTGACTTCGTTGTATAGCCCATCATAGTCCACCATGGATCTACAATGCGACATACAAAATTTAGAAGCAAGTCTCTATCTACTGTGGTATAAACTACCGCCTTGACTTATGCCCAGGTATGTCATTGACTCTATTATATTTTTATTCTATGTACTCATTCCACTCACGCCAAGACAGCTAATTGGCTTGGCCGCGTATACGTATGTCCTGGTTCCTGGTCGTAACAGCATGCGTGAGGCCATGCGTTGAGGCATTAACCGTATATGCTGTTTGTATCTGCTGTTTTGAATATTGGATTCGATCCGGCAGGCAAAATCCCATACGTACAGTGCCATTGATCGGTACTAGAGTAAGTAATCTGGTCAAATATGGTCTCACGCTGACAACCCCTTGCGTAAGTCGTGTAGGTGTCGAGGTGAGAAGGTGTGTAGCTCCTGTCGATCCCTCGGGATAGTCTCACGCCTCGCCATTGAATATTTCCTTACCTACTCCATTACTTCACCGTGGTGGTAATTTATCTCGACGAAAGACGGCTTAGAATACCTCCATACCTAAGGCATCCTGAGGTTTGCATTATGTACGGTAGTGTCGTGAAGTGACAAATATTTACCCGCTCGCAAGGACAGCCTTGGTTCAATTAATCAGGGATAGAAGGAAAGAAAAAGGCGAAACTTAAAGGCGTTGACGCGAATGGAACTTCATAATTGACTCGAGCTTTCAATGTTCGTCTCCAGCTTACGACTCGCCCTCATCATTGGCCGCCCTATCTGGCTAACCGTCTCGTCTCTTTTGCCTGACGTAGCAAGGAAAAATACTACATATTAACATGCCAGGGCCTGTAAAAGAACCATGCAGAGTTGTGTACACCACCGTTTTCTCCAAAAAAAAAAATCGACCCCCCCCCCAATTCGAACCCCACGTCGGCGAACCGATTTGCTTCACCCAACCTAATCTAACTGCCTATATATCTAAGATATATGAACTATATATCTCGCTATGTTTCGAGTAAGTTAGGTAGACACCCTCGCAACGAGACCTACACATTCCCCCGTAGGACTTTGGTCTTAGACCTAGGGATCTGTGGTAAGAATCTCTGTTGCGAAGGATGGCCGATATGACCGTATCTGGCAGCAACGAATCCTGCGGGAACAACGGGATCTATGCTTCGGAAGAGACTCTGCGATGTCCAAAGGGTCCCGCGGGGTTTGTAGTCAGGGACTCAACTTAGGGGGGACGAAGCTGTCAGCTTGTGAGATGGAGATGGAGGTAAGATCTTTATTGTTACGAAAGTTGTTTGCACGGAATCGGCGAACATGGCCATCTCGAGGCGGAACATTCGACCGCGGAAGCAAAAGCTGACCGTTACGAGCCGTTACCTGCGTATAACCATATTATAGCAGTTACATTGGTGGACGTACTGATTTGACAACTGTAAAGTACATACATACAACCTGCAGATAATACAACCTTCAGCGGCCTGCTGCTTCTGCATGTAGGCGTGTGGATACATAGACGTACATCCAAAAGGCGTGTCTACATACCGCTTCGCTATGTATACTCCTTACATGTTCCCTGAAAGCCGCGTGTCAGGAAGAATGCTATTTTGGAAGCTAGCGAAGGGAAACTTCCGATGGAGATCATCAATGTTGGTTTCACCGATGTCTGTCTACTTTGTAAGTTTGCTAGCTGAGGGATGTACAATATTGTCACTAAAAGAACCCCCCCAAAACCTAATCAATGTATAAGCGGGCGCTTCCGTGACTACCTACATATTCCCGCCGCGGGAGGATCGGGCCATGTCTCAAAGCGGGAGGTGAAAAGCTCGGAGCTGAAAAAAAAGGAAAGGGACGGGCCAGTGTCATGTCGAGATGGGGTTGCGATGATGACGACTCGGCCGAGTGAGTTCATTTGTGATTTATGTAGATGCCTGCCGGGAGCACATGTATATTGTATACGGTCCTCTATACTTATGTACTTGCTATCAAATGTACTGTTGGATGCTACATATTATATGTAAGTACTCTGGTATAAACATGAATCGTTGGGCAAGACACCGATCATTGATCCATGCTACGGTTAATTGGGCTACCGAGATAACACTTCGCAACCCATCCGACCTAGCCATCTCTTTCCAAAAGCTGTTGGCGAGGCTGTATGAGTCTGACAGGAACTTTTGTTATTTTTGGTTGTTTCTGCCGTTGTCTCCGAACGACCTCGGATGTTGGACAGCATTGTCGATGTAATATTACACTGTCCGGGGTAATATTATGGTACTCTGTAATGATCCATCAATGTTGGAAGCACAACTTCTGTGAGACTTCGTCGGACTGTCAGATTGCCTGCCATGTGGTAGATGACGTGACCGTCTGGTCTATTGTCTAGGTATAAACGAATATAGGAACGTGCCAGCGTCCTTCTAACCTCTATCCTGCATGTACGTATTCTCCAGTGATTATGATCTATCCTACCGTATCTAATGTGTCTATCTATCTATTTTGTGTATATCTAATTCTTATTGGACCATTGTTCTCTACAATTCTAATTCCCCCATGTCCCTTGTCGCCAACTGCAATTTCATTTGCTTCGACATTAAGGTAACCACCCCATGCCGTACCGCAAGATACGTCCGCGCGTAGCAGCGAGAAATCAGATCCAGAAAACAGCACATGGATCTGTATTCCCGTGATTTATCACATGGTATTCCACCGTAGCAAGTGTACCAGGTTTAATACTAATTGATCGCTGTCCATATCCAAAAGTAAATCCCGATGTTCAGAGCCCGAGAAATGTGGAATTGTGGTCCTACAAGTTTCAATGCTCAGACCGTCTCTCAGGCTATTTTTCTTGGTCTGATGGATTGCTTTCGTTTCTGGCGTAATTATTACTGTACATACAGTAGTAGTGTATGTACCATTGGTGACTGCGACTTCATAGCGTAGCAGCAGCCAGCTGTCGATCCATCGCGCGCAACTGCCGGCTGATCTCCCTGAAGCTAGGCCTCTCGGCACCGGCGGGATGCGAGCACTGGCGATGCAGAGCGGCGAGCAGCATAGCGAGTCGAAGGTCGGCCTCATGTTGCGGACGAGGCTGCGCAACGCTCCAGACGTCGTCGATCAGATGCGCGAAGGCGAGCACTTCTAGCCGTTCTATCGACACGCGGTGTGAGTACGAGTCCCCGTATATAGACGCGGCCCCGAAATCGCCTAGGAGCGCGTGGCCCGGGTCGTCGTAGAGGATGTTGTGGGCGTATAGATCGCCATGTGCGACGCCTCGCGCATGCAGATGTTCCGCGGCGCTAGCAACACCCTGGAGGATTCTCAGGCCTTGTCGCGTGGTTAACCTAATCTCCCGGGAGAAGCAATCCCTGGTGCAGCTCTGCAGCGACGGCGGCAGTCCCAAGGTCCTGTAAAAGGACGACGGCACGTATTGCAGAACGAGCCCTTCCTTGTTCTCGGGATGGTCCTGGATCTTCCCCAGAGGATCGATGAGATTGGCATGCGAGCCCGCCGTAATACACGCCCGCATCTCGTCGGCCGGCGACCCGTCGCTCGTGACGGCGCCTTTGAATAGCTTGATAGCGACCTCCTTGGCCGTATCAACCGCATTCCATACGCCTTTCGAAATAACCCCAGATGCGCCCTCCCCTAGTAAATCGTGGACATCGAGATCCGCCCAGCTGACGTCTGGAAGGAGGGAGCTAGAGCTAGAGCTAGTTCCAGTTGACGATGGAACGGTGGCACAAGCACCATCCTTCGCAGACTCAGCGGTAGTCGCGGCTAACGAGGAGGCGGCGCAACACGAATTTCCGGCGAATGAGAGGAAGGCCAACTCCGGGAGCCCAAAAAGCCAACTTGGCAATTCTTGGATACGATTGGACGACAACCGTAGGAGGCCGAGCTTCCTACATGCGGCCATCTCTTGTGGCAGCCCACGCAGCTGGTTACCGGCCAACATGCATTTCTGGAGGCGCCAGCAACGTCCTATGCTACTAGGCAGCGCGGCGATGCGGTTGTCCGTCAAGATGAGCCAGCGCAGTCTCTTTGGTAGAGAGTTCTCCGGGACCTCGGTCATCCGGTTGCCTCGAAAGGCGACCATCTCAAGATTAGGACATTCTGCTAGCTGCGTGGGGAAAACAGCGAACTTGCAGTTAGAGAAAAACGCGATCTTGAGTTTCTGCAGACGCCCGAAGTCCGGCGGTAGGGCTGAGAGACCCGTCCCTGAGAGGTCGAGATGTTCGAGGGAGGCGGCCACGTCGAAGATTGCTGCTGCTGGGAAACAGTTCAGGGCCTTCGACAGCTTCAGCTTGGTGGTGGTGGTGGGAACAGTAGTGATCATGCCGCCCCATGGCCTGTCATCTTCGGAATCCTTCTGCCGATGCATTGTTCGGCTGGAGTGGTTCTAATCCGTCGACCTTATCATGGCGTTGTACGGTTGGTTTACTCTGGCCGGTTTGTCTTAAACGTCCTAGATCCTGTACGGAGTGTATGCAGTACATTACATCGACAATGGATCGAAATACATAGTACGGTGAGCCGGGGAGGTGGGAGGTGCCACAAGGATGAGACGCGGCCAAGACCCTTGTTAGTAAGTTAACCGACGAGAGTGGCATATGATACATAGCTACTGTGGTAGTAAATTATTTATCTTGCATGATTCACTTTGCGTATGTACATCTTACATACCTACGGTAGGTAGATTACATAGCAACGCATGTCGGCAGGTAGGTACAAATATGTACAGATAGGCTATTAATAGCGACGCTCGTCATCCCGTCAATTTACCCGTTGATTAACGCAATAGACGTCACTTATTACATCTCGGTCTAGACTTCTAGATGTAGATGGTGAGAATGTGTAAGTTTATGGTAAGACATTGATTGAAGGATAGCTCCGGACGAGATGGAAGGCATCGTATTCGATGTGTTGTAAGGAGCCAACATTGGTCTTTTCAGTCTTAGACGAAATCGCAATTTAGCATCCACCACAACCACATGTGTCAGAGCTAGCTTTGGTCTGACATTGATCTCCTTCAATTAAGTTACTAGTTAGTAGACGTATACCGGACAATTGTAAATATTCAGATCATTCGTAAAATAGCCATATATGAAAAATTGATTATGTTGGTAGTCTATTTCTTGATCTAATAGTTGCTAGTAGGGAACGACGTGATAATTCACGATGTAGATTTTCGAAGGTTCCACGGTTTTGCTAGCTTCAGTCGCACGAACCCCTCCCGTACCCGCCCCGTAATTACAGAGTTGAGCCACGGGGGAAAAGAGCTCCAGCCACATCGCCGAGATCAGCTACGTACCTAACGTTAGATTGACAGGTCTCCACTTTAATATGCGATTCAATGTTCTCAGTGCTGCGCATTTCGAGATTCACGTTTACATGTACCACCTTTATCCTCGAATATCGTCATCTTCGGGGAGCGGCTTAGGCTTCCTTGCTTCTTCCCTCCCTCTCCCTGCTTCGCATAAGGAATTCCAATGCCATACGCCTAGAGCATTACTCGTCTACTTCATTTAACAGTCTACGGTATCGCAGCCGATCCTTCTCGAGCGACTTGATATCGTCTCCATTCACACCGTTTGCCTTTGCCGTACTCTCGTAGTCACGGTCGTTCCTTGGAAAGGGGAAGCTTTCACATTGGGTATCTAAGGACTTAAGTCACTCCGGCTGTGAATATTCAAATTCAACATACCCAAGTTTTCGCCTTATTTCGAGCTGCTTCACATCTCCATCCTCTGCCCGGAAAGCACCTGCATTGCAAACGGGGTTCACGAACTCCTTCCTCGTAAACGACCGTGTAGCTGCATTTGTTTGTAGCTACTTATTTCGCAATTAGGTCTCGGCTGCTAGGCTTGGATTCGCCAAATCGCTCTGGCGAGGATTGACCAGCAACCTTAGGTGCATGTGCATCCCAAGCAAACACTCGTTGCTCAGCAAAGCTCAGCAAAACTCAGGCAGCGGCGTGTCTTTTCCAGGAAAATCCTCCCTCTTACCATAATATCTAACAAGAATTCTTCCGCCCTCTCAGTTTTCATTGCTACGTCCTTACTCGATCCAACATGTCTATGGAAGTTGACTCGGTCGACGATATGGACTTGTCCCGAAAACGTCCTAATCCCGACGATGGCGAGTCCAATGGGCAATCACAATCGAAGCGACAGCGAACCGGCGACCTCGAATCCCGTCCCGACACACCAGTCTGCCCTACCCTAACAGGAAAGGACGCCTACGAAGTAGTGCGATATCCGACTGCGGAAAGCTTCGGAAGAGATGGCTTGCGAAGAGCGATTGTTGTGGCTTTGAAGCACGTCGGTTTCGAGTCTGCCACAAATGAGGCTCTCGAAGGGTTTACGGACGCGGTTGACACGTGTACGTGCAAATGGATTCACCTATTTGACTATGGATTACAACTAACTATCGGGCAGACTTGTCTGATTTCGTAGGACACCTTCGACGCACCGCCAACGCCGCACGACGCAACAATCCGGTCCCCGAAGATTTCGCCCTCATCCTTCGCGAGCACAACGTGGCACTCTCGGCCCTAAAGCCTCACCTCAAGAACCCCGTGCCCAAGGACCAGCTCACGCCGTCGTACTTCGACCCCGTCGCCGAGGACATCTCGCACCTCCTAAAGCCGCGCCCATACCTAGGCGAAGAGCTCTCGGGCAGGAAGGAGAAAGAAGCTCGCCCGTGGATCCCCAAGAACCTCCCCGAATTCCCCAGCGCGTACACGTACAAATTCACCCCCGTCCACGAGTCCCCCGACATCGAGAAGGAGCAGACGCAAGCCGAGACGGACGCGAAGAAGGCCGAGCTGGCGCTGCGCCGCATCAACCGCGCTGCTAGGATCAGCCGGCAGAAGGACGTCAAAATCATGGCCCAGCGCAACGCCTACAGCAAGGAGCGACACGAGCTCTGGGAGAAGTCGATGGCGGCTACGCTGCCTCGGGAGGGCGCTGGGGCTTCGGTTGGCGAGGCGGAGATTGCGGATCATAGCTCCATTGTTAATTTTGGGCTTAAATACGGACGCAGCGGCGTGCCCAAGGCTAGGTCGAGAATTCAGAGTCAGGGGCAGGCGGATCCGTTTAAGGACATTCAAGGGATGTGACGGATGGTCTTCGAAGAGTTGTCTACGCAATTACGGAAGATACCGGCGTTGGGCCGAGGAAGGCTTGGTCGTTCTTCTAGAACTATACATACCTCGGGGTCTTTTCAAGGTAAGGCGCCGCCAGCGAATTCGCGTATTATCTCGGCTCTCTAACCTGTTGAATAGGTATCGTCTAAACGCTTGCGTAATGGCGGTGATTCCTGCTATACTCTATAACGCCATTGCTATCCCAGCATCGGTACGCTCCTTGAGGGGAGTTTGGTCTTGTGTCGAAGCCCTTCCACGTCGCGCAATATCTCTCGCGTGCGTTCGTAGGTCTTTACGAGCAGAGACTGGTTTATAAAGCATTGGATGACTAGAACGGGAATGGAATTAGAAAAGGCTTCTGATGGTTTGGAGTTAGAGAGGCATTGTCATGTGAGATACCCGTTGAGCATTGCCATTAAATTCATTCTCTTTAATACAGTACGTCACTACCACTCCCCGATGATCTAATATTCGTGACTCTGAATGGGTTGTTTCCCTGTGATTCCCGAATAAAGCTTGATTTAACCTAATACTAATATTAGAAACAACAACCTCCAGTCCATCCCTCTGGTTTATATCGCATACACAATAGCAATGATAGCAAGAGCAGCCGACAAAGCTATACCAATTGATTACTTAAGTACTTACCTAGGTACTTAAGCAAAGCTGTGGCATGGCAAAGCTATTTTTCCGAATTCGAGAAGGTGATTGGTTATAGCCCCACCTGATAGCGGCAAGGCTAGTACCTAGTAGTACTTTCTCTTAGCGATTTGACCCTAAAACAAATCGAATCGCACACAAAATTTCTTTGGGGAAATTTCGAAAGTGTTGGACCTTGACGATTGATTATTGATTACAACCTCTCGACAATCCCGCGAAGTAATTAATCCACAACTCACCCATTCCCTTTTTCAATACCCAGAGGTGTACTTCGCGATAGAGATTCGAGTATCCCTTTCATAATGGCTGAGCAACTCATTCTTAAGGGTACCCTTGAGGGCCACGTAAGTTTTTGGTCTTCTCTTCTTCTTCAATTCGTTGCTTGGACAGTCTTGTCGCAAAACGCATTGCGATCGATATACTTGAAAATAGCAACACTAGCTAACTTTATATTTATAGAATGGCTGGGTCACCAGCTTGGCTACCTCCATGGAGAAGTACGAGCTGTCCTCTGGTTTTTACGAAACGATCGCAAACTTACGATGATCTAGCCCCAACATGCTCCTCTCCGGCAGCCGTGATAAGACCCTCATCATCTGGAACCTAACCCGAGATGAGTCGCAATACGGATACCCTAAGCGATCTCTTCACGGCCACTCTCACATCGTCTCGGACTGCGTATGCTATTCCTTTTTTCAACGATTGCGACGCTGGAAAAAAAATCGGTGGGATATTTACTGACGGATTGCTATCAGGTCATCTCCTCCGACGGCGCTTATGCTCTCTCTGCTTCTTGGGACAAGACTCTACGACTCTGGGAGTTGGCTACCGGTACCACCACGCGACGATTCGTCGGCCACACCAACGACGTCCTCTCCGTCTCCTTCTCCGCCGACAACCGACAGATCGTTTCCGGCTCTCGTGACCGAACCATCAAGCTATGGAACACTCTCGGTGACTGCAAGTTCACCATCACCGACAAGGGCCACACCGAATGGGTGTCCTGCGTCCGCTTCAGCCCTAACCCTCAGAACCCCGTCATCGTCTCTAGCAGCTGGGACAAGCTTGTCAAGGTACGTACTACCAAGAACACACGACGACACTAGAGAAATGCGAATGCTTTCATATGATGCTTCTGCATTTTAAAGTATTTGCTACTTCAGAGCTTGCTTGCAAGCCATGAGACCATCTAAACACCATTGCACTGATGATAGATCGCATCTCTCCTATTTTGACGTGACTCTTGCCTGTAGAAGCTATATCAATTGCTGACTGCTACTCGTTAGGTCTGGGAACTCTCCACCTGCAAGCTCCAGACTGACCACATCGGTCATACCGGCTACATCAACACCGTCACCATCTCCCCCGACGGATCCCTCTGCGCCTCGGGTGGTAAGGACGGTACCACCATGCTGTGGGATCTGAACGAGTCCAAGCACCTGTACTCCCTCAACGCCGGCGACGAGATCCACGCTCTCGTCTTCTCCCCCAACCGATACTGGCTCTGCGCCGCCACTGCTAGCAGCATCATCATCTTCGACCTGGAGAAGAAGAGCAAGGTTGACGAGCTGAAGCCCGAATTCACATCGGTGGGCAAGAAGAGCCGGGAACCCGAGTGTGTCAGCTTGGCCTGGAGCGCGGACGGCCAGACTCTGTTCGCCGGTTACACCGACAACATTATCCGAGCGTGGGGTGTCATGTCGAGGGCATAAATCCTGTTTCCCCGGGGGGTCGAAGAATATCGGTCATTGACTGGGCGTATGGGATGGGCTGTCATATTTGATGCTTTTTACTCACATCACATCTTCTTAAGGGAAATGGGCAGGCATTTAAAGGCAATCGCTGCTGACGACGGGCGACTGGCGACTGGCAACGGAAAAAATGATGAAACACCATTTTACATTAGAGACGTTGTGTTGCTGCTGCTGTTGCCGCTTGGTTGCTGCCACAAACAAGGTAGACCCAAAATCTAACGAATTGTGAAGACATTAATTTTATGTTTCTGGCGGTGTAGTGATATGTGTCGTGATAACGTGTCGAGTCTACTGCCTGTCTTTGTTTGACTAATAGATGTCTTAGGTTGATGATATACTATACACTCTACATTGAGGAGTCTACCAACTCGAGAAGACAGCTCACTTCCAAACACCTACATGTAACTATACCACCCAGAAGTAAGTCCAGGTCCATTCGTCTAACATAAATCGGTATCATACGCCAAACTATGCATGCTCGCTTTGTCCGCCTGACATTATACCAGAAACACAAAATTGCACTGACTTCTTTCCTAGACGCTACTACTCTCAGCAGTAACCTGATCTCGTATTCGCTCCTCGCTCGTCTCTTCCCCCTTTTCCTCGGAGGACGAAGGGGAGGAATCCAGCATAGGGTCACCCGCCTCAAGATCATACTCATTCCCATTATTCGGGGGCGTCCGTGGCCCCCAACCCATACTACTTCCCACAGTCGCCACTTCCACCCGCTCCTCGTCGTCAGATTTATTCGAAAGGTCCCTATCCCGGTCCCCTACACGATGTAGTGAAAAGTGATTCCGGAACGTCGGAGGTAGCGTCGTGTCGTCCGAGCCCGCCGCGAAAAGCGAAGACCCGCGCCTATTCATATTTATATTTGCGGGCCGGGTTGTCCGGTGGCTTGGGCCGTGGTATTGTTCTTGTCGTTGGTGTTGGTCCGGCCACATGCGTCCTTTCCGCGAGTCTCCGGAGTCGCTTCCTCGGTAGAACGCCGCTGCGCTGGTCAAGGGGAGGCCTGCGGCTACGAGCGTACATACCCAGGATCCGGCGTCAAAGGGGAGGACGCGGGTGTTGCCAGGTCCGGCGGCTATGTCTAGGCCTGCAAAGAGACCTGGGGTTTGTTAGCTTTATTTTATTTACACAATCATGTCGTGGCATGTTTCTAGATGCTCTTCTCTTCTTTTTTCCAGATTCCAAACGACTAGCTCGTATTCACCGGACAGAACGGGAAGGCCAGAGCAAGTAAGGAGAGGGGGTAAGGAAGCACTATACTCACAAGGTGCCAACATCAACACCCCATTCCCTACCGCCAGAATCTCCAACGAGCTTAGTCCCCTAGCCCGACCATACCGTCTCCCACACCCGCTACTCCCCCTCAACGTCAACGTCAGCGTCAAGCTGAACATGCGCCCCCGTCCCCGCCCCCGGAGTATGCGCCGCGTAGCCGCCAGGTGTAGCGCCAGGTGTGTGAAGAAGATGCCGCAGAAGTAGAATACGGAGGCCGCGCCTAGGACTACCGACGCCTCCCCCACGCCGTCGAGGGGGACTGGTAAGGTATGGCCTTTGAGCTCGACCGTGTAGTGCGCGACCCAGACGGCTCTAAGCACGACAGCAGAGGTAGCGAGGAGTACGGCGAAGAGGAGGACAAGGGGGCGCCACCAGCAAGTTTTGGCTCTACGTGGGACAGGCGCGGGAGCTGCGGAGCGAGCACGGAGAGGACTCCCAGCGCCGGGAGTAGTAGGCGTAAGCGGAGCAGCAGGAGGGACGATATTCAAAGCCGAAACGGCAGCAGCAGGAGAACTCCCCGGCCCACAATAAACGCCCCAAGTCCGCACCAAGACCCGACTCTGCAGCGCGAGCGCCGTCTCCACGAGCGCAAGCTGCAGCACGCTGAGCGCGCTCGAGGCCGTGCTCACGTTGTACTCCTCGTTCCGCAGTAGCCTCGCGTCGCGCGTCCAGGCGACATAGTATTCCGTCAGCGGGCCCGGGAAGTAGCACACCAGTAACGCCAGCCGGGCCGCGCTGACGGTTAAGCACAGGACTTGGGTGAGGTGGATCGGGCGTCGGAGTTTGCGGGAGGGGAGGAGCACCAGGGTGGTTAGGAGGGAGGAGAGGATGAGGCCGAGTTGGACGCCGTAGTTTATGGACGTGTTGGCTAGACGCACGCGCTGCGCGTCGATGGTCGGCATGGAGATGGGGATTAATGGCGGTTGGGCGTCGGGGTCGTTGGGATCGGAGACCCCGAGGATGAAGAAGGTTTGGTTGCGCGGGTCGAAGGGGGTTGCCATTGTTGGTGAGGCGAGGCGCTCCCGCCACTTGGGGCTCACGAGGATGAGATGGTGAGGCTGAAGAGTGAGTTGCAGTGAGGTCGCTCTAGATCTTACCCCATCGTCTAGGGGATATTCGCGGCGTTCATCGTGAAGGAAAATTTACATACTCGACGGCAAGGTGAAGAACAGGAACGGGAATGAATTAGAGATGATGGGGATCGGGATTGAGAGTAGGTAAAGGGACGAGGGTAAGGTAAGGTAAGGTACAAGCAAGTATTCACCGTCATACGACGATTCGCATTACCGATGGAGTGGAACATACGACCTACCGCCCCTGGCCAAGGTCCAAAAAGCAATGGCGTCTCAGCCGCGTACGACGTGGGCGCCCGCCTCAGCACACTTCTCGCCGATAATTGGACGCCCGACTAGGGCTAGAATTCTACTTATCTACCTATCTGTCTATTTCTAGGCTTTGCATAACCTGACTAGATCCAGAGGGGTGGAAGATAGCCGAACGTATGTCTCAGTTGTATGCTTTTTAATCGTCTGCTCAAAAAGGGGTTTGTGGGCGGAGGCCTATGAAGCTGACCCGTGGCGTCACACATCAGTCGATGGCTTGCTACACCCTTAAGACTCGTGTATAGATTGGGAGATGAGCCGTCTGGGATTGCTCTAGCAAAGTAAGCTTATGAACTCTTGCATGAGATCGCAACAATGCGAATGGGTGAATTAAATGTCTTGTAGATCGAGCTACCGAGACCCTGACTCAGTAAGCGAGGTAAGCACTCCTATTATTCGAAATATTGGACGTATTGAGTTGTATGTGAATTCGATAAATAATCGAAGGAAGCAGTCAAATACGCTATACAATTCATTGAGTAACTCCGATGTGGAAGTAGGAATAGGTGATATAAAATTGTGGTAGTTATGAAGATATAAGAAACTCATGCGAGAAAAGGGTGAACAGTTGATACAACTCACCTACAACGCGGAATCTTCAACTTTAGAAGCTACTAAAGCAATTAAGAAATCGCATATGGCCCTTCAAAATAGTATTATAAGTCCTTAGCTCGAAGCCGGTCGGCTACTCAAGCTCCACGGAACTATACCGCCGACCACGAGCCAGAATTCTTCCTCGAGAGATGTCCATATTACAGCTTTAATACCGGAGCGTGTCGGACAAAATCTGGAATCTGGGGGAGTGTGGGGTCAGTTCGTTCGTATATCAACCTATCGTAACATCTTAAACAGGATATGCTACTTTTGTGACAGCTTGCTGGCTGATATCGGCAATGGACAGGTTGAAGAGGAGCTGTCTGCGGTCCCGGTATCTGGCACCTGGCTTCGAGATATAAGCTCGTTGAGGTTCCGTGTTGGACTTCCCGTGTCGAGAGTCATTCGGCTAACTGCTGGTAGACACAACTTCACATAAATGGCCGGATATTTATGGGACTGGATTTAAGAGAGCATGTTAGAACGCTCGAAGCGGAATAAGCTACCATGTGCTTCATGCTGGCTGTATTCGCATACGCCATTGTCTCTATGTTGTCATTCATAAGGTAATAGTATTAATGGAATTTCCTGGTTTTATGGGCTTACCTAGTGCCCTCGTTTGGTGAAGCATAGAAAACCCCGAGTTCCGAAGGACCGGAATGAAACGGATTGTTGGTAGGTGATAGCATGTCACGAGCTGGACGATTGGGAAGAGGAGACCGGCATCGAGTTGGAGCATTAGAATAGACAGACCGATAGCTTAGACCCAAAGACCGCGAAGGGTGTGGGATACATATGTAAGTAGGTATAGAGAATGCCAGAGGGGACATGAGCATGCGGCAACCTAGTGTCGTCATCATTCCACATGGGTAAAACCACGCAATAGGGATGTGAATAACTTCAATTTTATTATAGTTACGAACAACGTAGCTCTATAGCCACAAAAACGCAGAAGCTTACCGCAAAAGTGTAGCTCC
This sequence comes from Hypomontagnella submonticulosa, assembly GCA_022984865.1. Classification (NCBI taxonomy): domain Eukaryota; kingdom Fungi; phylum Ascomycota; class Sordariomycetes; order Xylariales; family Hypoxylaceae; genus Hypomontagnella; species Hypomontagnella submonticulosa. The sequence continues at coordinate 204,247 of JAJKLF010000041.1, read as the reverse complement.
ATCTCGCGCAGCAACTATTCATTAACGATCTCATCTTTCTCTTTTGGATTCGTCTCATATGTTTAATATTGGTACATTTCTACCAGCGGCTTAGGCTATGTAGACTGTCTTCTCTGACTACCTGATATCGTCTGAAATTTTCGGGCCTCTAATTTTGAGAGTAATCACCGAATGCCTGCAACCTGAAAACGCCGTCGATGTGCAAACCCTGAAAATGAGCAACAACTTGTCGCAGTCATCACCTATGTTTAAATGAAAGCGACGTGCTTACATTGAGTAAGAAGAAACGGAAAAAGAAAGCCAACGCCGGCCCTATGCATTTTATATGTGGACAGAATACTGATGAATCATCTACCACTCGGAAAGAATACCACGCCAATGCTATAGCCATTTCCAACTATCCTCAACGGATGCTGACGCCAGAGCGGTCGGTGAACATGCGCGTGGCGATGTTCATAGCCTGGAGTTCCTGGAAGAGGAGCTTGGCGGCGTACGGGATGTGAACCTGGGCGATTTTGGTCTTGTTCTTGCAGGGGCGGCACTCGAACGAACCCTTGCTCAGGATCCTGGAATGCTGTGTCAGTACTCATCATCACAATAAATATAACTGCGACTGAAAAAAAAGAAAAGAACTTACGCGATAGGAGTCATAAGACCGCAGATCTCGCAGACGTGGACCCTGAAGGCATCCGAAACCTCAAACAGACGCTCCTTGAGGAACGAGGCGGCACCGTGTGCAATCATGCAATCACGTTCCATTTCTCCGAATCGGAGACCACCATCCCTGGCACGACCCTCGACGGGTTGACGTGTCATGATCTGTACTGGACCGCGCGCACGAGCGTGAATCTTGTCGTCGACCATATGTCGAAGACGTTGGTAGTAAGTAGGACCGAAGAACACTTGCGCTCGTAGCTTACGCCCTGTGTGGCCGTGGTACAAGATCTCGAAGCCGCGGGATTGGTATCCGTGCTCGCGGAGAAGGCTTGACACCGAATCGACGGTGACATCGGTAAACGGCGTAGCGTCGCCCTCCATACCCTTTAGGGTTGCGACCTTGCTGAGGAGACACTCGATCAAGTGAGCAATTGTCATACGCGACGGGATGGCGTGAGGGTTGATGATGATATCGGGGACGATACCCTCGCGAGTGAAGGGCATATCTTCTTGACGGTAAGTGACACCAATCGTGCCCTTCTGACCGTGGCGAGAGGCGAACTTATCTCCGATCTGCGGGATCTTCGTAGTTCGGACTCGCACCTTGACGTAACGGAGACCATCCGGGTTTGTGGTGAGGATAACTTGGTCTACGATACCACTTTCGGTGCTTCGAAGAGGCGTAGACGCGTCACGCTTGACGTGAACCTTGGTGCGCTGACCCATCTCTTCGTTGTCCGGGTTGATAGGTGACGTCTTTCCGATGATGATGTCCTCGCCGATAACTCGGACACCGGGAGCGACGATGCCATCATCGTCAAGCTTGTCATAAGTACCTTGCTTAAGCCGTAACGTATCTGCTCGGAACGGTTTCTCAAACGTCTCAACTGTGTTGATACCCACACGCTTTTCACAGTCGCTGTAAGATCGGAAGAAGAGACTTCGGAATATACCACGATCGATACTGCTCTGGTTCATGATAACCGAATCTTCTTGGTTATATCCAGAGTAACAAGCGATGGCTACGATAGCGTTTTGACCGGCGGGCAGTTCTCGGAATCGTAAGAATTCCATGGAACGAGTTGTACCAAGAGGCTTCTGAGGGTAGTAGAGAACGTTCGCCATAGTGTCCATACGACGGCTATAGTTGGTGAGGAAAAGACCCATAGCTTGTTTACCCATAGCTGACTGATACGTGTTTCGGGGTGACTATAACTGAGGTTAGCAATAAGTACCAACACAAGGTAAGGGCGTCGCATGCCTGATTGTGGTCCGGGAAGGGAATAATGCTCGCGCAGATACCCAGGAGCATACTGGGATGGATCTCACAATGTGTATACATATGTGTCGTCGGGTTCAACTTCGTCTTGAGTCGCTTGTTAATCTCGTCACCGTTGTCCTGAGACACTTCAATTCCGGCCTTGCTCTGGCGATAGATCTCTAGATCCTCGGGCGTCATGCAAATCATGGCAGTCTCCTCCTCCTCGGCATCGAGGAATTCAATAGCTCCTTCGTCTACCAGGCCTTGCCAGCCAAAATACTCCTCACTTTTAGGATCTATGTCGGCATCTGCTTCTAGTCGTTGGATCATGCTCTTGTTAAGCGCCAAGGAGCCCTTGGTGATACCGTTGGACTCATCATCCTCTTGCTGTACGACAAACAACGGACGCATGACACGACCGGCATCCGAGAAGATCTTGAACTCACGGTCACGAATGTCACGGACCAACGATACCTCGGAGGGGATCTGATTAGTTCGGCGCAGGTGTTGAACATCTCGGACGAGGGTCTTGGGATCCTGATGCACGCCGATCCAGGAACCGTTCAAGAAGATCTTGGTGGCGTTAGGGTATCGCATAGGTTCGTACTCCTCCAACACCTCCATGTTCCTAGTAATCATGTAATCTACAATAGGATCCGTCGACGTACCCACGCTGATGGAACACATCAAGGACAAGTTCTTCACCAAACCACAAGCTTGGCCTTCAGGCGTCTCGGCCGGGCAGACCAGACCCCAATGGGTGTTGTGGAGCTGTCGGGGCTTCGCGAGCTTCCCATCTCTTCCGATGGGGGTGTTCGTTCGCCTTAAGTGAGATAAAGTCGAGGCGAACGTGTATCGATTCAAGACTTGCGACACACCGGCGGTCGAGCTCATGGCCTTCTTCTGGTCACCCCAGTTGCCAGTGGCGAGCGAGTACTTGAGTCCGTTAGTGATAATAGCGGGCTTGGCGGCCAGCTCGATTTGGAAACGTTTGCTCTGGTCGATGCAGCGCTTGAGATGGTTGGTAATCTCCTGCACTAACCGTCGAACAATATTCCGGAACAGCTTAGCCAGGAGAGGACCGGCAAGATCAAGTCGCTTCTTGCCAAAGTGATCACGATCATCAGTGTCGCGGCGGCCTAGAGCGCACTGGAGAAGCTTGTGAACCATGTAACCAAGGAAGAAAGCCTTTCGGGTTTCGCAACCCTCGGTTTGGGAAATGTGCGGGAGAGTCTCCTTCTGTAGGATGTCCTTCGCGGCTCGGATACGACGATCCCTCGGCATGTGTAGGCCTTGATGTCCACGCTTGCCGATATAATCCAAAGCTACCTCTCGGTCCTGGATACAGAAGGCCTCCTCGATACAAGGGCGCAATTTCTCGAGCATCTGACTGTCATTGCGGTCGTAGCAAATGTGATTTAGAATTTCTTCGTCGCTGACCACACCCAAGGCTCGAAAGACAATACCAATAGGCATGTCCTCTCGAACGAATGGTAGCGAGGTGTGGATGGTCTCGCCGTGAATTCCCTTGTTGGGATTGGCCTTGACATACAGCTTCAGCATGAGAGATGAAATCAGCCTCGATCCCTTTTCCAGCGCGCTTCGAATCTCGGCTGTGTAAGAATAGGCGCTCGGTTGAGCCTTCTTGAAGACTTGAACGATGTTCGCCGCGGATCGCTCCTGGGCGATAAGAACCTTCTCGCTACCGTTGATGATGAAGTATCCGCCCTGATCAAAAGGGCACTCGTTCAAGACGAAGAGTTCATCTTCGCTTTCGCCGTCAAGGTGGCAGGCCTTGGACTTTACCATGATAGGGAGTTTGCCAATAAAGACCTGGTCACTCGTCTTACCTTGACCAGTGGGAGGCGACTCCAATATATTCTCTTCTTCCTCCCAGACCAAACGGGTCGGGTGCTTTCCGGTGCTTCGCGCTTCGGCTTGTTGCTCTTCGTCCATCTCGTGAAGGGGAATATCTTGCTCGATGCAGGCAGTGACCTTGCTGTCGACTCTGACGTAGATGGGAGCGGCGTATGTCATATTTCGGTCGCGACACTCGTACGGGAGAAGAGGGCCGGAGGTATTGTCGCTCTCGTTGGCGACCGGGCGGGCGATAGTTACATGACCGAGTTTGAGATCGTATCGACGAAGCCTCATCGTACGGTCATCCCCAGAAGGCGGGTGCGGTTCATCTACGCTAATCTGTGAATACTCCTCGACCAACTCCTGAATGGTAGTCTCCTGGAAATCATTGAAGGAATCGATCTGCTGAGACACTAGACCCTTTTTTTTGAAGTAGGAACCGATGACGGTCCAGCAATCCTCGGGTGTGATAGCATTATCGTCGCTGTACTCCTCCTCGTACTCGTAGCCCTCGTCGTAATCAGCCATGATGTAAGGATTCTAGGCCTGTTCGACAGGTCGGGGTATTAGGGTATCGCGATCGAGATTGCAAGGCAAATTCAGTTACCGGAGACGATATTAAATTTGGCAGACGGAAATCATGGAAGAAATAGTTGGTGAATAATGAGAAAGCCAGGCCAAATCCAGCTGTCGCAAAAGGTGAGATGAAAGAGCGGAAGATTCTACCGAAGGATTAAGGGCAGAAAGATGGCCGGAAGTAGGATAGATGTCGCAGAGAGTAACAATCTCGTGGTAATTAGAAGGCGAAAGATGCGCGCGTAGCTCTCCAACCGCGCTGTTTAAATGACAGGTCAGCTATATTCTCTATCATTTCCGAAGGCTTAGAACGCATCGTCGATGATGAGAAACCTACCACAGTTCCTCTATAGCGACAAAACCGGATGTCTTGCCAGGCGTGAGGTTGTTGTAATGAGAGGGTTGATGTTTTTTTGTTTGAAGAAGCTGGGAGGATGAGGCTGACCAAGCAAAAGAAAGATTCACCTGTAGTACGCGGCTGGACGGTGGCGAGTTCGCGCTAGTCCCAACATAGTTTAGTTCTCCAGGGCTGCTCCGTGCGTAAGGGGGGTATTGTTACTACGGCTTAGGTAATCCGAGCCCCAGTCGTATAACCTTATCGGCGCCTTTATCGATACAATTGATCTTCGGTATCTGATAATGGGTTACCAGACAGCTAAACAGCGCTGTTGAGAATCGAATCTAAACCACTAATAATATCACCAACTATAATAGGCCTCACAATGCACATTGCACAATGAATTGATGTGCATTCAGATAATTGCCTTTATATTATTAAGTACCACGGCTAGGTTGGATCGGGCTAACTTCGTACAGTACGCTCTCTGCATTATCTAAACTTATTATTCATCACATGTAGTTTATTGACACCTACAATTACCTACAGTACTTACTCGGATTTGATTCGGAGATAAGTGATGAGATTTCAGTTATTGATGGATAGCCTATAGCTTCCTAAGTCTAAATGTGAACTCATATACGTCGTATCGACCTTATGAGAGCGCCGCCTTTTTGGGCCGCAGCTAGGAGATTACGCACAGCATCCTCGTCAAGTTCTCGGGCAGGATGGCTACCATATTCCTGATTTAGAGTACCATGAAGAGCTACCTAGCTACTGAATTATACCGCTTCTATAACGAAGCTGCTGGGTTCTCCCGATTCTATTCGCCATTAGCATATGTCAATACGATTCCCGGACCTGATGAGGAGGAATCCAGAGCAACCTCATGACGTATGTGTCGACCAGCGACGAATCGGCTTACTAGAGTAGGCAGTCGGAACCTTAGATTACGCCTCTACCTTTCGATGCTGCCTCACAACTTTTTTCAGTTTATCTTGCTTGTTGGTAACTTCGTGGCTTACACCGTCCCGGTCTATACATGGAACACCACCTATTGGAGCATTACACCCGGAACGCAACGCCGATTAGGCCGGCAGGCAAGGAGGATAGATCGCTTGGCTGTAACTTAGCTATCGTAAGGGTGTAGTTACGGATGTCTGTTATCCGTATACTACTTCTTACATACTGGATATGATTCTGGGTGAGTTTACAATTTTCAAGCATTTGATTGGTCTGGGATTGCTATAAATGCTGGAATTTTCATCCAGTCACCCCAAACCTACCAACGAGAGAAAAGAGGAAGCGGTACTCAACCCGGTAGGAAACAAGCTCTGTGAGAATTAGGGAATCTTTCATCCAGTTGATTCGGCAAGGTATCAACCAACGTCCCTTTTACTAGGGCCGAGTATCTATTAACTCGTCATCATCCGGCACGAATTCAGGGGCTCTTGAAGCATATCCGGATAAGGGCCAGCACATCTACAATACCTCGTCACGGGATCATAGAAAATTTATTGCCTACCGAAGAACCTATTATATAGTAGTATAATCGCGGTGTCTTCAATCCCAGTTGCGGAGTCGAATATCGCCCTCAAGCATAATTGCCGGTTGAATGACCGGACCGTCGTATATGCCAAGCAATTTAATATAATATACAGCATCATACAGGCAGGTAACAATAACAATATCCTCCAATGAACTTACCCCTCAGCCCTATGCTGCATGAGACAGGTCTAGATCGCGAAGATCATTTCTGAGGCTCTTCGCGGGTGTGTAGATCCTATCAGTTACGACCAATGGAGACATATCCAACATCTAAGTTGCAGAATAAAATAAGACTCTCCCACATAGAGTAATTAAACAATTGGTAGTCAGTTGTCTCCTTCCGCCATACTTCTTGCGTTACAGATCTGATACGGACTGTTTTTGAAGGGGGTCCGGGGAAGGGTAAGCCCAATTTGGAAACTTGCAGTGAAGGAAGACAGCGGCAATCTCGAAAAGGTACCCCATCCCGTAAGTGCACTTTCCCAGTGCTGAATCAGTATGTGCCTAACGGATTGATTTGAATATTGGGGGTTGGTACGGGGGTCCGTAACCCAGGCTTTCAGTTCGCAACTTCCCACCGTCGACCTCAGCAACTGCAAGCGCCGACTAAATAAATCATCACTACCCGTGGTAAACCCGTATAAAGCCAGATACTGGGAGCGCAATCCCTATTTATTTCTTCTTTCTTCAACCATTCCCATCAGTGATGCTTGGGTATATCATATCCTTAGTGGACTGGATATTGCTGCAGTTATCAGCATGGAGGCTTTGGGAAGTGCTGTTCTAATTTTTGTTCTGACCAATAACATGATATGTCTCAATTCCAGGAAATTTATATGAATTAGGTGAATCCTGTTGGCATCACTGTCTGATATAACCTTTGGTCTTGGTGAATGCCAGAGCAATCATGCGTAATATTCGAACAAGAGTTCTCTACTTGGTCTAATTTCATGTTGAATAGAAAATGTGTGTTGTCGAAGAGGACAAGGACACCGCAGAGCACTTTGTCATACTATAATAGGTAGCAAACAAGAAACTGTTAGGACGGGTGTCACGACTCTTCACTCTCATTTTACTACCGAGGTCCTAATACATATAAGGTACAAAGCAGCTCTAATCTTACAATATCAAGACGACGCCGAGTCTCTCTCTCTCTCTCTCTCTCTCTCTCTCTCTCTAACTGATCGCGACAAGTGCCATTGACGTGCTCGCTATACCACTATCGGCCTTCCAATCAACAGAGGCAGATACCGACAGCCAGCGCTAATTATCCACTAGTATTCCAGTTCCCCTTACCATATGATCCCATTTATAGCTAAGCGGGTCTGCCAAGTAGCTACAATTCTTGTTTTATTATCTCCCTAGCTCTACGTATCGTGGAGGAGTAACTAGGATGTTTTTGAAGTTATGGGCCCTGAGACGGACCTTTTTACCGAGCTTGACTTCTTGAGCTAGCACGACACCTTCATAGCTTTACGTGGGTTAGAATAGGTATCGCGGACGGGGAATTTGAGGATAGTTCCCATCAATGACATTGGTGGCTTCGGGAATGGCGTCTTTTTAATCGGTGACAAGCATTTGTTAGTCTCCAAGGTTATGAGCTACGCTAGCTACGCCGCTTCGGCCCCGTCTCGTGCGGAGAAGCTCCAATTTAGTGGTGGGGATGGAAGAGTACCGTTTAGTGGGTCTAGCGTAAAAGATTCTAGTTTGTTCAATAGATACATAGTAATTACTCCGTGAGGACTTCATGTTGTTGATCGAAGGATGGGTTATATAAGCTAAAATTGCGATGGTAACATCCGTACCTAAAGTATCAACCGGCGTTCGGTTTTAGTTCTAAGCACATTCCACTTAGTTGCGTTGTTTATTTGGGCGTTTAATGAGTTTAGATACGCGCTGAGAATGCCGTGTAATACATGGTACAACTATAATTGGGTAACCCTCCGACGGTTTGGAGAGTTTCAGCCGTGGAAGACCTGTCGTGTTATGTAGGACATTCTTAATACGAAAGCACGTGTTGTGAATTTTTTTTTCCCCATATCTTTATCTGACCGATCTTCTACGAAGTTAAAAACCGCGGACTAGGATTGAATCCCTCGGATACCTACATACAGTAGTATACGCAACGCAAAATACTTGAAGTGGTTGGCTTGTTTTTTATATATGTAACCATCCTATGAGGTAACGTTCGAGGAAATTGAAAGAATCGAGTTGGATTCCCGCGTGTAAAAGTACCTACCTACGTACATATTTAACCTGGATAGGTAATTGTTATATCCACTAGGGTTACCTACGTAAGGAGATCCCCAATCTTAGAGTTCCTAGTGTGACTCTTTAGCGTTTCTCTCTCCTCATTCCCCCACACGTAACTGACCATTAAATGGATCACAAAACTATTAGAATAAAGCCCACTGCCGGGCTGCCGAGCCCTGCCGAGGGCTTACCTACTTCCGTGCTGACTTCTCCCGCAAGCTCCCTCTCGTTCCCGTCCCTGCCCCTTACATTACTTACCTGCACTTCCCCAATTGCTCTGGACTTGGACCGGACTGGCTTACTTCTTCCCCCAGTCGCCTTCCCCACATTACGGCAGCTTTGTACGTACCGAAGTGCCCTGATTTAAACTGGGTCAATCAAAAATATGGAATCCATACCGTAGTATCATCTCCATCATCTCTAGTCGTAATTCGAAAGCCCCGCTTCCAATCCTCGTGGTGATTCAATCATCCTCATCCGCAAACTTTCGCATTTCTTGTCATTTGCTGTACATCTACCAATCTATGATCTTTGTGATTGTTACTATGAAGCCATCATCGGCACAGCCAAGCCAAGCCAAGCCAAGCAAGCAAGCAAATCAAGATAGTCACGTTACCTATCTTCAGATGCAAGGGGCCAAGGGGGGTAGGGGGGTCAATTCTACGGACTCATCTCTACTGCCGAATCGAGGTATTCTGTTTCTGTTTCTTGTGTCTATATCCGTATATGGATCAATACTCGTATGTATCTGATTGTGAAGCTAGGACCCTTCGTCCAAGATTGCTGCTCGTTGCTCATCTATCTACCTTACCTACATGTACCTTACCTGAATGATAGCCTTATGCTGCGGAACCTGCATAATATGAGCTTAAGGCAGCATCATCATAAGACATACATACAACATACATACATACATACATAGTAGGCGAAGAATGGAACCTACCAGAGCTAATGCAGATCAGATTCGGTCCTTTTTAACTTTGCGGCGCTCGTGACCGCCAGTCATTTATTCTGTCTTATTATTTCATCGTTCCGCGGCCGTCGACGAGATCGCGTCTGATTCCTACGCTACCCTAGTCTCTATTTTCTCTACTATGCCTCTGAGACCCGGCAATCCGGGGAAAGATTTCCCATGTTACCTTGTTACTCTCCACGTTACTTTCCACGCTACTCTGTTCTTCTACCATTGCTTACAGGGAATTACCGTACGTTACCGTACGTACAACCCCAACTACCAGGCATCCTCTCCACCATTCGTCTTTTCTTTTCCCGAGACGTTATGGCTTGGCCTATGTCAAGCCGTGGCGTACTCCGTACCGCTCCTTGACTTACGTAGGTATGCGATAAGGATCGGGAACCTCGGTGGTCCATATAAACTATTGTTTACAGGTACCTATCCGAGTGGCCCTAGGCTTTTATGGGGATCCGCGTATTACTATTGGATCCCGGCCCTGCTCGAGATCTTCGTCGAACCGGACCTGACCATCAGTCACCGACCTTTGGGACCCAAGAGAATGGTCTACAGTAGTAGCATGGGACTAATAAGATCAATATAAGATCGCCCAACAATCATACAAGCGTACATAGCCTCATAGGATCAGCTGCTACTATGTACACTGCCTTTCCCATGCCAACATAGAGAGCCAAGCCTGTGCTTGCAGCTGCAGTGCTAGGGACTAACAGGTCGAACGAACCAGTACCAAGCTTTTTCTGACCTAGCGGTGACGGCGCTACATTGTCACCATGCCTTTTGTTTATTGTGCGTCCATACGAGCCATGTCGTTCCATGTGCCTGTGTCCAAGGAACCAGAAGCTTGCTCATCGTCAAGATTAGGAAGGTGAGCAACATTCCAGCTTGGGATGCGGAGAATCCCTACCATAGCTTCGCGCGTGGCTCTGTTGTGAAGCTTCCCCGGTAAGTAATATCGTGCTCTCATAGAAGCCTATTTAAATCATGGCCGACCTGCCATTTCACCCGATGCGAAGTCAGACAAGCGTCCTTCCCAGTCTCGCAAAATTCCCCTTCGGCTTCATTAAGTCCCCCTTTGGCTGTTCAGCATCCGGCGGCCTGCTTGAATCCTTTTCACCAAGTTTCAAGCCTGTAGAGAGGAAGTAAACAAGATGCATTCACGTCTGTTTACACACCTCCTCACCCTTATCCCAGTGCTGGGTAATTTAGCATTGGGATATGAGGTCCAGGTTAGCATACCCTCGTGAGAGCATCTTACACGGCGCCATCGGAGACTTACAATTTGTAGACTCCCCCGCTTGACACTGACTGGACCTACTCGGTGGGAACCGACCCTTGGCCCGAGTATCCGCGCCCCCAGCTCCAGCGGTCCCAATGGAAGAGCTTAAACGGTGTCTGGGATTGGAAGAAAGGAACCTACGCTGGCGAACCCATCCCGGCTAGCAACAGCTTCCAGGAGGAAATCCTGGTGCCGTCCTGCATCGAAAGCGGTCTCTCTGGTGTCATGAAAATGAACCAGACGTATTCGTGGTATACGACCGAATTCGAAGTCCCTCACGGGTTCGTTCAGAAGGATCGCCGAGTCTTGCTAAATTTCGAGGCTGTGGACTACCAGGCGACTGTTTACATCAATGGTGCTATCGTCGGTACTCATGTAGGCGGATACTGGCATTTCAACTTCGACATTACGGACTATCTTAGCGACAACGGCACCAATACTCTACATGTCTTCGTATTCGATCCTACGGACATGGAAGGTAAGCTCTCGTCGTAGACTTACCTGAGCGCAGTACTTACGGATGCTCCCTTTAGGTTATATGCACCCGGTTGGGAAGCAGACTCGCAAGCCATCGCACATCTTCTATACGCCTTGCTCGGGCATCTGGCAGACGGTGAGTGAATGACTGTTTCTGGATCATTGAGACGTGACTCCTGTGTTTATTTCTACGGGAATAAGACGTACGGATTAAGAGCCATGGCGCTAATGTGACCCACTGTAGGTATGGCTTGAGTCTGTCCCGGAAGTATACATCAACCAGCTTGACATCATTGCGGATATGTCCGGACATGGTGAGTATCCCTGGCCAATTGCCACATGAATTATTCTAATAACTTGGTTTCATAGTCAATGTGACTGTTGGAACTCCCTGCGGAGGTTCTGATCCGGTTACCGTCTCTGTCGTCGACAGCAGGGGCAAGGAGATCGCTTCAGGAAAGGGTACCTCCAACAAGCCTTTTGACTTCGTCGTTAGGTCGCCGAAGTTGTGGTCTCCTGATTCGCCTAATCTGTGCGTCTACCCCCTTCACCCTAGTCTTATTCATAGCAGCCGACTCATAATGATTTAGGTACAATCTTACTGTTAAGTTGGGAGACGATGTCGTCAACTCTTACACAGGCTTCCGAACTCTCTCCATTGGCGAGATTGACGGAGTGAAGCGCCCTCTGCTCAACGGCGAATTCATCTTCCAATTCGGAACTCTCGACCAGGGTTTCTGGCCCGACGGCATCTACACTCCCCCTAACCGCGAAGCCATGGTTTACGATCTGCAGGTCCTGAAGGATCTCGGCCTCAACATGTTGCGAAAGCACATCAAGGTCGAGAACGCCCTTTTCTACCAGGCTTGCGACCAACTCGGCCTGCTGCTCATCCAGGACATGCCGTCGATGCCGCTGCGAACACCGGATGCCGACCAGCAAGCTGACTGGGAACGCCAGCTTGATATTCTCATCCAGCAGCACAAGAACTTCCCCAGCATTTACACTTGGGTATGTAATCCGTCCCTAAATCACACGTTGCCAAACTTACATAACCCAGGTCATCTACAACGAAGGATGGGGTCAAATTACCGATGGTTATTATCCCGAATTCAACCTCACCGCTCGCGTCAAGGAACTCGACCCCACGCGCTTCGTGGACTCCATCACGGGATGGCACGACCACGGCGCGGGTGACTGGCACGACAACCATCACTACGCCAACCCGCAATGCGGCACGCCCTTCTACTCCATTCAGTCCACGCCTTACGACCCCAAACGCATTGCCATCCAGGGCGAGTTCGGTGGTATCGGCCACAACGTCTCTGCTGAGCATTTGTGGAAGGTCGAGGATGCTATCAACGCTATCAACCAGACTTATGAGCTTGATGCCGACCTTGAGGCGTATAACTACCGTGGCCACGTCCTTCTGAGTGAGCTGCGCGATCAGGTCGAGAAGTACGCTTGCTCGGCTGCTGTTTGGACGTGAGTTACTCTCCCCTTTCTCTTTAATCCTTTTAAATTTTAAGCAATGAGCCGCCACTAACACCATGCCAGTCAAACCACCGATGTCGAGGGCGAAGTCAACGGCTTCCTAACCTACGACCGCCGGCTGCTTCGCACGGACAAGGACCAATGGCGCGCGGATATCCAAGCCTTGTACGACGCTGCGGCGAAGAGAGGCGGCAAGGCGCCCAAGAGGAGAATGGCCGCTTTCTGAATATAATTAAATGGGGCGTATAGAACCTGCGTAATGTCTTATTGGCATGTATATGTTCGCGTATTGGGCATACTACTTCATTGCATATGATTTACGATACTATAATATAAATTCAAGAGCAATCATCTTATATCCCGAATATTTCTTGAGCGAGTTCCCGAATGCAGCTCCTTGTAAGATCCGTCACCACGTTGCCGTTCCGTAAAAATAGGGGCAAAAAGGATATTTGACCACCCTCAAGATTATTCAATCGCTTGCTATACCTTGATGGCAACGCCCCAAATCGAACCATGTGCCACTGAAGGCTTTTTGGCATGGCAGGCTCAAGTGGTCCAGGCGTATGCAAGTTCCCGTGAGATTAGCTCAAATGCTTTTAAGAGTCTCGTACTTCTTCACTGTTAGAACATTTGCCGTTGTACCAGATTGTTAATTGACGGGATCTAAGACAACCTTTTATGTTTCAAGTAGAGAGCACCAACATTGCAGATTTCTCAGACAGTGATTGTACTGTGGTACCTCACGGCAGTTGATAATCAGCTCCATATAACTCACCTTGATACTGAACTCGACTAATGGTGGAATATTCTCATCCCCTAGTTAGGTGCTTTAAGGCAAATAGAAAAGCTATTGCTTTCTCCAATGAATTCTTGAATAATGTAAGTTTCTCACTCGCGTATATATGAGTTGTAGGTGAAAATAGAAGCGCAGGAGTGGGTATTTAAGATTTACACTGTAAGGTCAATTCTTATGTACTCAATCAAATGAGATTCTCGACCCAAAGACCGAAATTATTAGGTAGACAATTATAACTTGGCCGTCTATGCTAGTGAGTCTCTTAGATACTATTCGTTATACTTGAGAACTTATTCTCAATCTTGAGACTTACTCACACCTATAAGCTACATCTCACATTGCTATCTTCACAATGACATTAGTTGGTATTATGTCTTAAAATAGGGGTTACTACCTAGTAATATGGTGACTGAATTTGATTCTCAGCCCTCACTCATATGAAACTACAAAAATTATAGATCACATGTCACACATCACATGTCATATAAGAACGTCAAATTGGCGTCGCGAAACAGAACTTTCAATTCATACCAGTAAAAACATATGAAGAAACACGCTCTGTACTATCGCCGACACCCCAGCCGGGCCCGTCATAGGTATCAGGTCCCGTTGCAGGACTGATATCGCCATATGTGCATTGGCACTTCCTGGCAGCATACCATCCGCTAACTAACCATGATACTGAAAGAATGACATGGTTATATGATCGTCTGTCGTTCTCGCTCAATAAAAGCTATTGAGCCAGGCTAAGCGCTGTCTACGACAGGTTGGCTTGTAGGACTAATGCCCATTAACCTAACCATGGCTATGACAGAACGATACGATCCATAGGATCGTTCTCGTACCCGCTCAATAAAATGCCACTGAGCAGGGCCTAGCCCGTCTTTATCGTCTGGCGAGAAATGCCCCAGCTCTCTATGAGAGCATCACGTGTCGAGAAATCGTACACGGACGGGGACCGCACCCAGCTCATGCGAGACCAGGATAGCAAATTACCGGATTACATCTCTCTTCTGCCAGACATGAATGGAATAGTGATTAAGGATGCCCCGGCTCTATATAAGAGCATCACGTGTCGATGACTCGTACACGGACGGGGACCGCACCCAGCTCACATGAGACTAGGAAACAATTACCGGATTACACCCCCAAGCACAGTTTCACCCATCTATCAGGGTTAAGTTGCAGGGTAGCGTCGCCATATGTGCCTCGACACTTTCTGGCAACGTTCTCCCCGTCAACTAAGCCTGATAAGAAAGAACGGTACGATCGATAAAACCAAATATCATTCCTGCTCGATGAAATGCATCGAGCCGGACCCGGCTGGCTTCCCTTCAAGGGGGTAAGTCCAAGATCCTCTCTGACAATATACCAAAGAGAATATCCAACTTTTTAATAAAAAAACAAAAATCGCATATGCCAACTCTGCTATATGATTAATATATTTGCTTAACATTGCAAGGATTTGGGGTTTTTAGATTTCTTACTTGTTTATATCCCAAAATACCAGCCTTTTAGTGTTTTTTTCGGTCTTTTTTTTTGTCCTATGATGATATTAGTTTTCCGTAAACACCTTCACAGTGTGATAATTAGGATTCTTACCTGGCAGTCTCACAGGACACCGCCCATTCCGGTCACTCAGGCGCTAGAGAAAATCTTCTCCAAGTCTTCAGCCTTCCACGTCTCATCACCTAGCCAAGGCCGTTCGGCATCCCAGTTACGCGCTGCGCACAAGATTACAGGATCGATAGCTACTTCAGCGTCCAATGCTCGATAGTAGTCTTCGAATTCCATGGCCTTTTGGAATGCTACCATCTGGTACTTCTCCCAAGGGCGTGCGCCGGGTAACTGTGAGAGAGCGTGTAGATTGCCAATCTCTTTAACGCTCTCCTCTGCGTAAGTGATGAGACGGGACCGGTAAGATTTGGCCTCGAAGGCGGCTTCCTCGTCTCCGAAAAATACCGCAAGGGCCTGTGCCTTGCGGATCAGCTCGTCACAAGGCGCGAGTTCCATGACGCCGTCAAATTGATTAAAGTGACACACCCGATTTCGGAGACCAGTCACCTCGAGGGCCGCCTGCTGAAGAGTACTCCTAAGGACGTTCTGTCGGCCCGCTATGTTTTCGATCTCATAGGGTACATAGGGCAACAGTTTACTATCCATGTCTTCGCAACCAAAGACTATCTCGTGGGGACCACTGTAGACTTCGGCGAGACTTGGTATGTATTTCTTCGCTCCTTTATAGAATATCTCTTGAGCGAGGCGTAGCGAACTCTTCAGCAGGTCGCACTTCACTTGGCTTTCAATCGGGGCCGTCGAAAGGCGAGCCGAGAAACGTTCATTTAGGCCGGAACGTCCTGCCAGTGAGTCATCCACAACCTGAACCTCCGCGTGGTGCTCTTGAGGTTCTTGTTGGCTGCTGGTACTGCTGCTGAAGTCGCTTAGAGAAGGAGAAGCGGAGACTTCACTCTGCGGGAAGTCTCCCCAGCCTCCGCCAACAAGTCTGCTCCGCAGCGCAGGACGGCACTTGTTCGCCGACGATAGCGTCGGTTCCCTGTAACCGCCCCGAGCAGTCCTCACCACCAATGCTCCATCGACGTATTGCATGGTCGTAAGCCGAGAGTGTTGGTTGGATTGGTATTTTATTGTCGTGGGCTGCGAGTGGCCATTGCATTCCGCTACCGAGAGTGGCTCAGTACACTGAGTGCTCCGGTAAGAGGATGCTTTCGTTGGTTGAAGAAACCCCCTTTCGCTGCCGACCTGAGGGTTGGAAGGTGTCGTGGGTGTCGTGGGCTGGAAGCCGTGATACTGCGGGACCGGGAGCCCGTGTCGTCCAATATATGCCTTAAGACATTGGTTCTCGGTCACCAGCTCACTGATACGCTTCATGAGTTCCTCATTTTGGCGCTCAGCGACGTGAAGCTGGTGAGACGCCGTAGCGATTTGCTTCGGCATCTTGATTCAAGGACGATAGGAACAGGGGAAGTAATAACACAGAAGATAATGACAAGAGAAGATGACGACAAGAGGGGATATACAATGACTACTTATCTTGGTGTAGAGTCAAGGCTGGGAGTATGTACCGCTGCGAAATGCTTTACTCCAAGGTGCTCTACTCCAAGATATGTGAAGTAGAAGGTAGAAAGGAGAAAGAATACATGATGACCCAAAAGTATCTATATATATGAACCTCAGAGTCGTACGGCCCGTGAGTAACGACAGTATACTGAGCTCTGACCATAGGACAGTACTGTTCCGGCTTGTATAGGCCAGCTCCTGGTATACAGGAGTGTACGCATTGTTTGCGTGACCGTACAGTCCTTTATGGCATTGTGCATGGCGAGAGCACTGTTCCATTGTGTAAGCACAGCGGCATTGTGCGTAGAGATTGGGTTGTCAAGCTGGGGGTGATGGAGCTGGGGCCACTGGACTCCGGTTTGACTAGTATAGAGTATGCGCGATGAGGCTCTCCGCGTAACCGACAGTGTATGCCTGGGGGTACACGGTTGTGACTCAGCAATGAGACCCCCATTAGAGATCCGCATTGACCATTAGACGCGTCTGAATATGTGTGATATAGTAGAGCAGGGGTTTTGCACTGTCGGTGATATAGTGTTGTATAAGTGACGAGTAGTGAATAGAGTAGTCGATACGTGGTCGCGGTGGGGGTTTGTATTATATTACATAATACCTCGCGATCGTAAGTAGGTTGCCATATGCTTTCATAACGTGCCCAAGCTTGAGGCTCGTTAGGCTTGCGTTTTGTGAATGTGCGGTGGCCACGATGAATCTCGAATAGGGGTAAGGAGTAGCAGGACACCCCGGTTGGCTAGCCGCCCCTCCAGTTTCTAGATCCTTACGGGATCCAGGGAAATTCCCTCACAGGTAAAAGTTTTATCATCAGAGAGTTGAATAACTCATATGGTTTACGAACTAGTGTAATATTTTCGTAGTATTCCTATGGGTGAATGTCTTCCTTGGAAGGTGCCCCCTATTCTCGGTGTAGTTCGCCTTGGTGTAACGCCGGACTTTTGCCGGAGGAATTGATATAGCTTATGGCGATAAGTTGTTCTTATAGGAAAAACGTCATATAATTGGTGAAAGGGTGCTTGATCATGATTTGTTGGCAATCTGCTACTCAATACTGATGAAATGAAATGAAATGTAACCCCTATTCACGTCGAGGGTTTCTGATACTCTGATCTTGGATGATTCACTCTTTGCTGAAAATTTCATGATATCACTTTTTAGACTCAAGTTGTTTGCTTACTTTGGGTGCCGGGATGGTGGTTGTAGTTGTGTTATAAGTTATATGCTGTGAATTGCCGCGTTGATAAAAGCGACCCCATATTCCGCTTATTCCGCTTAATATGGCGGGACCAAAATCAAAACCAAAGCATTTCCAAGGTAATGGCGCACCATAAATATCCATCCACATGTATTGCTTGCGTTACTCCACTATTAAAATGCCAACGGTGGAGTGAACGCTCGTCAAAACTGTGTCCACAACTTGCCGGTTCGGGATTTGCTACGTGGGCTGCCGGGCTCTTTTGAAAGACCTCACCGGCCCTCTCTCAATGTGAAATCACGGAGACAGCGTCGCCCTGTAGTATAGTTTAGCTTTCCGCAAACGTAAATGAGCCTATGCTTTGAGAACATCCTACCTGTAGATCTCCCTTCTCGGATATAACCACCTGACAGTACCACTCGGGCCTTACTCCCATTGCTCTGCAAGGTCCTGGCGCTTCCACGATCCGTCATTAAGAGGCGGGCGCCTAAAGTCCCAGTCTAGTGCCGCACTCAGGACCGTGGGATTGTAACCGTCAAGTGCTTCCGAATGAGCATCGGGAACGTATCGGACTTCTTGACAGATACGTTCGAAAGCGACAAAGTGGTGCTTTTCCCATGGCCGCGCACCCGGTAATTGAGCAAGAAGCAATCTATCTTCGACTTGCTTGATAGATTGCTTGGCCCAGGCACTGCAATAGAGAAAGTCAGTAATTACTTCATTAGGAAGAATATATCACTCAAAGGGGGGAAGAAACACTGGGAATTACTTACATAAGCTTAAGGCGCAAGGCTCTTACGCGGAATGCTCTGCGCTCGTCTGCGAAGAAGACGGCGAGCTCAAGCACGTTGCTGAGATACCGATCCACAGTTCGCGGTTCCATATTCCCATCGTGGCGGCCAAAGTGACAAACACGGTTGCGAAGCGGCGTGATGTCTAACAGTGTATATTCTAGACGGTGCTTGCTGACGCGGCGACCGTCGACCTCGAAATTGCTCGGCACGAAAAGCAACACTTTCTCTAACAGTTCGTCCCGACCAAACTGGACCTCATGAGGGCCGTTGAACACGCTAGGAACGAGGCTCGGGAGATATTTCTTGGCGCCGTGATAGAATATTTCTTGCGCAAGACGGAATGCGCTATAGCAATACAAGTTAGTGAATGCTTCGTTAAGAAATGATGCATCGGGATTTAAGATGGATACCTCTCAAGAGCCATAACTCCCCAATTAGCTTGTTTAGGAAGTTGGGCTACTGAGACGGGGGACGAAAAGGGGACATAACTCTAGATGTTACATACCGTCCAAGCAGGTCATGCTTCATCCTGCCCGGGATGGGAATCGATTCCAACTGTACTGGGAGGTATTGTCGCAGTCCCACCCGCTCTGCAAGGGTCTCATCCTCTGGATCATCAGGCTTAACTTCCTCGCAGTTGTATTCTTCAGCCGAATACTTTTCGCTGCCTGACGACCGGCGTTGCCCGTCGGTCCTCTCGTCGTCCCAAGACAAGCTGCCACTGAGACGGGCCAACCACTTCAAGTTGGGGAGTCTCTTATTTAGCGAGGACTCGGTCGGTTGCGAGAAGCGATTCCACCCTTGGAAATCGATCAGTGTCGTTGCGGCCTCGTTGATGAACCGCATTTGTCGAGGCGGAGAGTATGGACCACTATCGTAGGTGAACGTCCTAGGCCTGGCCGGGCTGGACTGCTCTTGGGTCTCTAGCCCCGGGGACTGCATACTCCGATTGAGAGAAGCCTTTGTGGCCTTGAGGAATCCCCTCTCCCCATTGGGCCTTGGAGTGGTAGGCCGGGAACCGTGTTGCCTCGGGCCGGGAAGGCCGTGACGTTTGGCGTAAGCCTTCCATTCCAGGAGCTCGGCTGTAAGCTCGCTAATCTTCTTGGTGAGCTCTTCGTTCTCGCTTTCGACTAGGTAAAGACGGTGGGCAACGGGGGCGATCAGCTTCGGCATCTTGTCTGTCGAATCTTGAAGATACGCTGGTATGACTTGTAGAACAAGATGCTGTAGAACGAATGATTGTTTGGATGTTACTTCTAGTGACTTATGATATCTAGGATATCGTCCCAGAAGTGTTTTGAAGAACTAGAGTGTAGAAGTAGGTAGAGAGGCAAATACCCAAGATGGTATATATAGAAACCAGGGGAGCACAGTGTATGACCTCTGGCAGTGTGCATTGTGAGGGCATCGTCCATTGTGACGACTCTGTGCATTGTTAGAGCATAGAGCCATTGTAATTGTATTGTGACAGAGTATTGAGTCATTGTGATAACTCGGCGCATTGTGTTAACACAGTGCTATATAGGATAGGATTCATTGTCAGGGTCCCGGCTTGGCCATTGTAAGAGCCACGCAAAGCCATTGTTTGCTAGAGTTAAGGTGCTGAGTTGGGCTTTGTTGAGCCTTGGCGATTTTCAACTGCAACTCGGTAGTCGAAAAGTAGTCAGTGTTGTTGGTAACTGTGTTTTGTGTCTCTGGATTCAACGTAGCAACGCGGAATTCAATTTCTTGTCAGGAGGTCCCCTAGCTTCCTTCCTAGATTAGATAGGCTTTGGCCAATGGAGTAACGGAGCCGTATAATATCCATGAATTATAAAAAGTTAGGTTTTATATAAGTTTTCAAGTTTTCTCGGTTTCTTAATATTATTATGTAATTTCTTGCTCGCGGTTCGATGCCACACTTGCTTAGGGTTAATAATAACGTATAAAATGTGATAATAGAAAAGGGATTCACTGATAGTAATATGATGATGATATCATTGGCGTAGTTAAAATTAAAAAAAACTAATTGCTTATCGCTAAAAGTGAGGGCGTCCCTCCTCTATAGAAATCCATCCAAATATAACAAGCGGAAAAAGAATTTGTGCTGTATCCCCATTGACAACCGCTTATCTCCCAAATCATTCCCATAAAAAATATCCTAGCCGAATTGTACTTTAGTCTTGTTTATAATTAGCATATAGCCTTGAAAAGGGGAATGGCGTATGTTACCTTCTCACTCTCATTACAACTGATCTCTCATGGATGGTGGCAGCCACTCCCCGTTGCTAGGCTTCGGACGCCGGCGATCCCAGTCATGTGCCGCTCGTAACATGAGAGACGGTACACCTTTGATATACTCGTCCTCGTCGACGCCATTCCTGAGGAAATGTTCGAAGACCTCTTCAACGTGTGCACCCCAGGGTCGCGCGAATGGTAATTCAGTAAGCAGCAGCATCTGCTCGTACTGCTTTGGGATCTTTTCAACGCGAGCCACCATCCTGTCGCGAAGCTTCCGTACCTTGAATGCCCGCTTCTCGTCCTCAAAGAGTATGGCAAGGCTTTGGACGGCCTGCATGTAGTATTCGCAACTCGCCAGAGACAGGAAGCGCGAACTAGCATTGCCAAAGTGACAAACCTTGTTGCGCATAAGCGTGAGATCGCCTAGGATACTCTCTAGATCCTGTCGGTGGATATGGCGGCCGCCAATTACTACCTCCTTTGAGCTGAATGCGAAGAGCACAAGATGCTCTAGTTCGGTTCGTCCAAGCTGCACCTCATGCGGCCCTTGAAGACGTGGGACTCGCGGCAGGTACTTGCGTGCTCCGTGAAAAAATATTTCCTGTGCGAGTCGTAGACCACGCTTCAAGTAGTCGAACTTCATCTGACTGCTGACTGGCACTATAAGAACGCGAATAGTTAGTAATTATCTTATTGATCGACTGACTTTGGAAGTTTTGACTCCTAAGTAAGGCTAAAAGGGGAAAAAGAAGCTCCGTTACATTACATACCGGAAGAAAGATGCGACGGAAAGTACTTATGAAGCCCTGTCTTTTCCGAGAGAGTCTCCTGGATATCCTTGCTTTGGTCAAGATCTTCGTCGTCCGTATCATTGACGAATGTGGTATCCGATTCGTCGGAGCTGGGCCATCGTTCAGGACCCAATGAATACGCCTGGTACCTCCTGTAAGGCTTAAAAGGGCTTCTCTTTTCTCTTGATGAAGTTGTCGAGAATTGAAAATGTCTTTCTCCCGACAATAGAGAAACAAATCTTCCGCCCTTGAAGTGGCCCTGCTCATTCCCAACGCGAATAGTAGACTCAACTCGTTGACTGGTGACGTCCGACGTAGATTTTCTGATGGCGCGGCTAGTTGATGCTGTCGTGGCTTTCAGGTATCCCTTCTCACCCGTAAGTCGAGGGGTTTCTGGTCTAGTCGGTTTCGTCTTGGGGAGAGGAATGCTATGCTTTAGAATGTATGTCTTAAGCAGTACTACAACAACCCACGTTAGTAGTTAATTCATAATAAAGAAAAATAAACCAGGACTTAGTGTATATCTTTAAGAGTCAAAAGTCTTTAACCAGTTCGATTTAGATGTATTAACCTATAAGACATGCTGGGGGAGAAGGAACCCTGGAGATTACATACAGATTTCTTCTTCCAGTTCCCGGTTTCGTCTGATTAGGTCATCGTTCTTCTCTTTAACGAGACCCAATTCGTATGATGGCGAACAAATTATCTTAGGCATGTTGTTGGAGTTGTAAATTCGTGAACTGTTTTTTTTTTCTTTTTGGGGGGTTTCTGGTAATATCAGGCGAGTAACTCAAGCCGTCAAGAAAGTAGATATTGAAGAGAAGAAGTATTGAGTCTCTAGAATATGTATTCCCTAAGTGACAGTATCCTACGAGGAAAGAAGAAAAGGCAAGAGAAATACTAGGGAGTTCTTCATATATATATTATTTGTGACCAGGAGATGCAGTGCCACTGTCCTTGACTATTATGCATTGTCTTCGAGATAATTACAGTGCCATAATCGTGGTGATACCGATGTGATAGACAATGGTAGACTGCTATTTGAGCCTTGACCAAGTCTTGAAATATAGGATGTTTGCTACGCACAGTAGTAAGTCTCTGAATGGCCAATCCAAATCGATAGGTGAGTTTCCCTTTATCAATTGGGATCCTACGACTCCTCGCCCAGCTCGAAACTGACCAGTTGAGTAACTAGAAAAGACAGTGTAGTGTATATTTACACAATTGTATTCGTAGGAGAACGTGGCTATGGGGGAAATCTAATAGGGGTCTGATTAGATAATGTCCCGAGTCACTCTACGCTCATAGACGTAACATCCTCTACGAATGCTTCCCCGTGGCCTAGATAACAGTACTTTTTCCCATATTCCTGAGGGATATCTATAAGAGGCAGAGGGCCGCTATGACATAAATCAACAGTCTTAACTAGTGAGAGCTGGGGCTCCTCGCAGAACAACACAGTCGCTATCAAATCTCTTGATTTGCATCATGATAACTAATACAATATGAATATCACGAGCACACTAAACAGAAAATCACGTGCGATATAGAAGGCTCTTATGTACCGGTATGTAGTTGAATTCGGTTAGCTACCTAGGCTAGACGGCAGGTAAGTATAGCTATATATCCTGGCAGGATACTGCCGAAATGCATTGTCCAAGGGTCCAATTTGCTAAGCATGACATAAAGCTTGAGTGGAAACTCGTGAGAGTCACAGCAACAGGTTTGTTGAGTGAAGCTTTATGCTGTTTGTTTAGCCATCGTCAGCAATGGAATTATCGAGTAAATGCTCTTAATGATGGATGAAAATGCAGCCGGGATGGTAAGTCTGGTCCGCGCTCATACGCAGCATTAATTTCAAACTCACCTTGGCTCAAACACCAAAGCTCGGTAGGAGTGGAGTGGCCTCGTAGGATGAGGTTAAGTGGCTCACTTTATGCCTATGTAGTTTGGTTGTGATGTTAAACACAACCGGGACGAGCATACAGCTAACTTAAGTCATGATTTCTTCACACAATTTGCTTGTTCATTTCTCTATTAACACTAGACAAATGTTTGAGTCAACTAACAGAGCCTTTTCATATCTGTAGTTTATCCCCTTCGATAGGAGCTTATATGTTTGAGAAGTCAAAATCATAATCGTAATCGTGGCAATCATAAAACCAGACAAGCGGTGGCGGCTTCAGGTTCTTGGCCATCGTCAGAATGGAATGTGATCAAAGTCATGAGTGTACTCTCGATCCCACCTCCCTGCCCCGTACAACCTGACATCACTTTGAGCCGAGTTCCCAGACCCCTCTAAGGAACTATCCCCTGATACCCTTCAAACGCCTTCCAATCAACATCCTCCTTAAGAATAGCTGGAAGCTCATCCTGCACAAAGCTCTCGCTCCAGCCCTTCTCCACGGGCTTCCACCCCAACTCGCGCAGCCTTACGGCGCGACTCCGACTATTAAGACCCATGCCGGGGTTTGTGAAGTCCCCCATCAGGTCGCCGTAGTTCTCCGGCGGCACGGTGCGGGGGCTCGGATCGGAGATAATCCCGCGCTTGTGCAACTCCGCGCCAATGAGAGTAGCGACCTCGTTCCAACTAGGTTCGTTATCACCCGTCGCCTCGCAGAAGTAGTACGGATTCTCCAGGATATCCGGGCTGGTGGCTGGTGTAGATTCCAGGTGGCGGAGCAGTACAAGGTAAGCCCTTGCCAAGTCGGCCACGTGGATGTTGCTTTGGACCGGGAGCCCGGCACCGACCTGACCGGGATAACCGTGTTTCAGGGCATACCGGGTGAGTGTTGGGATCTGAATCGAGAGCCTTCCGTGGTTGGGGTTGAAGCCATAGACGTCTGGTGGGACCATGATGGCAATCTTGGCTCTCTCTCTAATTTGCCTTTGGAACTTGATGATGGGTACGTCGACGTTTCGGTGCGGCGCATCGATGGGAAGAGAGTCAATCTCGGCTACGATATTGTCTTGGTACACTTTATCTGATTTGTAGCTTCCCTTCGCTTGATCATCCAGGATACATGTCCCGGAGGTATGAATGAAGATAGTGCCGAGTCCCTTGTTGGCCCGTTGCTGGATAGCATCCAGAACAGCCTCTACGCTTGGGAGGTGGTCCGAGGTAGCTGTGTGAATGATGATATCATGAGATAAGGCATGCCTCGTGATCAAGACCTTGTCGTCCAAGTCGCCAAGTACGGTGTCGGCGGCGCCAGAAGCTTTGAGCTGGTCCGCATGGTTTTGCCTCCTGGCAAACGCGGTGACTTCGTAGTTCTCTGCGACTAACAGGTCAAGCACAGTCCAGCCGATAAAACCAGGTCCGACAATGAAGACTTTCTTTCCCGAAGCCATGTTACATCTGCGAATTGTTTGCAACCTGTAATATTTAATCTTGGTTTGGAAAGATCTGTGTAGCGTCCCGCAACATATTCACATATACGACTTGATTATCCCGGTCTCGCGAGGTTAAAATAACATTGGATAGATGGCTGCTTGCCTGTTCAATGTAACTTCGGCATGCTGAGTTGTGCCGACGGACTTTGGACCATTGATGTGCCGTACTATTCGACTCCCAGGAAGTTGATGGTTGTTACAAACGTCGATTTGATTGGCCGACGTTATAAAAAGGAGAGACACTGACGTAGAATAAGACTTTGGAGAGGGGAATAAGATGGGGTAATACTGCTTATTGGTTAAGTTCGAGATAGGCTTACGTACGGGGCTTGTCCTGTACAATACCTAGTAGCTTATAAGTCATTGTTTATCTATTTTATCGTCTTGATTTCGTTGTGAAAATTTACACTGTTTAGCATGGTATCATTTGCATGGTATCATTTGGTGGAGATGGTTTCGTGTTGATTATGATATGTAAGTGCAAAAAGTACTTACCATATCCATAACCCTCTTCTTATATTACTAGAGTTTGTAAATGTATTAGGAATAGAAATCCTACAGTAGTTAACATAAATCGCATAGGTACATGTATGTACATAACGAAAACGAATAGAAGAGAGTGATCTTGTGGCTACATGGTATTGAATTTATGATCAAAAGTAGACCCAGATGATATTTTTACTAATTAGTATTGTTGGTCTTGAACACTTCCTATTGTGGAACGTTTAAAGATGTCTTTGAAACGAATTGAGGATTGCTCGCTTACGAATTCAACGCTTGTCTAGGCCATGTCGTCTTCCTAAGCGGTCCCGAGGCCCCGTTTCGAAGCTATATCAAGTCTCCGATTGGACAGTACTTCTGAGGCTCTACCGAGGCCTAGTCCCCCGATTATGTAATTCAGGGGTCAGGGACCTCAGGGACCGTGCCATGCGCGCTAAGGGAAATAACGGTCTCCGGGCTTGGCCACTCGCGTTTTTCTTCCGACTCCCTTCTTTTCATCCTTATGACCTTATCACGCAAATCTTTCCTTTCGTAGCCGTCTTAGTAAAGACTGCTGTTCACTCGTTTCTTTGATTTTGGTGCCTGTCTTGGTTCCGGGCACTCCCTTGACACTTTACGCAGTGTTACGATCACGACCGCGGCTACATCACTGTTTTCCACCATTAGTATTCTATCAATCGTCTCAGATCCATCTTAACAGCATGCTCCCAAGCAGCTCCAAGACACTCTCGATCCTCGCGGCCGCCTTGCTGGTGGGGCAGGCTGCAGCCAAGACCGACATAGCAGGCTGCGTCTCTTCTAAGACCGTTGTGTATGGCGGCGCGAGCCTAATCTGGTATGTGCCGGATACCGGCGAGATCTGCGAGTTTCTGGATTGCGGAGGCGGAAGAGCGCCGCCGAAGACCACCGTTCCTGGCTGCGCCGCTTATGAGGGCACCGCCACCTACTCTCCCAGTTTCCTACCGGGCTTCGGTGCGGCTGCAACTCCTAGCTCGACTGTCAACTCTGTCTCCATGTCCACCTCGGTATCCTCTGCGAAATCTTCGGAGACAACTAATGCTGCGTCACCATCTGCCACTATTACGACAGGCCCGACCACCACTTCGTTGGGGATAACCATGACAATGACCTCGAACGGTGTATCTTCTGCTTCGACCGGAAACCCTCAGGGAGCTGATTCTACCGGCGCTTCCAGTTCCACCAGTGCTTCTGGCTCGACTAGTGTGTCTCAGGCTGCGGCAGCTATGCCAACAGCGTTTGTAAAGGGCGCCGTGGGCGCTGCTGTCGGTTTCGCCGCAGGTGTGGCGATGTTATAGGGATGATCTTGATGGAGGGTGGTTGCTAATGAACCATGTAAGCTTGGTCAAAATTTCTCTTCATAGTTGGCTATTTCATGTTAATAAAGGCGCATTATTACTAAATAACTGGGTATGAGTGTGAGGTAACTGGCCGATTTCCTGGGAGAAAGGGGTAGCTCAACGGCATAATGCATAAATGCTTGACGGATATGGCAAGGCTAGCCTTCTGAGTAGGTACCTTGTTACTGGCTCAAAGGACCTTCCGTATGGCGTGTTTGCTTCACAACAACTGTCATTGGTACGGCAAATGCCCGGGCTACGTTGCTCCCGAGCAACGACCAATAGAACACGGGCATTGTACAATCGACATTAAGCATATAGTGTCCAATTAATCGGCGACTCGTATCCGAATTGGGTGCCTTGGTCGATTTGAATCGACTTGGATTCGAAACGAAAGCTAACACTCTGAGTAGAATACCTGGGTTGGCCACCCACAGACACATAAATACCAACACTAACGACACACTCTATAATGTAGGCATCTGCTGTCTCATTGGTTGGCCGCCCAACCGATGACCGTCATCACAAGCCTTTCGTTCTATCTAATGAACCCTATGAGCGGCATGATCACCATGAACAATATTACTCTAACCACAACCCTCTACAAAGGTGTACTGAATCTAGATCTGGTACACTCTCCTTGGTACACCAAGACACCAAGGCAATAAGCCGCTAACACAAATAACAACAACACTACTCTAGGATGTCTTCTAGGGACAATTCTGACCTGGATCACACCCGCATCGAGCGTGCCATGTTGTGTCGGACAACATGGAAAATAACGACTATGGCTCCTGGCTCCCGCGGACCAAGCCCATGCTGCTAAAGCTGCGGCAAGCCGATTCGACAGCCATAGCGGACAACGAGCGACTCGGTGGGGGCGGCTCCGAGCAACCCCACTCATACCTCCTTGTGGTTGGAGTTGCCCCGACCTATCGCCGACCTGTCGCCGTTGCTTCGGGATGCTATCCTATCAATGTATTAGCTACATACACTCTAAAGCTTGTAAGTAATTACCTAGCCCCCTTAGATCAACCAAGGCACCCAATTCAAACCCCCCCCTTTTAATAATTCGGAACTTTCCTTTTTTTCCCTTCTCTCCCTCCTCGCTTTATTGCTCTATCATAGTGGGTGCATTTATTGTGAAGTCGACTGGGGTTTCCCGCCCACTTACCTGAACCGTCATGCAAAATACCAAGTATTTGTTTGGTAACTCATCCTCACTATTGCGCTCCTTATATTTGGAAGTTGTACAATTATATATCCAGACAGTGTATTTAGCTACTTCTGGCGAAAATGAAACTACGTACGACTTGGGATCAGTTCATCCTCTAAAGGTATAGAGGTAAAGATGCGATCGAACCGGCGTCTTCTACGGGCTTCTACATAGCTACATATGTACACATCGTGTCATCGAGGTACTCGTCATCTGCAAATTATAGATGTAAATGTTTTTATTCTTTAATTGGACTTTTCCTTGAGTGCATAGATGCATAGTCACTAAGTGCTTCTCCACGAACGCGCTGCCCAACGCCTATTCGGCTACCTACCTACATGTAGTCACCGGTGCAGGTTTTTAAGGGGTTGATCTTCGGTCCGGCCGCTTACGTCTTGTCCGCCGTGTTATGTCCTTATTTACTGGTGTTTCCTTTCAATTTATGTACATAGGCAGCATATGTCCTTTAACCAATCTTCAACGAAACCTTACGCAAGACGCAAATGCAACATGCAAAAATACCTGCATGTATACACTCTAATCAATCGCCATCCACACAATCCCCCCAATTGTCGTCCCCAGCACCAGCGCCGTCAATATGCCCGCGCCAGCCCGGTCCCCCGTAGTAACAGGCGCATCCTGCGGTAACTGCGGGGAACGGGAACCCGCATTCGGATCCCCAATACTAGTCCCTCCCGTGGAATTGGTAACAGGAGCCTTCGCCTCATGCACCAACAGACTCGACAGCGCACCCAGGACATTCATCTGCTGCCCCGCGCCCGTCTTCCCATCGTACACGCCCGTCGTCCAGTGGAACCCGCACTGGCGGCCGTTATCGCCGCCGGTACACTGTTTAACGGCTTCTGCGGCTGACGAGCGGAGGAGCTTCATGATGCGGTCGCGCGTGAAGGGGGCTACTTGGGTTACTACGGCTAGCCAGCGGTGCACGTATCCCTTGAAACTGAGCATGTCCGTCGAACAGACGCCGGCTTCGCAACTGGGTTCGTAGAGGGTCCCGTTTACGAAGAAGATCTTCTCCATGCCGCCGAGGAGGCCGTTGATGCGGTCTTCCCAGTCTTTGCTTTTGTTGGTCTATAAGGTGGGGAAAAAGTGAGTTAGGTGCTGCTCTGGCTGCGCTTTGGTGGTCCTAGGGGTCGAATGGGATGGGAGAGCTGGTAGAGTCGAAAGGGGAAGGGGAAAGGAGGGGGACTTACGTAGTCGTACATGTAGGCGGCGCCAGACAGCAAGATAGCCGCATTATACGAGTATTGCTGCCGATTGGTATCGGTACAGTTGTACGGCACGTCTGCAAGAACGGAAGTCAGCAATTACTTCGTCGAGAATCGAGAAAGAAATCCGAGTCGTTGAGACATCTCGAGAGAAACTCCCCAACCAGCTCGGTTCGGAGGTTTCGTCTCTAGAAACAGACCCAAGGGGCCAAGAAATCCGGGTTGACGTACGGCCGCCATCGAACACATTCCAGTCCTTGTCGATGTATTTCACGTCCATAATCCAGTCCCACGTCTTGATCGCCCAATTCGCGTACGTTTCGTTTTGCGTGTACCGGGCCAGGCGGGCTCCCATGTTGAAGAAGCACCCGTTGGCAATGGCTATTCTTACGTTAGCCAGGTTCCTCAGCTTTCTCCTTCATCTCTCCTTTCTTCCCTTCATCCCATTGTCTTTCTCCACTCCTATCCTCTTTCCGAGACGACATGGAGGACTCACTGTTCTTATAATCATACCCCTTATTCCCCGGGAAAATCTGCCACCTCAATCCGCCACCACACTCGTTGTCGTGCTTGTCGGGCGCAGCCTGCTCGTTCCAGACGGCCTGGGCGAGCGCGAGCCACTGGGGGTCCTCGCGCGGTGGGTCGCGGAACCCGACCTCAGCCGCTAGCATCGCCGACATGGCCCAGAAGGACTG
The DNA here is from genome assembly GCA_022984865.1 of Hypomontagnella submonticulosa. NCBI lineage: Eukaryota > Fungi > Ascomycota > Sordariomycetes > Xylariales > Hypoxylaceae > Hypomontagnella > Hypomontagnella submonticulosa. The sequence continues at coordinate 174,251 of JAJKLF010000041.1, read as the reverse complement.
GTCGTCGTTGCCCAGCGACAGCGTCCAGTTGAGCGGCGCGTAGTCCCGGTTCTCGCCGACCTGGAATTGCAGCGCTTGGAACGTCACGTCGTTGTATGTCTCGTCCCCCGTGAAGTGCCAGTAGTCTACCATTGTGCCCCATAGCGCGCCGCCTTGCCACCTGATTGCGGGTTGCTGTTAGTATATAAACTACTTTGCCTAGACATCTACTTGGCTGTTGGGGTGGAGCAAAGAGAAGAGAAGAGAAGAGCGCCAACCAGTAATAATCTCCGTCGGGCGGCGGTCCCGGCAGAATACCCGGGACATGGCCGGACTCGTTGCCGTGGTAGTAAGTCATCAGGTCGTAAGCGACCTGTTTCGCCGCATTTTTGATAGAATCTACTTAGAATTTAGGCCGAGACATCCTTCGTCATTGCGCAAGCGATATCAGAACGGAATCGCGGAATTGGGAAAGTAAGCAAGTACACTTACCTGGCGAATCGAGATCAACCTCGAGCGCTCCTAAGACAGCGGCCGGAGCGAGCCATAGTAAATTTAGAGTGCGCGCAGCGGACCACATGTCTGCGACTTAGGCCGGGCGACGCTGCTATCGATCGTTCTCGCCAGAGAGTCGTTCGTAGAAGTTAAGATGATAGATATTTGACAATGCGCGTAGCATTACCTACGCATCTGAGTACTATATGCACGTAGTATCGTCGTGTTGCATGTCGAATGACAAGTCTCGTGACTTTTGGATAGGTATCGCTATCTCTCCGGTCTATTCGTACTAGTATAATCACTCTCTAAAACTTACCGACCTATGAGAGTACCATAGAGGGAATGTAAACGAATGTATATGTGAGATTGGCCCCCGATCTTACGTTAGCAATGATCAACTACGATTACGACGACACTGGGCTGCGCCGCTGGGTCAGAGTATATAATATGAACCTCGCAGCGATGTTTGGTACTTGTCATGTTAGAAGTCGTCGTTGGGTTTCTACATTCTAGTAAGGGCATTCCGGAAACAGCGGATACAACCGAAAACAGTCAGCATCCAATCGAGTCCGAGGACCGATGATCTGCGATGAATAACGCTTGACATCCATAGTGGATGCTGACATTGTATGGGGTTTGGATGGGATGTTTACTATTCCCTGCCGGTCTGCATCACCTCGTATGCAATACGGTCCATGTTGTGGTCCAATCATATTACGGCGCACACTCTGGCAGACCAGCGATTGAGGCAGTGCAGTGTCAGCGAGAAACTTACGCCTAAGAAGGACAGGCTATATGGGAATCGGAACCTCGTAACAAAATGAGATGTTTCATTGATGCCAATGGGAGCGGTCCTTTCGGATGGAGACGGAATAGCACAGCCTCAATTTTTCATTTCGGCCTTTTTGAGTCGTGGAGCGGGACCACCTTGTAAGCGGTTGGTCCTTGGTTAATTGCTGGACCGACTTTAACTATAGTAAGTGGGATCAAACTGGGGTGAAATAATGTGTAAAAGATGCGTTCCGGCATTTTCTTGCCGTGATATATATCACAGGAGGAAGAGTTGGTGGCATTTACCCCTATTTCGTGCGATGCCGATCTATGCCGTTCTAATACCCCCGATTGCTTCCGTTTCCGTTATCTACGGCGTCCGGATCTTCTTCCGGCAGGTTCGAACCTAATAAAACGGGATCGACCCAACTTCGGCCAAGCCCTCCTCCTGTCTCCTTGGTAGATGCATGTTGCTCAAGTCGGTACGAGTCCTCGGGCCCGTTCATAGGCGCGAAATCAAAGATGCGGTAGTCAGCGTTGAAGTACCAATATCCAGAGACACCAAGTCGCAAAAATGCGGAGTGAGAGACGACGATGATGACCTTCTCCGGACGTTCGTACAATTTCTTGAGGGATGCTTGAGCGCGTTGCAAGATGGCTTTCTTGGTAAAGTGGTAGTGGCTAGCCGCTGGCGATATCTTATCCGGAAACACTGGATCGAGCTTTGAGAAGTCGACCGTGGGGAACTCTTTGATGAGTTTATCAATGGGAGTTCCTGTGTCACACCCGTGGTTCGAGTTTTCTATCGAAGTGTTTTAGAACATATCTGCTCGACAGACAATGTTGACGAGGAACCGCCATTGTTACTTGACCAAGACGTGGGCATACCTTGCCAACCCGCATCTGCCTCTACCTTGACGCCCTTCTCTATGAGCCATTCCATGGATCGTAAAGCCGTCTGGATCGTCCTTCGTAAGGGGGAGACTACTATGAGTCCTGATTGCTGAGCTAACGAATTTTCCATCAGGCTCTTTCGTAAGTCTGCACATTGCTCATTTCCCACCTCAGTTAGGTCCGGGTCATGTACCGAAAAATCTTCTAGGCGAAATCAGAACTGGGACCTATAGGATTGAATCTGGGGCCGTGTTGTAGTAGACTGACTCTCGGCATTATGGAGGCCTTGAGCATGACGCACAAGTATGAGCGTGGGAGGCATTCTGGTGAGAGAGGATGCCAAATTTATTAAAACAAACAACTAGACTCTTGCGATTTCTATAATGTGTCTATTTTGAGACCACTTAGAACGAAGAAGATGCAGGTATTATGAGAGGCATTCACGCATGACTCAGAGAGAGCCAAGAAGTTGGGAATGAACAAAACTCGCTCTTTATACCTGAATCAAAGCACTAAAATGAGTGGCAACCGCTGAACGGATACGTATAGGTCGGGTAAGGCTGAATGAAGCCTGAAGTTGCTTACTGTTGAACAAGTTTAAAAACCGAAGTTGCTAAAATATGGCCGATATCAATCAATCGATTGATTCAAGGTTGATCTAGGGTGATCCCTTTCTAGAGTACTGACGTACCTTTAAATACAGTTTAGAAACTGTGTGTTGTGTTACAACATCGGCGCGGAAAGCGCACCTCATAGTAAGCAATGACATAATTCGCACTGTCAAGAATTTAAAGGTTGCCGAGTCAATTCCAAGTTTAAGCTCGGCGTTCTAAGAACATCTTCAATTTTAGGTAATAAGCTCCCGCGTCCGTATTTTCTTCACGGCACCCGCATCAAATGCCCTACGGATTTCTTGCACAATGACCAGCATAGATGAACTATTCAAGGTTAGCTAGAACTTGCGTCTTGCTTATATATTTCCACTTTGGATTAACACCAAGTTATAGGCATCAGGCGTTGGCAACAAGCGCAAGTTAGAACCTCTACGAGATCCCAGTATGCCTTACGCCGTTTCCCCTAGCCGTAGGCCTTACCAACTAATACATGTGGGAACATAGATGAAATCTACAAATCCGCCCGCTTAACGTCGAACGGGAGCAGCAGCCGACACGCGCGCGTCGAAGACGAGGCTACAAACGGAGACGACAACGACGATGTCGAAGCTGGCCCTGCGCCACCGCCAGAAGACGAGGACGGCGATTACGGTCCGGACCTGCCTCCCGACGACGACGAGGATGGTCGATTCTTCGGCGGCGGAATTACAGCCCAGGAGAACGAAGTACTAGACTACGTCGACGACCCAGACCCCAGCACAGATGCGCCGGACAAATTCGATAGCGCGTGGCTGCGGCGCACCGCCATCAACTTCGAGAAGCGAATAAACAAGAATGCCGAGCTGCGCGCTAAATTCGAGGACGAGCCCCAGAAATTCATTGCTAGCGAAGCCGACCTCGATGCCGATATCAAGGCGCTGTCTATATTGTCTGAGCACCCGGAGCTATATGCGGAGTTTGCGAAGCTAGGGAGCGTCGAAAGCCTGGTGGGGCTACTGGCGCATGAGAACACAGATATCGCGATCGATGCAGTGGAGATTATCAACGAACTGACGGACGAGGATGTGGCGGCCGATGATGACCAGTGGAACGCGCTCGTTGATGCCCTGCTGGCGGCCGACCTGCTGGGGCTTCTAGTATCGAATTTCGAGAGACTGGACGAAGAGCAGGAGGTGGATCGGAGCGGCGTGTACTACGCACTAAGCGTGGTAGAGAATCTCTGCAGTGGCCGGACAGCCACGGCGGAACAGGTAACAGAAAATGACAAATTACTAAAATGGCTACTGCGGCGAATACAAGTCAAGGAGGCGACCGTCAGCCAGAATAAGCAGTACGCTGCCGAAGTTCTGGCGATATTGGTACAAACGTCATCAAAGAATCGGAGGAAATTGGCTAGCTTGGACGCCGTGGACATTATGCTACAACTCGTAGCATCGTACCGGAAACGCGACCCTGAGAAGGGCGGCGAGGAGGAAGAGTACATGGAGAACTTGTTCGAGGCTCTGACCTGCATTGCGGACGAACCCGAAGGGAAGACCAAGTTTATCGAAGCCGAGGGCGTAGAACTATGCCTCATCATGCTAAAAGAGGGTAAAATGAGCAAGGGCGCCGCGCTCCGACTGCTCGACCATGCTATGGGAGGATCCGGGCAGTCAGGAACTGAAGTCTGCCAACGGGTCGTAGAAGCCGGCGGGCTGAAGAACATATTCACGCTATTCATGAAGAAGAGCAATGACAACCAGACCACGGAACACCTAATCGGTATCTTCGGATCCATGCTGCGACTGCTACCAGCAGACTCGCCGGAGCGCATCCGCACGCTAGCGAAGTTCGTCGAGAAGGACTACGAGAAGACGGAGAAGCTAGTCAAGTTACGGAGGGAGTACGCGGCGCGGTTGCAGTCCGTGGATGAGGCGATTCGCGCGGAGCAGGCTGGCTTGGATGCTGAAGAGAAAGAGGAGATGGCGGACGAGTGGTTCTCCCGGCGCCTTGACGCGGGACTATTCTGCTTGCAGACGCTAGATGTGGTGCTCGCGTGGCTGGTGGCGGAGGATGGAGGTGCAAGGAAGACGATACAAAAATTGCTCGCGGATCGCGATGAGACGTTAAGTGTCATACGAGACACAATACAAGAACAGATCGAAGGGATCGACGCGGAGGACACAGATGGCAAGGATACCAGAGACATGCTTACGACACTGGTGGACTTCCTACAATGATACTATGCCAGATATCAAGATATCGACTGGTTGGCCGGTAGCGTTTAGTAAGAACCGTGAATAATGTATATCAATGATATCGCCGGCTTCCCAGCACGGCACCGTTCGAATCTCTTCTATGAACCAACGGACGGACAGACAGACAGATAGAAAAGCCTCTTCCAGCCAGCGACACCGGCCTTCCTTTGCTTTGCTTGAAGTTCTTCCCCCCAAGCTTCATTTGACTTTTAAATACCTAGCACACGTAATGTGTTATAATGCGCACTACGGCCGCAACCACCAATCATCACTCGCATCCATCCATGACGGCGTCCATGTCGGTCCTCTCCGAGCTAGCTATATCGTATTCCCCAGGAACGACATCTGTACATAGGCAACTTGGTAGACTAGCGGTGACTGTTCTACGCCTTCTCGGGCGGCACGGGCTTGACCTCGAATACGGCCTTCAGCAGTTCGTCGACAACTTGGGCCTGGCCCTTCTTGCCGGCGGCTTGGATCTCCTTGATCTTGGCGTCGGCCTCGCGGTTGGCTTCGTCTTCGGCTTGCTTGTTGCCTTGGGTGTGCTGCGGTAGGAGAATAGTCAGCATGTCGATACTCATGCGGAGGTGCACAGAGTATGAGTATGGGTATGCTGAGTGCGTACCTCCGCCTCGAACTTCTTGAACTCCTCGTCCTTCGCCTTGCGGTATGCGTCTATCTCCTTCTTGGCCTCGTCTCGCGCCTCTCGTACCCGCTTGGTTCGGACTGTTAAGCTTGAAATTAGTCTCACCAGCTGAAAAAAAACGGCCGCTTACGATGTAGGCGTCGTTTTTGGTAGGATAACTAACATTCTCGGGCTTTCTGGACAATCTTGGAAGCTTCCCTCTCGGCCTACGAGCTATGTGTCAGCTTGGCCGATTATATCCACATTGCTACGTTCTTCCGAAATAGCTATGGGCTGGTTGGATCGTGTGTGCGTACATCGAGGAGAGTTTGGATGCCTGCCGAGTTCTGGGCCGACTGTATTCGAGGAAGCTTCGTTAGCTAGCTGCGCCGTTATATGAGGGTGGTTGGATTATATATACCATCCTGCTATGCTGTAGAATTCGGGTTACGTATAAGCCGACTTGAATGGAGGGAGTATGGTGCTAGGTTGGTAATCGGAGTCTAGCGTCGTCAAGTACAGCAATGGTGAATCGTGAGGTTATAATCGGTAGGCAGTTATAATACGGTATGTTGGAATGTTGTAACCCGGGGAGCTTGTATGAATCAGGATCCAATCAATGACCACTGACGAAGGTCACAGGCCAGACAGGGGGGCTTTGTTTAGTTGGATGGGGCTGTACGACCTGGAAAGAGCTCCCTCAGCTTCTAAAGTTACCGGACCAGGGAAAAACAGCAGTGCCGCCCCGATCATCCACTTCAATTGAAATCGTTATCGATAAAGTAGTCCACCCAGATTGAGTACTGTAACTTCCATGAAGTTAGAATTTTAATCTAGTGGGACGATGCTCCAACGTCATTTTGGGGAAGCTTCAATTAAGGGTCTTTTATCCGTTTTTCTATTCTGCTTCAACAAACGCTCCCACTTTTCGGGAGTTTCGACCTCGGCCGACTTCCCATCACTACCTACAAAAATAGGCACACAATGATGGACTCATAAAGTCAATCGAGCCACCTTGATCACTAAATTTTTTTTTTTTCATCAGCAACATGTCGCGCGCCTCGAAACTCACTCTAGCGGGCACCTCGCTCTTCGCCGTTGGCACCGTTATAATGGTGCATTTCCAGCAGAAGATGGAGAAAGAGGTAAAACGAATATCGCGGAAATATAACACCTAGCTCAAGTTAACATCTTTAGGCGATGCACCAAGGTGTTATACGCGATATGGAACAGCAGCGCATTAAGAAGGAACGTCAACTCGACTTCGAGATGCAGAAGGTCTTAGAGGAAGAATACAAAAAGGGTCAGACCGTCCGAGACACAACTGCGGAGATGGAAACGAAACAATTACCGGATCGGTAGCGGTATAGGTCTCGGTTCACATTATATTCTGCTTAAGAACATTACGACCATTATTTAACGAGGAATTCGTCCCAGGTTCGCGACGGATGCAATATCACGAAAGGAGCAATAAGCGCGCTGCGAAACGGCAGCTCAGAAGCACACAGAAGCACAATGGATTATGGGACAACCCAGCAGTTCACTATCTGTATTGCAGTTGCCGTAACTCGCCTCCCTCTATCTAGCAATCGGATCGATATGGCCCTACTTCCTACGAAGTCAATCGTCAAGCAGCATCACAGATATCTACAATGGCCATGTATTATTGCATCAAATATCAATCAACCTAATCATAATTTGACCATGTATTAATTGGCCAGTCAAAATCGGATACGAAGTATTTTCTAGGTTTCTTTATTCCATAGGGGCGCCTATGTCTTCTGAGCCGATCTGCCTCTTATTCGCTCATTTGTTCGTCTGAGGTCTGATTTGTGTGGCGTGGCTGATCTCAGCGTGCGGATATTTGCATGTCCTAGCATACATATACATACATATTGGTCATATATACCCTGCATCAATGATCTAACATGACAGCGGCAGCGGCGTCAAGAGCCCCATTGTTACCAACAACTCTCGTACGATATGATGGGCCAATGAGACGGATCGAATCATGGTTAACCCTTGAATTACCTCGCGAAAGCCGCACATGCATAATGTATATATTGGCTATTATCTCATGTAACAACACCATATATTCAAATCATCTTAATACTATATAACCTAAGTTGAAGGAATAAACACGTCACATTTAAATCGTAACGCCGTTCAAGAATTATATATATACCTATCATGTGCCCAATATATATACAACTTTCGCCTTCCCACAGCTCCGAATTTCGTCCTGGATGGCCGAATCACGGCCGACGGGTACCATGAACCGCCCAACTTCACCTTATACCTTGATCTTCATGCCCGAGATAGCGATTTGGTCATGGTAGTTCTTCATCACATCTCCCTCCACGTGCTCGGCGAATACATCTACGTCGGTTGTCGCAAATTTTCTCGCGCTTATCTTCTTCTCGAATAGCAGATCCAACTCTGCGAACGTGCGTCCAGTTGGCTCGGGAACGCGGAAGAAGGTGTAAATGAAGCAGAGGAAGCACGAGCCGGCCTATGAATATACACCGTTAGCAAATGAAGCCGAGCTCCATTACACCGCGAACTACTCACCCAGAAGAAGCCGGCATAATTACCCCAGTTCCATGCCGTGGGGTTAAGCATATACGGCGTCAGAACGCCACAGATAATGCCGACGATATTGCTACAGGCTGTAAGCCTCGAGTCCTGGTTGCCGACGCTAGATAGGGGAAACTTACTAGAGGATACGGCCAAGGACTACGGTCTTGATCTGCAGGCGTCTCGTCGAGATTTCGGCGACCAGGGAATAACAGACGGTTCCGACTGTCAGCTGGTAGCATAGAGCCCACACCAACATGATGCTGCCTGTTGCCAGCGATGCCGCATTTCTATCGGATGCCAAACCGAGGAATCCCAAGATCATGAGCATGACAAACAGAGCCGCAAGGCCATACAGATACAATGTCCTGCAACCAATATTAACACCTTGGAAAGTCAACAAGTCTCCTATCACTCACCTGCGTCCAATTCCAAAGGTGATGAGCGTCCAAGCCCCGAAAACTCCGGCACAGTTAATGGCGTATTGGCCCATGGCAAACGCGTAGGCGGTATCGTTGGAGAGACCGGCTTGTTGCAGGAAATACGTCGAGTAGTTGGAAAACGAGTTCCCACTCAGATTCTGGATGGCCCAGCACATACACACGATCTATCTCGATTAGCACCGCCAGAGAGGGAGCAATTCCAAGCGTCCCATAGACCCACCTCAGTACGACGCCTGTCAACTCCTTTGAAGCAATCGAGATAACTAGCTCCCTTGGTGATCTGCACGGACGGGTCAGTGGTAAACAAGAATATTCATAGCGGTGAAGACAACCTTTTGCTCTAGTGCCGACGTATGCACCATCATGGCCACCGTCTCGTCGACATCGAAATCCGTCTCCCGATCTAAGCTCGTCAGGCGGAGAAGAGAATGCTTGGCGGCCTCAAGTCTCCCCTTTCTTACGAGCCACCATGGAGACTCCGGCGCGAAGTAGATTCCGATTATCAGAGGCAAAGGCCACATCCACTGAAGCGCATATGGCTACGTATCGGGCCTTGTTAGCGGTATTCTTGGGGGGGAAAAAGAGGACCGTGCCATCTTACTATGCGATACGCCCACTCATCGGTGCGCCACAGATTGCCCATAATAACTCCGATACCAATCATCTGACCGATGCCCCAGCAGAAGTTGATATAGGTCGTCAGGTAGCCACGCAGAGCCACGGGGCAGACTTCCGAGGCGTACGTAATAGTGAGAGTCTGGAACACCCCCCACGGGATTCCGCACAGGATTTCAGCCACTTGGAGATGCACGACGGTCTGGGCCGTGAAGAAGATGGCGGTAAAGGCGATGATGAGCACGAGGCACGCGATGACGGTATATCGGTACCCGAACCGCTCTGAGACCCAGCCATTTGCGAGCAGACCAATGATTTCGCCCTGCAAGAGAAGTGATGTTAAAACCCGGTAATTATATGGGTCGCTCACGAGATTAACGAGGGTTTCACACGAGTCAAAAACGCTGTGAGACAACGGGAACGCACGCAGCCGCCGCCGCCGTTGGTAGGCAACGATCTTGCGCGATCTGAGCGAGAGTAGGGGACAAATAGATTAACCTCCATCGACACGCTTCTGCACGCGCGCGAGATCTGACTTACCACTACAGCACCGTTGCTTAGCCCCGCTTGCCATGCGGCCGGTACTTGATAGGTGACATTGCCGCTTGGGTCGGTGGTCGCGACACCATACTTCTGGTTGAATTGCGGGAAGGCGTAGAAGTTATTGACGAGCGAGATATCGTAGCCTTCCATGACAATGCAGGTCGAGATGAGGACGCTCCAAGCAATAGCCTTGGGGTACAGCCTGAGACCCTGCCATAGTGTCATTTTATGCTCCTTCTCCGTGGCCAACTTCGCATTCCGAATCACGTCGCTCATGGCCTCGTGCTCATCGGTGAGCCCTGCAGCCGGAGTCGGAGCCTTTTCAACGACGTCGTCGACGCCCTTGTCCGTCGCTGAAGCCATGGCGATCGGTTGCCACCTTTCGTTGAATAAATATTTCTAACTATACTTATATTCCGAAACGACGATACATAGGCGACGGTGCGGGCCGTATAGTCTTCTTATTTCACATTTCTTTTATTCCGGGGGGGGATAAACAAAGGAATATAAGGAATACTATTCTAGCTTCTACAACAGTCGAAAAGACATACACTAGACCAGCCGAGGAAGCTCGTCACACTCTATAAGCGGTTTAGCCTCGTCGTACTTTTTCCTTCCCCCTAGGGATCGACTCCCCCAGCGGTGGAGAGATGTTGCGGGGAAGAAATGCTTGGAAATTCTGGAATGGCTTGATTGAGTATCCCTGACTGGCTCTAATTGGCCCCCCTAAGCGGGACTTGTAGTACATGTACTTGCTTAGGGGGGAGCTAGGATCTCCATCTGTAATGTCAATTGGCCAGACTGATTCGATATAATGGTCAGCTAACCTGGTTCAGCCCGTTAGCTTTGCCTGCCGTCCGCCCACATACGTACGCACCGCAACCTCATTCGCATCACAGAATACTATTAAGTACTACCATATACGCACGTACACTGCGTACATATTAGTATTAGGTATACATAGTACTGGTGCCATCAATGTACTACAGTATGGCAGTAAAGGTATGGTCTTGTTACACGAAATCGACCTCGTGGGCCCCGTCCATGATCGTTATTCGGGAGACTGTCCAATGGTAAAAAGTGTCTAATCGGCCAATTGGACCTGAGTATCGGTTGTCCTATCCGGTTCACGCTATTTTAGGTCGCTGTTCGTCTCCCGCTCGGCGGTTTTGCCCATCTTTATCAGTCGATATTCACGTTTTCCCTGGGCCTACCATGTACGGGTCAAATTAACCGAATTATACGAGTCACTTAGTCAACTGCAACACCGACGACGTTGCGAATGCCCTCATCAGAGCAATCCGAGTTGCTCGCTACCCCGTGGTACGGATTTCTACCCCCATTTTCCCCCATTTTCCCCCATTTTATACCGAGGAAAAGCATTCGGACAATATCGACGTCCGTTACTCTAGAGCGAATATTTACTAGGTACTGCGTTCTAACGTATATACTTGGTAAATAGCGTTACATGTCGTGAACACCACTTAAAATGTGAGTTGCTTAGTGCTACTCGTCCTACCTTCAAAGAGCATGGTGTTGATTGATTTAGGCGATCGCATGGTTCCAAAATGCACTCGATGTGTTCGCGCAGGTCGAGAGTGCAAGCTGGGCTTCAAATTCAAGCCCAGCAAAGGTACGACAACAAACAAGCGGCCTTATTTATTTATTTATTTTTTGGCCCAGGCCTCTCTGATTGTGCCCAATAGATACATTTCCAAGAGACCAGCGGTGGCCCAAACCGGCAAGAAAATGTAGGTTTCGAGTGCTGGCGAAGGGGATGATGTCAGTGAACATGCATGGCTGAGCGTTTGCAAGTAACTTATGTCGATGAGACACGAGGTCTAGTTGGGGGAAGCCCCCTAGAAAATACGTCCCTCTATGAACTACACATCGGTGAGAATTATGCTAGAGACCCGGAGTCGGCCTCTTCGAGTATCACGCCTCCAGCTATCCCCAGTCCGAGAGACCATATAAGATCGGTGAACCAACCGGTCGAGAGAAACGATAAAACATCTAGTTCAAGTGAAGGCACTCCTACAGCCGAATTTCGTCGTCGCAGAGGCCTCTCGGACTCTAAGCCTAGCGCCCGCTGCGAGATGTACTCGCTGCAAGTTGGAAATAACGCGCACGTCCCGTCTCGTGGGGACAATTTATCGCCCGACTTCCACACGTTCTCAAGATTGCCGCTGGAGAGCACAACAGAGGCGCGATTATTCCTGCATTACATCCAAAAATTGGCAATATGTGTAAGCCAGGAGAGATGCGTGGTGGTGACTCCTACTCCCAGAGATGCAAAGTTCTAACTGCAATAGTTGGACTTATGCGATCCGCAACGCCATTTTGAACTCATCGTCCCCGAGCGCGCTGCTAATTGTGATACGCTTCTGAACGCGATTCTTGCCATAGCCGCACTCCATCTAAGCCACACGACGGATTTCGACAAGTACACATCGCTTGAATATCATAATCGAAGCATAGAGGGCCTTAAATCCTCGAGGATATCGGATGAGAATGTGTTCGCTGCTATAATTATCTTGCGCATGCTCGAAGAGATGGATGGTGAGGAAATGCACCGGAGGATAACCCGGGAGCCTTACACTGATGGTATGATAGTTCCAACCACGGGCAAGGACGGCTACCGCCACTTACTCGGCGTCCAGAAGTTCGGAGATCATTATATGGAACCGGGCACTCTACGTGCGGCTTCATTCTGGGTAGGACTACGACAAGAGATTTATATCGCAGTGATCACACAGCGGAAAGTAAAACTTAACCTGGAGCACTTTGTGGTAGACCGGTCATTCGACCCGACAGACGACTACACATGGTCGAATCGAGCAGTCGTCCTTCTCGCCGATGTTCTCAATTTCTGTTTCGGAGATCATGCTAGCCCACCCGATCGATGGAGGGCCCTGGCTGAAAGGTGTAAGAAGTGGTCTATCACACGACCCCAATCTTTCAACCCGTTCTACTTCTGCCCACGGACAGCACGCACGCCTTTCCCAGAAATATGGTATAGTTCAAGCTGCCATAGTAAGCGCCAACATTTTTCCAATGTTACCAATGCTTTGTAGATACTGACAACGTCTAGTCATTGGAATCCAACATCATATTCTCGCGCAACTCTTTCTAACCCAGTTCGACCCGTCCATCCCCAAGGTGGGCCCAAATCGTCGGGCGGCAAATGAAAAGAGGACGGTAGGTGTGGTAATGCGTTTTTTATGCATATGATTAATAGGAGGCAGTCCCGTATCGAGAACCTTGTGAGGGAGCTTTGTGGTATCGGGGTATGGAACCAATGGACGCCGCCAAGCATGTTCACCGCCTGTATGGGCATCGCCATGTGTACGCAATACCTCACCGGCCTAATAAACACACACACACAACTGAGGCTAACAATCTGTAGTTGGCGACCAATTTATGGTACGGTCCGATCAGGACGCCTTAATTGAAATACTGAGGAAGACCGAAAGGGATCACGCTCGCCCTACTGCTGCAATACAGGCTCAACTACAGAAAGATTGGGGCTGGAATGCAGAGAATAGCGAATGAAACGAAACCAGATCCACCGCGCGTCGCGGGACGACATGGTACGTAAGTGGCAACCGGTATGACAAAGCGGACTGCCCGCAGCGACTAGGTACACGATCGCCTCAGAATACCCAACTCGGCCCATCCTGGCTACTAAGACGTCCAGCGTGGGGGAGTTCCAGGGTCCAGGGTTATGAACTCCGCCCGGACATGCATGATGGGTAAATGACGTTGTGACTTGCAGGTACCAGACACTACCTACATGTGGCTGCAGAACGGGTGAGCCACTGGATGGGATATACCTCACTTCTAGGCCATATACCGGGGGACCGGACACAATTACCATTTGCAAAGAAGCAGGGACTGTATTCCCTGATCTCACTCCACACTTCACAAGGATAGCATACCTGGCTTTGTTACGGGAGATCGGCGTTCTAGGCGAGGATGACGGATATAGCTGGGTTCGGCGATTTTAACCATTTCAGATGTCGAGCGAAAGTGGGCCCTCTATTCCCCTTACACGAAGGATATGGGAGGTAGGTATATATAGAGCTTCAATGACAATGTCTGAGGACCAAGTTGATGGCCGTAGGATCAAAAAGCGCGGGTTCTCCTGAGAAATTCATATTACATTGCACCTCTTCAAAAGATATCCTTTTTCTTCCCAGCGTGCCATATAACCCCAGCTATCTTATACCACCATGGCACCAGGTATCCTACTCGACGAGACTCCGTCCCGGAACGGGCTCGAGCTAGAAGAAACATCAGACCATATCGACGCCGTCAACGTGATCAAGGACAAAGCCAAGTTCGACGACGCATCACAGTTCGACTCGGAAAAGGACAAGACGCAGTTCAGGCAATACGAGGAAGCCTGCGACAGAGTCAAGAACTTCTACAAGGAACAGCACGCCAAGCAGACCGTAGCCTATAACCTCAAAGCCCGCCACACCTTCAAGACGCGCCAGCGCGAGGAAATGACCGTCTGGGAAGCCATCGAGAAGCTTAACACCCTGATCGACGAGTCCGACCCGGATACCAGCCTCTCCCAGATCCAGCACCTGCTACAATCGGCCGAGGCCATCCGGCGCGACGGCAAACCCCGCTGGATGCAACTGACGGGGCTGATCCACGACCTAGGCAAACTCCTCTTCTTCTTCGGGTCGGAGGGGCAGTGGGACGTAGTAGGCGACACATTCCCCGTAGGCTGCGCCTTCGACCCGCGCATAATCTACGCGTCCGAGACATTCGCCGCAAACCCGGACTCCCGGGACCCGATATACAGCTCGCAATTCGGGATCTACTCCCCCGAGTGCGGGCTCGACAACGTGATGCTCTCGTGGGGCCACGACGAGTACTTGTACCACGTCGTGAAAGACCAATCGACGCTGCCGCGCGAGGCGCTGGCGATGATACGGTACCACTCGTTCTACCCCTGGCACAAGGAGAACGCGTACCGCGGGCTGATGGACGAGCACGACGAGGATATGCTGAGGGCGGTGCGTGCGTTTAACCCGTACGACTTGTATAGTAAGAGCGACAAGGTTCCCGACGTGGAGGAGTTGAAGCCGTATTATACGGAGCTGATTGACGAGTTTTTCCCGCAGAAAGTTGTGCGGTGGTAAGGTAGGGCAGGGCAGGGCGTTTAAAATTCCGGGGTGTTTCTTGTTGCGAGATAAGATGGGTGGACTGGGTTGGGCTGAGGTAGATTGGTGTTCACAGAGCAAGGGTCTAAGTTGCGATACCTTTATATGAGCAGCGGAGGCATTCCATTGGGACTCTATTATTGGTTTCTTCGCGGTCATTCGGAGATGTTATGAAATACGATTATCAGGACAGGTGTGGTAAAAGAGAGGTAACCATCATGATAACCATAGACCTTTATACCTCACGTGGTTCACATATATCTCGCCGATTTCAATGTTGGTAAAAAAATAGTTCATAGAGAGTTTTAGATAAATCGAGGTCATAACCTTGTTAGTTTTATGCGAATTAGAAATTAGATTCGGATTTCCGAGAAACTTGAATATATCCATAATGATGTAAACATGCAACCCCTATACACCGTACATGCCTATCCATAGTGTCCCAAACATTGTAGCCTCTAACCCAACGCCCCACGAGTCTCGCACAGAGCCGCCGCCCCCAACGCGGTAATAATTACAATTCCGGCGTCCAAATATCCGCAGCTCCCCAAACCGCCTTATTAACAGACCACGCCGGACTGCAGTCAATAGTAAAATTAGCGCTGCCGCCCGGGACGGCGCGGCAGTCATGCGTCACGTCGACGCCACTTATGGATATAATCGGATTTGCTGCGGGTGATGCGTGCGGCTGTGGCCAGGCAGCACGGACTTCACGGACAGCGAAGAGGGTTACCGCGGCCAGGAGGAGGGCGGCGCGGGTGTTGTTTATTATCGTGATTAGTGCTGGCATCGTGATTGTGCTGGTTGAAGTGGGATGAAAGTAAGCCGAGTTTGAATATGGTATAAGTTAAGAGAAAAGAATAAACTTGAAGATATTAAAGACGATAAGTGATAAGTGATGGTGAATGAGGAGAATTTGATAGTGTTGAACCTTGTAGGGATTTGGAAGAAGTACCCATGTATACATCATGGTGTTTTTTTGTATGTGCCAACTTAAAAGGAGCTACTTATAGCATGAACTATGAAACAGCATGGACTTCATGTTCTTTGTCGCGTATACGACAGACAGAGACTAGGTGCATGTAGTCAAAGATTCCAGTACCCCTTAATTGGCCTATGAGCTTGTTGATACACCGAACAAAGAAAACCCCAGGATGAAGTGTAAGTTGCTCTTGTCTACATATGTATCTATGTGAACCTGCCTACATGAATTATGGAACAAGACCGGCCTGTAACGCATGACACGGGATAGAACGTTCCATCGCGATATACACCGGTTCCAGCAATCCCGTACATCGGATCTTACGGCTCGAGTCCATCAACACCTATAGGCCATCGACTCTCGCGCCAAGATATTTCATGCTGCATGTTTCCCTTCAAACTCTGGGCGAGAACTGCTAATTACGCAATCCCACTTATACCTTGGGTTGCTTAGGACAACGTTCGGTGATTTATACCTACCTAGGTTAATATGCTCCCGATGGTGCAGCTTCGTGTGGGATGATCCTTATCATAGTCAACGCCATCTGTAGGGAAACGGGAGTCGGCAGCTTCAGTGTGGGATGGGGGTAACACAGAAGAAAGCCCTGGGTAGTACGAATTCGGAGAGCAGAATAAATCAAGTTAACTGTATCAGCTTAAGAGACAAGATTCGCAGCGATATCGTTCCTCAGTAGTGGCAAATACCGCCATATTCCTCGTTCATGGTCCAAGTTCCAGCAAGGCCATGCTCTATAACCGGTTCATCAATCATATCCGATTTCTCGTCCTTACCAAGGAAGAAATCGTTCTGGCCCGAGACCTTAGTCTGTCGGCTCATGAATTTCCTGGCCCAAGTCTCAACTGAAGGTTCGCCAGTTTCGTCGCGAGCCTGTTTGAGAAACGGGATCAGGGCGGTACCTCCAGTGCCCTTCACCTTCTTGTGCGTCTCGTTCTTTGAGGCGGTTGCCAGGTTTACCCGGTTTCTGACAGCCTCAGGGCTACGGGAGCGGCTACGCGCTCGGTTCTCCCGAGAGGGTAAGACGATGTACCGCGTGACGATAGCAATGTGAATGTCACGGAACGCGCGTAGCATGGCCAGACAGGCATCATACGCGATACTCAAGGGACGATCAGAAGCAGCGCGGCTCTCAACGAACTCGCGGATGTTAGCGACAGCTCCGACGTCATTGAGGAATCGCGCATGTGGCCCCGGCATGTAACGGCGCATATCCCGGATAAAATTGTGTTTAGGGATTCTGCTTCGGCCTTCGGGCTCCGACTCGGAAGACGGATCGGGCTTCTCGCCGGTGGGCCTATGCTCCACGCCGAGAATGATATCGAAGAACTGGATGAGGCTACTCTGGGCATTGCTAGGTCCGCTATACTGGACGTATTCGGACTTACCCGAACCGTCATCATACATGACACCGTGAGGCAAGCCTGCCTCGGCCATGTTCTTGCTACCGGCGAGGAAGGTACGAATGCGACGATAGAAGAAGCCAGGATCGCAGCTCTCATGCATACGACGCAATAGCTCCCCAAGATCGTCAAGGCGCTCGGCGAAGGCGCGGAGGCAACGTGTTACGGTTGCGCTATCGCCCTGTCGAGCGGCAGCGACTGCCTTCAGCATCAGGGGGATGATGGGACCACCACGAGCTTCGATGGCGACCGATACCAGGTAAAACCATGACTCGTCGAGCGACCCAGTGAAAGTCAACAAAGTGGCGAGGTTATCGAGATCGTCGATCTCTTCGTCGACGAAAAGCGGCTTGAAATTCCACAGTACCGAGGCGGCATAGGTAGACACAGGTGGAATCTCGAGATGCTCGCAGATATGCAACAGTGGAACAGAGATGCTCGGCGGTACGCGATCGCAGGGAGTGTCACCTCCCCAGATGTAGCCGTGAGCGAAAAAAGTGAGGAGCATATAGGCTCTCCTCCATTCTGCGTCATGTTCCAGACCGACGGTGGAGAGAATAGGAAGACGGTCAATGACTCCTCGGAGACGCTTGCTCAGAATCAAGTTCTGAAGGTTGGCTCCGATTGACTCCCACTTGTTATAGTAGGGGTCGGGAAGCCTCGTCAGAGGTAAGACATCCGGTAAAAAGCCATGCTTTGGCGATATTCCGTAATCGGATAACACCGGAATAGGGGGTCTCATCACGGCGCTGGTGAATCTCGAGGTAAGTCGAGATAAGGTAATGGTTCGGAACAATAAATCGAACAAATGATGTGGCAAAGCTGAGCCAAGTTGTGATGGAGCGCCGTGGATATAGAATCAAATTAGATAGGCTTAATTGATTATTTTCAAGTAGTTAAACTAATAAATAAGTCTAAGTCCTGACGCAAGGAGTATACAGATATGATCCTGTGATACTCCTCAGCCGTGCGAGACCACTGTTGAGTCGTAAGCATGCGATGGCGCAATGAGTAGTTGATAGAAATTGGGATCGGGTAGGTCAACTTGAGGCGTGTAAATAAGTGTAAAGTGTAAACAAGGGGGAAACAAAGTGGAAGAGTAAAAGGAACGGGAAGGCAATTGACGGTTTATAAAGAGGAGTAGGAGTAGAAGGTAAGTTTCTTTCCCGAGCTAAGTAGGTAAGGATGGAAAGTTTCGGAATTACGGTCCCAATAGTCGGTCCCCAACAAGAGTCAGTCAGTATTCATTAATAATAGATCATGGATGATTTATCATTACAGTGTGACAGGTGATAAAATTGGGGGAATAAATATCCTGACATACTGAGAGCGTTATGATACGTATGATAGAATTATAGACAACTCTGTCTTGTTATAGGACATGACAAAGAAGTGTGAGTGGCACATGCCATATTTTACCTGCGGGTTGAATGGCGCCATGGCGTTTCCGTAGACCCTGAGTGTATGGATGAATCTAGATCTGGATGATCTTAACTACATAGTACGCTAGGCTATCTGTTAACCATGCTTGACCATGCTTAGTGGCTGTAGTTTTGAACTCTAAAGCTGTGCAGGTAAACACTTGAATCAACTGGAAGGATCAAAGTCCTTGTCCCTAGGTAACACTTCTTAAGGAAACCGATGCCGGTGGTTGATCGTAAGTCGGATATTACCGCACATTACCGCGCAAAGGGGTTTAAGATGTTATAATGGCCTGATCCTAGATGCCGCAAGGGTACTTATGCAGGAGAATCCTTGGAAGCTAAAGTCTAAGTGTGCGGGTATGCTGCTTTGTCAGTTAATTTGTATGAGAGTTGTGGGCAGTGTGTGTGGGATGGAGAGAAAGTTGCCTCTACATGTATAAAAGCTGTTACAGAATTGACAGTTCTCGGTAAACCCGGGGATTTATCGGCTTAGGATTTAGATCGACTCGGCTTCTTTATGTACATATGTAGGTAACTTCGTACCCACTTACATCATTCGTCAACCAGACTTGCTGCCAAGCCTCATTGAGGGGAAATTGATTATGATTGGCCAAAGCTAATACTGCCCCACCAAATATTCTATCAGCCTTGGCGCAACTCGACACGAGGCGCCTCTTCTAATTATCTCCATCTGTGCTCTCGAAGCTCAACACCAATCATTATCATGACGTGGTTACTACGACGGTAACCGCTGCGCCAGGAACACCAAGATGGTTGTCCAGCAGCACGTGCTAAACTGGCTATATAGCGTCCTAACGAGCGTAAGCTATATATCGTCACTTCTTATTCTTATTGGTCCCCTATAGCTAATAGCTCCGTCTGTATAGGAATATCAAGATGTGAACCGCACGTACAACGATGTAGCTCAGGCGCTCTCTCAATATCCTTCGCTATCACCAAGGACGGATGTCCATAGTATAGACCCTTCATATGATATTTACCTATCTCGATTGAACAATTCCTCCCTAACGAGCTTCTAGCTTTCGATAATGGTGTTTCAGCTCTTCTCCTACACCTCTCCGGTACCATCCCCGTTATCTTTCGTGGCGCCACCTACCGATTCCCGATCTCACTATGGATCCCCCATGCCTACCCACGGGAGGCACCCATAGGATATGTCACTCCTACCGAGAGTATGATGGTACGACCGGGCCAGCATGTCGACCCCCAGGGTCGTATATACCACCCCTATCTTGTTGGTTGGGCCGAGTTCTGGGATGTGAGTATATCGCCAAGCCAGCCGATGTGTTGTCCATACTATATATGCTGACAACATCCCACCAGAAATCCTCCTTACTAGACTTCCTTGCTATACTCAGAGACATATTCGCGAAGGAACCCCCGGTTGTCTCTCGCCAGCAGCAAGCTCCCGCGCTCCCACAACAAGCCACTCCAGCTCCCACGCCCCCGCCGGTTCCTCCTTTGCCTCCTGACATGTCGAGACGAACCTCTCAGCACGTCCCCTCTCTACATCCAAACGATTCGAGGCCTCCGCCACCTCCCCCGAAAGGAAGCGACCTCCCTCAAGTGGTATCTGGTCCAACCACTCAAACAGACGGCCCACCGCGACCGCCTCTACCGGAGACGATCCGCCAGCGGTCGAGTCAGTATGGTGCGCCGGCGGCGCCTACCCAATCGCCGCAATCAAACCGGCTCTCGAGATATGATGCCGCGCCTCCCCTACCTCCTCAACAAGAACAACCTCATCCAACACAGTCTTATCAGCAACCACCCCCTAATGTCCACTACCTGCCTCAACAACAGCAGACATACCAACCAGGCGCTGTATCTTTACAAACCGGACTCCCACCACCAGAATCTCGCCGCGCATCCATGATATCTCCCGTCACCCCCACCCCCTACAACGCTGCTCCCGTGCACGCAGGACAGCCATACACCGGTCCGCCTCCGAACTGGCGACAATCCGCGCCGCAACAACAACAACCCCCAGCCCAACCCAAGCCCAAACCCCCTCCTCCTCCGGACCTAATGGACGAGCCCTTCTCCCTAGCCCTCCCCTCCCCATCGTCCAACACCCTCGCACCGCCCCCTATCCCGCCGAACCCAGAAAAAGACATGCTCCTCCGCCAACTCGCCCAAACCCTCTACAACCTCCGCCAGCGTGCCCGCGCACAGAACGAGTCCTCCCTCGCCGGTCTCGCCGCCCAGCGCAACGCCATGCTCTCCGCGCTCCAAAATCTACAGTCGGACTCAGCGGCCCTAACCCCCTTAAGCTCCATCCTAGCCTCCAACACCGCGATCCTGCAGCAATCCCTCCAAGACGCAGACCGCGTTATTTCCGGCGCAAGAGCGAGAGAACCCCCGCCGATTGATGATTTACTCGTCGCGCCTACAGTCGTCGCGAATCAGTTGTACGATGCGGCGGCCGAGGAGCGCGCGCTGGGGGACGCGATTTTTGTGCTGGGACGCGCGGTGGAGAGGGGACGGATAAGTCCCGCCGTATTTGCGAAGACGACGAGGGCACTTGCGCGAGAGTGGTTTTTGAAGAAGGCGCTCGTAAGGAAGATTGGACGGGGTATGGGGCTAGTTGGGTAGGATTGGCTACGGTGAATTGATGAGTGTATGGATTTATAGCAGCCTGAGGGGCCCAGGGAAGGTATTTATGCGTTTATTCGTTAGGGCTGGAACCGCGTCGATGGGGGAGGGATATAAGGCTGGCTGCGGCTGCAGCGAACTTGGTCATCGACCCGAACCGATCGTTCCAGCTGAGCCGAGCCAAGTCGAGTCGAATTGCCGTGGAGACATCGATATCCTTTGAGGTAAGTCGAAGCAGGCGCCATGTACTTACGCAGGATAGATACCAAAATATGATCATGCGGGAAACATCGGCCTACGCGACGGACACATAAGGCGACTATGAGATCTCATTCTCATAAAATGTGACTTGGTAACTTCTTCTCTTGCGCTCACTACAGTTAACTCGTCTATCTCAATTCCGTCCCTTTACACCCTCTTACGGCCCCCTGTGGCCGACCGTGGGATTCGATACTACGTAATGCTCGACCGCCAGGGTATCCAATGCTCGATAAGGTAGCTATGTCTGCTGTCCATGGTTGCCGTTTCCTCATTGACTCTCTTGACCATGCTGAAGTTTTGACCGCCTCGCAGCCGATCTTGAACATAATGAGCGTACCTAACTCCCGAGATCCGTACTCAACCTACCCGAAAACTCGGTGTTGACTCATTAATTCAGTTCCCAGCCGGACCAGAAACAGGTTCAGCAATGGTGCCAGACCTCGAGCCGATGCCACTCCCCTTCCCGAATTTGATACCGCTGCTGGCCTTTTCCCTATACATATTAACAATCTTCTTAACCTGGCCCGGTCGTCTCGGTTTCGGGTGCCTGAGCTTGACGTCGTTAACCTGGCGCACTACGAATCCCGAAGCCGTCTTTCCGCCCCAGCTACTTTCCTTCTTTTTCCCCTTATCTTGCGTACCGTCTGGACCCAGCTCATTGTTTTCATTCTCTTCGTTAGCTATCGCTTTTCCCTTGCCCTTGTCCTTCGACTTGTCTTCTCTCTTCTTGTCCCTCTGTTCTTGACGAAGTTGCTTTTCCTCGAGGCGACGGCGCTTGCGCCCCAATGTGGTTTGCTTCGATAGCATTCTCGATAGAGCATTTGTGGTGCCACGAGGAGTTGGCGAAGACGAGGGCAGATCTGAGACCATCGGATCATGTGGGACGGGTGAGTTGCTTCGATGCCGAACCACCTTGGACACAAAGGCACCATCAAGTCCAAAATCGTCGAAGTCTTCTGCGCAACCAAGCCCTTCCGACATGCGGGCTAGAAACGGGAAAGTCCTGCGCATTGACAGACGACGAGACGACGATCGATTATGGCTCAGGGACGGCAGCTGACCCCTGAACCTTGCAACCAGCTCGTCGTTGATATCCATGCTTAACCTGCTATGAGCCGAGCTAGCCGACGAACGAACTATCTCGGATGTACTGTATATATGAAAACCAAAAAGGTCTGAACGGCGATATCGTAGCTGGGGATGCACTGAGCTTGGTCCGGCATCTTCAGCATTAGCATAATCGTCATCGGCATTTTCTCCAATTTGGCTTTTGCTACTCTCGCAGTCGACTGATCGAGTAAAGGAATTAGAGATTCTTCGCCACAGTTCGACGCTTCGTTTCTTGAACGGATACCAACTTCCTCGGGTTCTGAGCTGTTCAGAATCGAGTTCCTTCTTCTGGGAGGATACATTCAAGCCAGCATTGTAGGACTTGGCTGGACAGCTTGGAGTCGGGCTCGTAGCTGGGGAGCAATAGCTGAGACGTTCGAATTGTTGAATCCGGCCTTTGACGGGGGATTCCTGGGGTGCTTGCTCGAGAGATGGGATCTCTTCTACTTCTGCGTCAAAATGTGCTTTCGGTCGTGTCGACTCCGCGTCTTCCGACGCTCCGGTGAAGTCGCAGGAGAAGTCACCAGTTGAGATTTCCGTAGTGAGCTCAGGGATCGATATTCTCTTTACCGGCGACACATCCACGGTAAATATGCTTGATGATTCAACAGGACCAGGCTCGGGAGTATGGGGTCTCGCTATCCCGACTACTGGCTTCCTTCGGTTTCGGGTTTGCCAGAACGACTTAATCGAACGTGGTGATAGGCCTCGCGGGGAAGAGCTCTCGAAGAGCCTTCGAAGATCCGATACTCTTCCCATACACCTTATCCCGGATCCTGACTTGGACGCACGCCTCGGAGTGGCATCAGGTTCCACCAGAGCAGTTTCCCCCCTAGTGATTGCCCGTTCTCTCGCTAGCACACGAAAACTGGTTTTGGAGCTAGAAGGCGGAGTTAGGTGGCTGAGACTTGTGTGAGAAGACTTCTTGTTTCTGCGAATTGCTGTGGCACAAGAAGCATATACTACGTCGGGCTCATCCGCCTCATCATCCGCGTCGTGTCCAAGAGATATAGCTCCATCGAGATTATGAGGACCTCCCTGGCGAAATCGGCTGCTCTTTGGTAACGGTCCTGGCGGAGGATGTCTCAAAGTATGCTTCGCGCGCGCCCCGGACAAGGACTGCTCTGATGCTTTATTGCTCAGCTCCGCGTAGCTCGATTTTCCCCCGAGGCTCGAAGGCGGCTGAGCAACTGCACTGTGCTTCTGCGCCACCGCCCTGAGAGAAGCAGTACTCCGATGTGTAGAGCCAGATGGATGAGATATATCCTTGCCTAAACGAGTAAGATAATTATGCGAGGCCTTTGAAGCTAGAGTGGGCTTATTGGGTGCTTGGGGTGTGCTCTCTTGGGAGTGACGTTCAAAAGATTTTCGAAGGTCCGCAACACTTGGTGGTTGCTTCTTTGAGAGACCCCTTAAGAGCTTTGGTGGCTCATGCTCCTTGGCTGATGCTTGTTCACCTACTTGATGACCTTCCTTGCCGTTGCCGGCCTCAACCTTCCGCGAGGTTCTAAGCGAGCTTGTCGATATAGCAGTCTGTAGTCTTGGTTTAGTTGGGGAATCCTGCCGGGAGGCATTCAATGTTGGAAGGGGTCTCGGAGAGGAGCCCATAAAACTGGTCGCCAACTTCTGGCTGTCTGAGCGTTCGATATTTGAACTCTCAGGCTTGTCGAAAAGGGAATATGCTATAAACTTAGCGTGGTCCTACTTCCCGGAATTTTCAAGTGTGGACTCACTGCTTTTGTGTTCGAATATTCTCCGGCGGTCTGCAAGAAGCCTAGGATCCTATCCAGGACGTCTGCTTTTCTGAGAAGCGATAGCACGAGACGGTTTATGTTCGATATTTCCGTCTTCCGGCTTTATAATAGATGGAACTTGAACTTCTGGAGGCTGTTCTCTCTTCGTGGAACCGATCTCTAGTTCCTTAGGGAAACTTGAGTTGAACCCGACGTCCTCCCCCACTGTTGTCTTGAATAGCGTACTAACAGGGAGCCTCGATCCTTTACCGGAAGGGGGCGGGGACGCAATCTGTTTCGGAGAGATATCCGCGGAGTAGATAGTGTTAGCATATCTATCAGTAGAGTCGGGCCGTTGTAGCGACCCAGTCGTTCGGCCTTGTCTCTTCAAGGCCCCCTGAGCACGGGGAATAGCACTAGGTTTGGGTTTGGTCAGTGAGCTGGTCTCGACATTGCTCACTGCATCGAGTATTTCGAACTTGGATACGAGAGATTCTAGTTTCAGGGCGGGAGCGCGACGTTGTGATACGGACTTGGCTATAGCTTGCTGATGTGGGGGACTGTTTCGATGAACAGTAGAGGTAGAGTCATTCTCTTCCGTCGCTGACATTTGTTCCTCGTCTACGGAATGGGAGCCATCGAGGTTCGAATTGGTTTGGCGTTTTGGGAGACGCAGCGGCGCAGGTCGAAGGTCGGAAGCCACGTCGTCAGAGTCATCGAAGGGAATAGGAGAGGAGCTCGTCGTCGAGCTCGAGGTGATAGACTCCATTGACAAATTTCTATGATGATACAGAATATTATAAGTGCCCAAGAAGTCCAAGATCTCAAAACTCTTAGAACATTATATTCATCTGAGAGAGGTCTGGGGCCCCATGGGTAGGATGGCTTACCTGAGGGCGCAACGTCTCATAGATATTTGTGAGAGGTGCGTGATATAAGGGGGCTGTGAAGGAAGACTGAGGGAAGATGCGTTGATGAAGATGACCCTCGGCTGTGATTCCCCTGAATCCAGGCGTATACAGAAGCCACAACTCTTTGAAACGCCCTAAGATCGACTCAAGTGGTATGAACTACCCAAGAAACTATAATTAACGGTAGGTGCTGGTAGTGGTTCCATTGAAGAGAATATTGAAGCTTGGCGACATATTATATTTTGGACCATGACTGCCACTTAACCTTCCATACGTGGTGGGTATATACCTCCTACCTAGGGTAGGTATAGGATATGTTAAAATCTGGGCGCCACAGGTTCGTGAACCTCACCGTCGAACATCGATATAGCTCGATGCTACGAAAATAACCAACTCATACACTGAAACTTACAGGAGAGCCGACAGTGACTGATGGGAAAACTTTCCTATAGCGGTATCCATACCTACATATGTACTTAGGTAGGTAGGTATACGGTGATAGCCTAGTATCAACCAGGAAAGCAAGAAAAATACATGTAGGTATTATCCACATGTAGCATTTATACCTATTGACTCACATAAGCAAGTATGCAACCATTTAGGGACGAAAGGAGTATAACGATACCATCACATAAGCACTATCGAACTATACGACCGCTGCTGATCTACCGACGGTAGCTCGTCTGCATGCCGCGGATAAATCCTACTAGTTAACCTCTCCTGCATTTTCCCCGCAGGAACGTTGGAGATGATCCCTATCCCGGCCTCCTATACTAGGATCGCTATGAAAGGGCCTTTATACATATGATTCGGGGCCTGCGCACCTAATCTACATCTATGTCCCGTGTGCGTGGATGTACATGTGTAACTTTTGAGACCATATAATAGGTCCTCGGGTTAGGTAAATAAAGCAAGTAAATAAGAAACAACAACAACAACAACTACTACATCACAATGGAAGACGACACCTACACAATCCAAAAAGAAGCTTCGCGCATCCTACACTCCATCCTCCTCCCAGACCCACGCCTCCAAATCCCCGACTCCGTCAAAGCCGCTGCGGCGCGCACATCCTTTGACCCCTCCGCCCTCTCAACGCCTTTCCTACCAGCGCCTGTGAAATGCACCGAGTCGAGCGCTGCGCTGTGGGCGCTCCTCGCCAGCTTCGGTAATGCCATCGCTGCAGAACGCTACGGACTCATAGACCAGAAAGTGGTTGTGAACAGCGACGTCGCGTCCATATTCCTGTTCTCGTTCCTACTCCTACGAGTTGGTGGGCAGCCTCTCTCAAACCCGGAGCTCGGGAAGCGCATTTCGGTGTACGATACCACGCGCCAATTCACGCACTGGCGGCGGCTGGTGACGAATGTGTATCCCACACGCGACAGCCGCTGGTTCCATTTGCACGGCAGCTTGAACTCGGATCGGAGTCTGCGGATGCTGGGGCTGCCGCTGCATAAGGACGTTGCGGATGAGATGGAAGCGATCAATGGTTTGACGGAGGCGGTGCGCCAGTTTGATGCGGAGTGGTTAGATATCGAGGCCAATGAGTATTGGAGGCAGGCGGGTGGGATCTGCTTCACGCCCGAGGAGTACCGCGAGACGGAGCAGGGCAAAGCGATTTCTGGCGACGGGCTGTACCTGTTGGAAGAGTTCCATAGCGAGAAATTACCGCCGATTCCGTGGCCTCAGGTCGATACGAGGACTTATAGACCCCTCGAGGGTATTAAGATCGTTGACCTGACGCGCGCCATCGCCGGTCCGACGATTGCGAAGCTGGCGGCCCTGTTCGGCGCTACCGTGGTTCGGGTGTCTAACATGAACCTACCGGATCTCGGTGTCGTGCTGTTTGAGAGTAATCTTGGCAAGCAGGACGCGCACCTCGACTTAAAGACCGAGGAAGGACGAAAGGCGCTGCGAGATCTTATCGAGGACGCCGATGTCGTGCTTGACGGCTATCGCCTGGGAGCACTTGAGAAACTAGGATTCGGACCTACATACATTCTTGAAGTAGCTAAGAGGAGAGGGAAAGGCGTAGTGTACGCGCGTGAAAACTGCTACGGCTGGAAGGGCCCGTGGGCACACCGCAGCGGGTGGCAACAAATCAGCGACGCCGTGACAGGCATCGCATGGCTCTTTGCTAGAATGTGGGGAGCGAACGAGCCCATAATGCCGTTCCTACCCAACTCCGACTTCCAGACCGGCATCGTAGGATGCATAGCCATCATGAACGCGCTAGACAAGCGAGCAAAGAAAGGAGGTAGCTACCTCGCGTCCATGTCGCTAAACCAGCTCAACAGTTTCTTAATATCCCTCGGAACTCAGAGCCCGGAGGTACAGCAGTCACTGCGAGAGATGTGGCCGGGTATGAAATCGCGGCATTACGATGACCTTCATAGACAAATGAGAGTGGTGAGTTCTTACATTTTGATATCCCAGGGCTGTTGTAAGTGCGCGTACTAAATTCGGTTGATAGCTGGTTGCCGGCCTGCCCAAGTTGACACCGCAATTGCTAAATCCAAAATATTTCATGACCATAAAGGCCGATCTCGGCGTTCCTGACGAGGATATGGTATTTGTCGGGCCTGCGGCTACGTACGAGACGACGAAGCTAGGTTATAACTCTGGCAGTTGCTTAAGGGGGACACATGAGGCGAAGTGGCCGGGAAAGGAGTAGGCCAAGACCAGAGACGTTATTTGGATACATGTATAAAGGATGTCTATACGTGAGAGGACCCTCTAGAACCGGAATCTAATTTCGCTCTAAGTTTAGGCAACGAACAAAATGGCCAACCAGGTGCAACAGCTGAATAGGTTTCTGTTCTCACGCCTCCATAACTCTGGGGAAGGGGGTACAAGGATGAAGAGTTCCATTTTCAGGGTGTGTAGGTCAAGGTTGCCGAAACTGAAAGCAATGTGATCAAATTCGAGATTCTTCATGTAAAAAATAGTGCACTATTTATTCCCATTCCCCTTTCAATCTCTTTTCCTCCAAGATTCACCAAGCTCCTCCTCCAGGTGCATGATAGTGGGGTGATCTCCCTTACTTTGACGACGGAAAAGGATATAGATTATAAGCTCACCGTGGAATGAGCGGTACAACATATACAGACGAGTCGGGCTTGAGGATTTCTCTATTTCTCTCACCATCACCCGGTATTATGGCAGTAGTGTTCTAGGGGGGAGTACCGCGTAAAGACAAGTTTACCCAAATCGTATAAAACACGAAAGCGACAATTTTCACAAGTTGATTCGTCTTACCCTTGTGCCTTTGGCCTTTAGGAAAAACACGAATCTGTTTCCATTTAAGTTATTATATATGCTGCCTGAAAAGGGACGATCACGTTGCAAATCACGGTCACAATCTTAAATAATTTTTATTTTCCAAGAATAATATATTATAAACGTAATCGAATCTATGATTTTAACGTTCCAAAACATGAAAGATCGTACTATACGTACATGCGTCTGCAAGTATATAGTTTATAAAAACATGTAGAGAGTTTTGCTCTGACATATACATGTACCCGAGTGAACGCCAATGACACTGGAACTTTGATACAAACTGCATGGCAGAAGAGACTCACCACTTAGGCCTATAGCCGCATTCCCTTTAACCTATTTATCACAGTCCATAGGTTGATATGACTCGTTGTCGGCCTGGGTCGACGGCGGCCTCATTGCAGTCAACTCCGGAGACATTGGACCGTTCAGTAGCGAAGCTATAGAAGGTAATGTAGGTCTCTCAAATTTCACCGGCTCGGGTGTATCGTCTTCGGGGGTCTTCTCTGCCTCGACTGTCGTGACAGCTGCTTGCCATTGGCTGACTTCCGCCTTCATGCGTCGTAGAGAGGCGGGAGACCATGACCTAATTCGGCGGACTTTGTCGGCAAAGCCTTCTGGCAATATACTCCGCTCGGTCGGTTCAGGAATGGTATATCCATGATATACCTCATCCCTCGCCTTGAGACTGGCTCCACTATGGCCAGTTAACGTAGGACTCAAGAAAGATGCTTCCATGTGAGGGCTATTGTCGAATAGAGACTTCCGTAACTTGACCATCCGCCATTCCTCATTACTAAGAGGCCCGCTCGAAAACTCGTTCTGCCTGTTATGATATGTGCAATTAGCACAAACGTGTCCCATACCACTTGCTGTACGAATGGAATGGTGTGGGATGACGCAACGTTCGAAAAGCCCAAGTAGCGATTGGCAATATTTGCAAGGGTCCGGGTTGACCTCGCCAGAGACATATATCATAAAGGCACAATAGTCGTACCAATCTCTTGGGTCATAACGATGCCGTCGATAACGATTCCATTCTACTGGACGTACAGCTGGCTGCTCCGCCAGGTCCCTTGCAAGTTGATTCTCGGATAAAGAGAGGCATTGGAACCCATTCGACAAAAAGCTTGTTAGGCTGTTCCAGGCTGGTAACCCATCATGGGCGGGTAGGCTACCCACCGGTAGATTATTACCGTCAACACGGGTGCTAGA
Source organism: Hypomontagnella submonticulosa (assembly GCA_022984865.1). Lineage (NCBI taxonomy): Eukaryota > Fungi > Ascomycota > Sordariomycetes > Xylariales > Hypoxylaceae > Hypomontagnella > Hypomontagnella submonticulosa. The sequence goes on along the minus strand of JAJKLF010000041.1, from coordinate 144,326 downwards.
ACTACCACTGGCTGCCATTGCAATGGAAAATGTACCAGGTTGAATGATAAAGGGTATAGGACAAGGCAAAGGTAGATGATCTGCAATAAGTACTGTGTAGTGCAAATTGTCTTAAGAGTGTAGTGCTACAATGTCATTCTCGACGAGGGACTGTAACCTTTGTCCATCGATCGAATTACAAAGACGTCGGGAAATAATGGGCTTAATTCAGGAATTCAACTAAGCGCAAGTTGTGAAGTTACGGCAAGGTACAAAGCACAAGTGAAGTTAATTCACCTCTTCTACCCCTGACTACATGTACCTAGTATCTCCATACATAGTAGTACCGACAATAGCAACCTATCCGCCTATAAAACCCCAGAGCGGACTATTTAATAATACACAAAGCAGCTATTTTACAAGGAGAAAAGACAGGCGACCATCAAGAGACCTCCACTTTACAGGGACGCGGCAGCAGCCCCCTTATCGATTTCAACAAACTGCGGTGCCAGGTCCTTAATAGACTTCTCCGCCGAAATATACTTTAAGCCAAGTACATGCTCGGTTTCAGGGGCGCTCGCGCCGCACCATCCTTCCGGTTCCCCCTGCTTCTCAGGGCTGCCGATGGCGATCGTCTCACGCTTCTCCGGTAGTGTTTCTCGCAGGTAATTGGCCATCTGCTGCGAGCTCAAGTCGCCCGCAGTGACGAACCATCGCTTGCCGGCGGCTCGGGTAGCGTCATGGCTAGGAGGTGGGCGCGTGCTACGTTGCGTACGTCAGCCCACAGATAGATGAAGGTGGCCGGCACGAGGTCGCTGGGCTCCAAGCCTGGCTGGAGTAGTGATTTGTAGATTTGCGCCGTGCTTTCGTTTAGGTCCTCAGGCTTCGCGATCTGAGATGGATCGTAGAGTGGGCCGAAGACACAGGGCGGGTTGATGGTTACCAACTCGAAGTTGCCTTTACCCTCTTTGACGAACTCCCACGCCGCCTTCTCGGCGAATACCTTGCTGGAAGGGTATGTTATCATGGGGTTGTCCGTCGTCATCGCCTGCTCGAGGGTCACAGGGTTCCGGTCGTCCCGCGCGTAGATCTTGAGTGGGTTGGAGATGAAGCTCCCTCCCATGTCGCCAATGGCGGCGAACGATGATGTGATGACGACACGCTTCACGCTCGGCACCACGCGGATTATGCCCGATAGGATCTCTGGTCTATGAAGTCACTTCCCATGACTGCCCTGAAGAAGAACGGTGATGCTGTGTGTAGAACTATGTCAAATGGTGGGGTTGATTGCAGGATAGTGTCGAAGGCACCAGGGGTAGTGATATCCGGCACGACACCGAAGTCTAGCTGTGGTGTATTCACATATTTTCTGAAGGTCTTCTCGAGGACGTCAATCTTGGATTCCGAGCGAACAATGCCGCGCACGGAATATCCGGCTTCAAGGAGCTGTGCTAATATATGCTGGCCGATGTACCCGTTAGCTCCTGTAAGGAGGACTCGGCGTGATGTCGACATTATCATGGGAGTTTCAGATAGAAGTAGTGAGTCTCGTAGATTGTTATAAACCAAAGAAAGTTGTGGCCGCGCGTGAACCTGGTAGATAAGGATGCTATTGTTGAGATGCTCGGGATATCTGGACTCCAGCCACTCTACGGCGACGGCACCATTTACAATGAACTCACATGGCTTATGTCACCAATGGATATGCTCGCCTCCTATCTTGCAATGGTGGAACGCTATGCACTTCACGTAGTCATGAACCTCACCTGACTATTAACTCCACGCCTATCCACTCTACTGCATACATCTATACGCAATAGTATAGGGGCGCCTTGTGAGAGGACCCAGTCGGCTTGATTGGCCTCCCCGATCTGACTACGACGCCATCCTTGCAATATACACATCTTACGAACCTCAGGACAGAGATGGAATGTTTGGTTTCTCCGTTCATGATGTTATACCAACAGCCATTAGCTCGGTATAGGATAATTTGAGAACACTCATAGACTGTTCCCTCGGTTGAAGATGTTAGTCATCAATCCTCCGTATGTGATAGGCTCTAAAGCCGATCGGCAAATTCCAACTCGTCTGTCGTCGCGTCGCGGTCGCATTCGCGTGGGAATCCCGACTTACGTACCTTGTAACGTCGATCGGCCGCCTCGAAGGTAGGTACTTTTATTCTTGGGTTCCTTTTTTTCTACTATGTGGTCTTCGTCGCCACCGACAGAGGTTTCCGGCTCGCAGGGAACTTGAATGATCTTATTACTTAGAATATTCCTTATCGTGAGTTTTTCCAGAAAAATTCCGAGGACTAGCTGAATATGCACGGTAGCCAATTAGGTAAGCACATAACGGATGTCCGGATTAATACGGACTATCTCCGTGTATTTTTGAAGCTACTTACATGTAAGTAGGTACCTAACTTCTGCAGTGCGATATTCTTAGAATCAGCACGCCGCCCCTCTACTCTTCCTGGGCTTCCATTGAGGCGTTCGGGGGGTAATTCTCGTGAAGTCAGTCTGTTACTTAGCACTAAATGACCGGATCCCAAGCTTGCTATAGCCTGTGAGAGAGGGGTTACCTGTTTGACTCACAGTCGCAGTCCCTACTTATAAGGGAGTAAGGCCAAGGATGGTATGTTGTATGCAAACTGGTCTTACACATGTCACATCTTGCTTCAGTCATCATCACAAGTATAAGCATTTTAATTCCCGCAAAAATTGATTATTGATTGATGTTGCTAATCAGTCTGAAGCATGATTCATTACGAACTTGGGGGCGGCTCAACCGTCGTATATTCCATCCACTAGGAGGACCCCCAACCAGCATAATCAAAATGGGTTCGATAAATACATGTACTACTTCAAGAGCTATATATAATGAAAGCTGAATATATAGCCCCGTTTCTACTTAATGAGGCTTGGCGGTGGCTTGATAAGCCTCGATCCCGTGGCGCGGAAGATCGCGATACCGAAACATTGGAAAGGAGATATTCATGCAATTTTACCCATAAGCGCTGGGCATAGAATTTTTTTGGTTTCTTCACTCTCTTTTTCCTATGTCAAATTCGTTAGCGTTGATAAAATGGCTAACTTTCTCAAAAACCGGTGGTATCGCATTTCGAATGAGGATGGAGGGCTTTCATTCGTGGGCACGCAAACGGTGTTGACTGACCAGACCACATCTATTCAGCCATTTGGCGCCGTGTTTCTCCGGCTCACAAATGCATCGGACCCCGAACAACAATGGCAAGTATTCCCCGTCAACAGCACCTACGTTGCGTTCCGCTGCCGTAGCTCCGGTCCGGACGCGTACATGGGCACAACGACAGATTTTAAGAATAGTGCGGACGCGCCTGTCGCCGGGAATACAAAACCCATTATGAGCAATGCGACAAACCTAGGTCTTTCGATGCTATGGAAATTAGGAGTATGGGAGGATGGAAATTATTGGCTCGAGAACGCTGCAAATGGGACCTCATGGCATCTTAATGTCACCGGCGGATTTTTAACTATGAGCTCGAATATCACCGATTCGCCAGAGCAGCAGAAGTTTCAGTTCAGACAGCAGGACGAAATCAATGACACCGGGTATTCCACAATTGATGTAAGTGCGAACTACTCATATATAATATGTACATGTACATATGCCTACTTAACCTCGACTCATAATCCTAGGATTCAATAATAGCGACCGCGACATCGAGCATACAGGAAACCAAGGCAACGTCTACTCCTCAAAGAACATCAATTGATGATGCTGATGATGCTGCGCCAAGTACTGGTAACGGTGGCTTGTCGGAGGGAGCCAAAATAGCTATCGGGGTCTCCATTGGCGGCATATTCCTCATTGCCCTTGTGGTGGCCCTTGTCTGGTATCTGAAGAGAAGAAAAAAGCTGGCTGCGCCCATCCTTGCAGATCCTCCGAAGGTCGATGAGGCCAAGGTTGATGTCGTCCCACATTCAGAACTCGAAGCAAAATCACCATCGGAGCTAGACAGCTCACATTTCATCAGGGCAGAACTGGATGGTGGAGGGCCGCAGTACCGCGGTTAGTTGTTATTAGGTAGCGAGGGGTCTTAAAATACTAATTGCGTCGCTGTTGCGAAGGAAATCCCACGATGTTCACATAGGATTGGTGGGTTGGGATAGTAAGTACAACGGCGAAGGGATGGATGCATTTGCTAATATCTTAAAAGGGGAATATATCATATGCGACAGTTTACCTAGTAAAACAGTATTTAATAATACACAATATACAAGGTATACTATTCTTATACTTCCCCTATTCACTCTATCCAACTTCAAGTCAGAGTCAGTTTATGACACTTTAGCTCTTAAGTTCTATATCCTTATGCTTTCATATAACATGTTACACTTTCCTGCCTGGTGGCCGGAGATTTTAACGCCAGAAATATACTTTGGCAACCTAACATGACAGGTCACCTAAACGACGGCAAAGATATTACATAATAGGTCGTAGCCTACAGACTATCATATATTGGAGAGATAAGCGTCCCTACCCACAGGGATAGGAATATCTTAGACCTCATTTTTTCGAACATACCCTTCGTCATGGTAAGGGTTAACGATGTGTTCCACTTTGGCATGGATCACGTAGCCATATTAACGATAATACCGACCTGAGGAGACGTTCCACTAGACCAATTTTGGCTAACAATTCCTGACGATAAGCTAAACGATTTTGCGAATCTGGTAGGGATAGGCATAGGGTTTCTTCCCCCCCTACTGGAAGCCCCGCGGAAATCGATAAATATATAGTTAAACGATTATATACGAAAGATCTTGGACATCCTGGACATAGCATTAAAAGTAGTAGGGAAACCTGGAAGCAAAGGTAGGCGGATGGCCTTTTGGTAGACAGAGGAATATAATTTAGCCTTTAAGGAGTTACGGGATGTATAATAGTTAAGGGGTACATTTAGATGCCCGGCAAAATGCGAGGCCTTCAAAAATAAAGTTAGGAAGGTTAAGAAAGCTTATTAATAAAGGATAGTGGATGAAGTTAAGTCAGATAAAGATTTATACCGGATAATTGGTTGGCATAAATTTTAACCTAAACTTTTTGTATTATCACTAATAGTAAATGATAAAGTGATAGAAAAGGTTGCCGATAAAATGTAAGCTTTAAAGAAAGCCCTCCTTAAAAGATTTATAGTTAAAAATAACTTTATGTATAACCCTTTAAGGATTTACGAAAAGGCTTATAAAATATTATCCTAAAATATTTATGTATTCTTGGAAGAAGTTAAATTAACTATAATTTTAACTAAAAATATTACCTTTAAAATAAACGGATTATCAGTAAGATTATTGAAGATTGTTTAGTAATATATAGCCGAATTAATTTAATAACTTTTTTAAGCTTATTTAGAGGCCGGGTACTACCTTAAAGTTTTTAGGTCGACGGAAATAATCATGCTTAAAAAACTTGGCAAAAAGGATTATATAAATATTAAATCTTAATACCCGATCGTTTTATTTTCTTGTTTTAAGAAAAGTTTAGAAAGATTAATGATGAGAAAAATAATAAAGATAGTTTTAAAATATAAAGTTATAAGTTTATAATAAGTTGGAACGTTTTTAAAACGTTTAACCATAAACCTAATAACTTATTTCATATACAAAATTGAGTATTTATTTAAATTTAAATAGCATGTAATTCTTATAATAATAAATGTAATAAGAACTTTTAACATAATATTAAAAAGAAGATTATTATTAAAAATGATATAATAAAAATGGCCCTAGAGATTGGTAAAGTTTGTAACCTTTTTTCTATCCGACCGAACCGTTAAAATATAGTTGGAAGATTATACCATAAACAAATTTAAGCTAAAATACAAATTTCCATAAAGTTTACCCTTATTGCCTATTCTTTTTTTATTATATATGGTTAAATTATTCCTTTAAAATATTAAGTTATATTTTGGATATGTAAATAATATAGCTTTATATAAAATAAACATAAACCAAAAAAAAATTACCAAGGAAATTAGTAAGGACGTTGTTAAAATTCTAAAATAGGGTGTTAAGAATAAAGTTAAATTTAACCTAAAAAAATGCGAACTTATGTACTTCTTATAAGCTAAGAACTTAGATACCTCGAACGTAATCGCCTTAGGTTACAATTTTATTATTAAATAAACCCCTGTACCGGCCCTAAGATGGTTAAGTATTTAGTTTAATAAACACCTAACTTTTAAGGAGTATATAAATAAATGTGCCGCTTAAGCCAGTAGAGTAGCCAGGCATATTAAAAGCTTATTAAATACGGTTTATAAACTATCCTTGAAATCCCTAAAAAAAGTGGTAATAATGTATATTATCCTAATTATAATATATATAATCAAAGCTTAATATCCTAACCTCTTTAAAATATTTATAAACCATTCTTAATTAGGAGGAAAAGAAGTTAATATATAAATATAAGGCTTTTTAAAAACTATAAATAAAATAATAAAAGCCGTTATAAAAATAATATTACTGGTATAAAAAATAATATCTATACCATATTTATATAAAAATTTGAAACTTTTTATCGTAAAAATTACCCTATAATATTACCGGATTTAAATAACCTTTAAAATTAAAGTAATAAATATAAAACACTTGTTAATAAATCGATTAGACTTTATCCTTATTATTAGGGAAAAGAATATAAAAAGGTATTAATAGGTAAAAATATGTTTATAGATGATAATAAAAATCTTATCGGATTTTTTATAATCTAAGTTTATAATGTCGAGGTATGTTTTAAGCTTAAATGATAAGATTGTTACGTTAAATAAAGAAAATGTAGTAAAGGTTTTTAAAGCATAATATAATGATTTATTTAATATGTATATAATGATTTTTTTAGATGATTTTAAGTTAGAAGGTGGAATTATTAGATATAATTATGTAATTTATAAAAATTAGAAGAAGATAATATAAAAAAAAGGATATTTAGGAGAAGTAGAAATTTTTAACAAAAAAGTTAAAAAAGTTAAATATGGGTTAAGGCATGTTATACAGACTTAATAAGGAAGCATTATATATGTATGTTTAAATAATATTGTAGTTATATAAGGATTAAAAGGAGATGTTATGGATAGCTTATAGGATATTTTTTTTAAGTTTTATAAGATTGTTAATATATATAATGTAAGGATATGATAAATATTTAGATACACTAAAATTAAAAGAAATAAAGAAATAGATACTTTAACTAAAAAAGAGACCATCTTTTTAACCTGGACAATAAGGGAAGTGGCCACTTATATTAATGTAAAAAAAAAGATTAAAATTATCGTTAATAAGTTTTTTGTTAATTAATGGGAAAAGTTTTTATAAAACCTTAATATTAAAAATAATGCGTAAATTTATATTTACCTAAAATTTAAAGTTAAATTAGTATATTTATTAGAGTTAAAAAAATTAATAAAAACTAAATTATATTATTTTTTAATTATTTAGTTAAGTTATAGTAATTTTTATTGGTATTATATAAGATTTACTTATTATAACCACTAAAACTACACTTACGGTAAAATTAAAACTTCTTAATATCTTATATATTACCGTAAAACGATAATGATTAAAAAGCGTTAACTTATAATAAAATTAGAACTTTTAATAAAAAAAGATTATTAGTAGTGATTAATAATAAATTTAATAGAGTTTAGTAAATTTTTAACGAATATTAAGTTTTTTGAGATAATTTATCCCCGGAATAAAAAACCATAAAACCTTTAAATAACAACACATTAAAAAGATAGATGTTTGGTGGTAAAACTAGCTTTTAATTAAAGCGCCTTAACATATAATAAATTATAAGGCTTATAACCCCTAAACCCTCCCTTTAAGATTATTTATAAATAGTCTTTATAAAACCTAATTAATTAATAAGTAATAAATATCAGGTTTAGGTTAATGCTAAAACTGTTATTTTAATGTAAACATTTAAAAATCTTATTTTACCATTTTTTTTTTATGTATTTTATTTTTCTATTTTATTTTTATTTTATTTTATTAATAATTACTACTACTTCTTTTCTATTAAAATATTTATTTTTTAACAATTACTAAAACTTTAATAAGGTGTAAGTTGTGACCTTTTAGCTTTTTATAAGGCATGACTGTCACTTAAAAAATTAAAACTAGATTTATTGTTTTTTAAGCAAAAATGAATTTACACTTTTTTTTGTTTAAATAGATCCTAACTTATTCTTTTAAAAAAACTAATTATAAATATATAATGTTAAATATAAGCCTAAAAGGCAAAGCTTATAAAAACAATTTAATTATTATATATGTTTTTAGGTTAAATTTATAAGATATTTAAAGGGATTTTAGGATTATATATATAATATTAAGATAGTTTTATACGCCACATACCCCCTAAGAGGCTTGATTTAATCTTAAACTACCCTCCGGCGTTAAATAAATTAATTAACTAACCAACCAACCAACTAATATGTCACACCTTAACCTTAGGAAATAAACCATTATACTCTACTTACATTCAGATAAACATAATAGATAACTGCCAAAGTCATGCCAAGAGTATAATAAATATTTCGGATTTCATGACTAGTAATTAGCCAATGACATACCGCTGTTGTTTAAGGCGGGGAGTCAGCGGCTCCCAGGATTGGTCTATCAAGACCCTTCAGCTGAAGCTCTGCGTGAAGCAATGACTATGGTATCTCCAAGTGGAAATAGATGCTACTTTACTTGAGATATTCCAAAACGTTCCAATAGGAAGCATTTTCAACATGAAGCAAGCAGGTAGTGAGCGCACTAGGTAGTATTCTGCATCGACCCGTTAAGTAATGAGTTCCAATAGAGTCGGATGGCATTGTATACATGTAGGTAGGCAATATGTATGCATTATCTGTGGCGAGCTGAAATCCTACTTGGGCATATTGAAGAGGGGCTCGGATTATACCCCGAATTATAACATACAGCTGGATTCCGCCCTCGGCTGACAACGGATGTACTACCTGCGATATTTTCCGGCGGGCTATCCAGGGATTGATCTCGGAAGAGTTGGATCTACAAACCGACTACGTGGCTTGGACCACGAAAACGAAAGACCGAACTGACATGCTTCATCCCTCTGATTCTCCTGAGTGGCAATTGTCGCTGAGGGTTGAAAAGAAAAACAGAGACATCGTGCTGGATCGCGATATTCAAATTTACGCTCTCCCAGGTGAGATTCCTTCGCCCATAGCCCGACTTCTGTCTTCTCTCTGTTATGATAGACTTTCTCTTACTATTGATAGATGAGCCAACTCCTTGGGACCTAATCCCCCTCGCTCATTATATTCCAATAGGAACGGACTCAGAAGAGTCCTATGCCTTTGCTTCCAATGCCCTTACCAAATGTCTCAGTTCTCACAGACTATGCGACAGCCCGAGGGGTGGATTCCTTCCATCCAGACTCGTGGATGTTGTGAGTCCAGAAGCTCCCTACGTACGAGTCGTGGAGACATTTGGTATGAACCCGGCCGAAAACAAATATTGCGCGTTAAGTCATTGCTGGGGTCCTCCAGAAAGCATTACTACACAGCTAAATGACGAAACGTACGAGGAATATAAGAAAGGCATCCCGGTTACAGCACTCCCTAACACCTTTCTTAACGCAGTAGTCTTCGCTCGGAAGCTTGGACAACGCTATATCTGGATCGACTCCCTCTGCATTATTCAGGGAAATAGAGAAGACTGGCTTAAAGAGGGAGCCAAAATGAGTAAGATATACGAGAACTCTCTTCTTACACGTGCTGCCGCTTCTTCATCAAGCGGCCATGGTGGTTTATTCTATCGATCTCCTCGAATCGAAATAGCAGGCAACGCGCCTGAAAAATCTGGAAAGGCTTACCGTGTCTTTGCACGATTCAATATCACTCATCAATTCTTCGACTTTCCACTCAATAACCGTGCATGGGTGCTATAGGAGCGACTGCTTTCCCCTCGAACACTCTACTTCACCCACCAGGAGCTTGTGTGGGAGTGTCGCTCACACAATATGTGCCAGTGCTCGCCAATCCAAGGTGGATTTGTATCTCAGGTGGAGGGATTCCCAACTAACTCCAAACTAATGCCCGCCGCAAAAAGCTTAGACCATTCAGCTCTGGTATCCGAATGGCATCAGGTGGTTGAGGTCTACAGCCAGTTGAAGTTGACACACCTTTCCGACAAACTTATGGCTGTCGATGGTGTTGCTCAGTATATGAAACCAATTCGTGGGGGTCGATATTACGCGGGCTTGTGGTCAGACTCGTTTGCGCTCGACCTCGCCTGGTCGGTCGACACGTTCGATAGGGATCGTTCACGGTCACTTCAGTTAAATGCTCCCACGTGGTCGTGGGCTTCGGTGCAAACGAGAATCCTATGGCAGACCAAGAAAGAAGAACATCCGACTGAATCCAACTTCGCGGTCGAGAGGTGGCCTCAGCTCCTGGAGGGTGGTGTGGTACGGTCGACTTCAGACTCATGCCTCAGCCTCCGTGGTGTCCTCGTGAAGACTACGGTAGAAGAGGCTGATCTTGTCGTATATACGTCACCGTGTTTGTACGAGGACTGCGCGGAGTGGTCTCCTTCGAGCGGCTATACTCGGGATAATGAACCTATATACTGTCTACGCCTTTTGGAGTCCGAAGACTTCCTCTGCTCTCTTGTGCTTCGACGGGTTGGCTCTGAAGAGCAGAACCTCTATCAAAGGCATGGACTACTGGTCTTCAAGGGGAACCCGAGCAGAATGAATGATGTCTGGAATGCTAGAGACAGGACTCGAAATAAGTTTTCTATGTCGCTTCGTGAAGGATATCCTCAGTGGTGGATTGGGGGTTCTATGAGTGTTGTGAATGTTCTATAAGATGCTGATCGAGTCTATGATTTGAATGATTTGAATTTCAATAGGGGTTGTACTAATCTACCTCTTCCGTCTTGGAAGGTTCGGGGGACTATTGTAAACAGTCATGAGTCTGTATTCCCATATGTTCTACAGAGCTTGGACACTCAATTTTCCGCGGTGAATGTTCTTCGAATAGTTTGGAAATGAAGAAGTTATTACCAACTGAAACTAGACGGTGCTTTGATTATTAGGACGGACCATAGCGCTGGTGTAGCATTCCCCCTATAATACGCCTACTATGATTTGGAAATCAGTTCGTCTCTATGATTGGACGTTGTTACTTCCACTGATGGGATATATCATTCAAGTTCGACGGTCGGTAGTTGAAAATGGTGGAGTACTCTTCACAAGTTTGCAAAAGTTGACTTACGGACATCGACTACATGGTTAGTCTTACCCACACTCCATAGTATTTCGATAGTACCTTAGAGGCTCGGTAGAATGCCACGGCGAATCGCACAACCCATGGCTGCCCACGTAGCTGCGTAGTACCTTGCAGGGAGGTTCCAAGTTTGCTCGCGAGAATCTATTTCAAATCGAGCTGGTGGTTGGATCGGGAAAACCTCGGAGCCCCTATATGCCACTTTACTGGCAAAACTTCGGCCGGAGCTGACCAAGGAGGAGCGGAGACGGGCAGCCGGGCCGCGACCCGGCGCAGATCTAACTACATTGAATAAACGCTTCACCATCATCCCTATGCACGCTTCCCCCGATTGTGTTCCGGTGTTGAGGGTCACAATTCATACGTTCGGGGGTCGTTTGGTTTCCTGGAGGGTTGTAGGGGATGGGACGGCACCAGTTAACCGCTCTTGCTCGACCCCGCGAAATGCTCGCCGCCAAGCTTCGACTCCTGTGCATCGCGTGCCCCTGCTTGGTCGAAGCTGGTCGCTCTTAGTCGACGTCCATGGGCAAACCTTGCATGATGTAGATGAGCCGTACGCGGCCTATAAAGGTAGTAGCAGACTCGTAATCGAATGGGCAAATCCTGGTCTATTCTCTCTTTTCTTTCCTCCTGTTTCCTATTGACCTTTGTCTCCAGGAAGCGTCTCAGAAAATTCCCTTCCCGCCCCATATTTCCTTATTAGTTCCGTGAAATAAACAAGGTAACAATGGCGGATATCGACGTGGAACAGGTCCTCAAGAAGCTCTCGATGAGCGACAAAGTCGATCTTCTAGCAGGTATTGACTTCTGGCATACAAAAGGTCTCCCGGAGCATGGCATCCCGTCGCTACGCCTGAGTGATGGGCCCAATGGCGTTCGCGGTACTAAGTTCTTCAATGGCATCAAGGCTGCTTGCTTCCCCTGTGGAACTAGCTTAGGTGCCACCTTCAACCAAGAGCTTCTAGAAGAAGCGGGAAAGAAGATGGGAGAGGAGGCCAAGGTGAAGGGGGCGCATGCTATATTGGGACCTACCATAAATATGCAGCGAGGTCCTCTTGGTGGTCGAGGGTTCGAGTCTCTCGGCGAGGATCCGTTCCTGGCTGGTCTGGGCGCTGCTGCACTCGTTAGGGGCATCCAGTCAACGGGGATCCAGGCTACCATCAAGCATTTCGTCTGCAATGACCACGAACACAAGCGTAATGCAGTCCAAGCCATAATCACGGAACGAGCATTACGGGAGATTTATACCCTGCCATTCCAGCTCGTCGTGCGCGACTCTAATCCGGGTTCGTTTATGACAGGGTATAACGGTATCAATGGGACGTATTGCAGTGAGAACCCTAAGCTTTTGGACAAAATGCTGCGTGGAGAATGGGGATGGGATGGAATGATCATGAGCGATTGGTATGGCACGTACAGCACCACAGAGGCGACCCTGGCTGGTCTCGACCTCGAGATGCCTGGCCCGCCGCGGTTCAGGGGTGAGCCGCTCAAGTTTAATGTTTCAACTGACAAAGTTCGCATGCATATCGTGGATCAACGAGTGAAAGCGATGTTAGAATTTATTAAGAAGTGTGCTGCTAGCGGCGTCAAGGAAAACGCCCCTGAAGGCACAGCAGATACACCTGAAACGGCTGAGCTGTTGCGACGGATAGGTAATGAGGGAATCGTGTTGATGAAGAATGAGCAAAACGTCCTGCCCCTGAAGAAGGATAAGAAGGTATGGCACCCAATATCGATGTGAAGGCTACTTACCTGGATGGCTAACACTTGGCTGTGATAGACCGTTGTTATTGGACCAAACGCCAGGGTCGCAACATATCACGGAGGAGGGTCCGCATCATTGGCTGCGTACTATGCCGTAACTCCATTCGACGGCATCAGCAACAAGTTATCATCGCCACCAGACTATGCAATTGGCCAATACTCTCACAAATTGCTTCCGCTCCTTGGTTACTCAACCAAGTCTACCAAAGGGGAACAAGGAATGACGATGAGGGTTTATACAGAGGGACCCGAAGTCTCGGACAGGCGACCCGTTGACCAACTAGAACTCCTAAAGACGGAAATGCTATTAATTGACTACGAGAACCCCAATGTCACGGGTCCCCTCTGGTATGCGACGCTAGAAGGTTCTATGGTCGCTGAAGAAGATGCAACATGGGAATTCGGCGTCATCGTGTCCGGATCGGCGAATCTCTACATCAACGACGAACTTGTCATTAATAATAGCGAGAAACAGACCTTAGGGGACGCATTCTTCGGCAGCGCCACCGTCGAGGAGAAAGGATTCTACCAACTGGAGAAGGGAAAGACATATGACTTCAAAGTTACGTTTGGATCAAGTCCGACGTCTAAGTTGGGAGGTAACGCTGTATTACTCGCTGGTGGCGCGCTCAGGATCGGAGGATGCAAAGTCATTGACCCCAAGGCGGCAATTGCCCACGCCGTCGAGCTGGCTCGAGGTGCTGATCAGGTCATTGTATGCGCCGGCCTCAATGCTGAGTGGGAAACCGAAGGTAATGACCGCGCCGACATGAGTCTTCCTCCCGGCTTAGATGATCTGATCGCGTCCGTCGCCAAGGCCAATCCCAACACTACTGTAGTTATGCAGTCTGGCACTCCAGTAGAGATGCCATGGATTAATGACGTGAATGCTCTCATCCACGCGTGGTACGGCGGCAATGAAACGGGAAACACCATCGCAGACATTCTCTTCGGCGACGTATGTCCTTCGGGAAAGCTTAGCTTGAGCTTCCCTGTCCGTGTCCAGCATAACCCGGCGTATCTCAATTACAGAACGGAGGGTGGCCGCGTGATCTACGGCGAAGACATCTACATCGGCTACCGCTTTTACGAGTTCGTCGACCGCGAAGTCCTCTTCCCCTTCGGACACGGCCTAAGTTACACAACCTTCGCCTTCTCGAACCTGTCAGTAACTGACAAGGGTGGAGAACTAACCGTGTCGGTTTCTGTTAAGAACACCGGTAGTGTAAAGGGTGCCGAGGTTGTGCAGGTATACATTGCGCCTAAGCAGAAGGCAAAGGTGAATCGACCTGTGAAGGAGCTTAAGGGATTTGCGAAAGTGCAGCTTGGTCCTGGCGAGACTAAGATAGCTACTGTGAAGGTCGCGACCAAGTACGCGGCTAGTTACTGGGATGAGGAGCGTGACCAGTGGTGTGCCGAAGAGGGCGATTATGAGGTTATCGTCAGCGACAGTAGTGAGGTGAAGGGCGATAAAACAGTCAGGGGTTCGTTCAAGGTAGCTGAGACGTTTTGGTGGTCTGGACTGTGATCGATCCTCATATAATGTTTCATGTTACCGTACGAGATATTCGATAGAGTACGAATTTAATAACGTGAAGGCGTACCGTAAAAATGGATGAATGCGATGCGAATAGTCTTCCTGCTGTACCATGTAGGAAACTTGGATGGCGATTCATGAGCTAAATGTGACCCTACCCCATAGAAAGAGGGCACCTCGACGGCGCCACAGGAACCCCAGTTTACGAGGCTCAATATTTTCGGTGATAGAGTACGACCGGAAACTATGTCATCATCCGGTTGAATGCCGACGGCGTTTCTCCGGGGCACGGACGCCGGATAACGTGCATAATCTGCCGATTAGCAACGGAGCCTAGGGTTAAATAATGTAATAGATGCCAGTTCTATCACCAGGGTTCAATGGATACTATGTAGTGCCTAGTGACTCAACCACTCAACCACTAGGTGCTCTCCTCCCGGGAGTAAAAACTTGCACTATCGCTTACGCAACTAGCAGTAGGGCGGTTTTTCACGTTATCCAAGGCTGGGGGTTCGATCCCCTCAGCTGGCGTTTTTTTGCCAAAATTTTTTAACCACATATCCCATCGTCCATCTGCCTACGTAAGTAAGTAAATGTACCTAGTATACCTAGTATATACCTATATCCAGTACATACATGTACTGATATATCACATAGTACCTACCTAGCCAGGGGGCGGGCTGTCTCTTTACCCCTGAATCTCCAACCCTTAACCCCTATTCTCCAATTGAACCCCGCAGTGGGTCCCCGCCGTGATTGAGAGCGCGGGGCATTTCTACAGTACTCGGTAGGGGACGCGACGCGATCTTTCCCATTTACATACATGTACTCAAGAATCCGATCAATGCAATTAATTCGCAAACTGCCTATAAGGCCAATTACGGACGAATCATTGCGCCTAGGATTGAAGACGACATCCGGCTCTCCCGCCAGGTTGCAAGAATCATAGGATTGGGAGTAGTGGTCGGAATGCATCCGGCATCTCCCTCAGTCCTCCCATAACGGCATCGCAACACCAAGTCGACCAGAACAAGCAAAAAGCAACAATGGCACCCCCCACGATCCTCGCCCATAAATCCTCCTTCCTAACCGCGCAAACGCTCCAGCTATCCCAAGCCCTCGCACCCAGCCCCGCATGGCGAGCCTCCAACTCCGCGGCCGCGGAGGGATCCGGGCTGTCGGACAAAGTCGTCGACGAGGTGCTGTACCGCGCTAACCATACGCTGCAGCAGCACGCGCGCCGCGTGTACGCGCCCCAGGCCAGCCGTCACGTCGCTGAGCAGATCGAGCGTTTGTACTTGGAGGCCGCCGAGAAGGCTGTTCGGGGGGAGATCGGTGGTGGCCAAGGGGGTGGAGGGGAAGATGGTGCGGAGGGGGCGGGAGGAGGGGGGATGGGGGATGGCGAGCCTAATAGGTTTTTGAGGGTCGGGGCAGATTTTGGTATGTCCTGTTCTCTTCTACTTTATATTTTCTTGGCTGCTTGCTTCCTACGGACACTCCTGAAGCATAGCTCTGTCTGACTGACTCGCGTATGCACAGCATCCGACGACATCATCGCCTCGCTACCTAGCACATGGGACCTACACTCGCCCTCGCAATCCGAAGCGCACCCCTCCGAAGCCCAGCGGTACGCCGGCCTTGCCACATCACTAACCTCTCTCGCGGCGCGCCGCCACGAAGCCCGCGACCGCCTCGAACGCCTGCGTCGTATGCGTGACTTATTAGCTCCTGTTTCCAGCGACCCAAACGCAGATGATGGCACGACGGGGATCGACAAGGTGCAGTCGAACCTCGTCACGCGCGATGGCGAGATGGAGAAGGAACTCGAGCGCATGCGCATGCTGCTCGTGCGTGTCGCCGCGCGTGTCGATCGGCTGCCGGACCCGGAGACCGAGCGGGACGAAGATATGGCTATGGCTACGGAAGACTTGGAGGCTGCGGAGCGCGGCAAGGTGGAGAGGTTACTCGACGACTTTTGACGTTTCTCAGGGGGAAGGGGGGGATTCATATCACTCCGGCTTTGCCCTGGAACTTAGTAAGGTGGCGTTCGGAATTGCTTGATAGGTGACTCGCCACTACGCGAGAATACATAGTATGATACCCCTACTTGTTATGTTTAAAGAAATTTAGAGTGGCTTCTGCTCAGTCTGCAAGTCTACATAAAATTACCCACCTAACGTAAAGACCAAATGGAAATGGTGCTAATGACAATACTAATGTCGTCACATACTGGAGGGCTACCCTGAGTTCAGGCACGCCAATTTTAGATGGACACCAAATTCAGTTTGTGAATGATATTCCTAGAGGTGAGTACTCTATTAAGGGCTATTCCAAAATGCTATTCGTTCCCATTTTCGATTATTCCAGTCTCCCACGAGCTATTCAATCTTACTCGCAATAACCAATACTTCATAATCATACTCATGTAGACCCAATGCCAACTAGGTTACGCACCTAGTGCTTGATTAACTAGTAGGCGGCACCAGAGAAATAATACTCTTCTTCCTCTGTTCCTGATTTCCCACAAGAGTAGCATCCTTGGAACTGTCGTCAATATCGAGGCCCTTGGAGCTCTTGGGCTCCTCCTGCTTCTCCGCATCGTCATCCTCCCTGTCATCATCTTCTTTCTCGTCCTTGTCCTTACTGTCCTTAGCGTAAGGGCTCGGGCGGACGACGCGCAGCTTCACGATCTCCTTGTCCTTATCCTCGTCCGATACTTTGTAGTAGACGCGCAGGCCGACCGTGGCGACGGCGTTCCAGGGGTCGCTCTCGAACTCGTCCTCGTCTTCCGCCGGAAGCATCGCTGGCGGTGGAGGCGGGGGAGGGGCGTTGGCTTCGCGTTCAAGCCGGTAATCTAGCTCTCGGTCGCTGATCTCAGACACAGACGAGATGTCGCTTTCGTCAGAGGAATCGTCCTCCTCTTCACCCTCGGACTCTTCCGGTGCGTGATCCTTTTCTTCCGGCTGGCCACCTTCCTCCGACTTAAGCTTTTCAGCCTTCGCTTGTCCAGCAGCGGCATCCGTAGCCTCCCCGGTACTCGGCAAAGTAGTGGTAGATTTCTCCGATGCTTCAGCGGGCGACCCAGTTTTGCCTTCGTCAGAGCTGGACTTCTCGACCGCCGGTTGCTTCGATTCTGTCTGGGGCTGTTCAGATGATTTTTCAGACTCTGTCGAGGGTGTGACCATGTTCTGACTGGTGCTTGAATCCTCTGGAGCAGGTGTCGGGCTTGGCGATAACACTTGAACGTGCTTTTCCTTTTCGTGCCCCGACGGCTCATCTTCAGGATTGGCCTCTTCCTTGGCAGCCTTTTTGGCCTTCAATTTCTCGGCTTTCGCTTCCTTCTTAGCCTGTGCCTTTGCCTTCGCCTTGGCCTTTGCCTCCATACGCTTGTTATGGGCTTTGACTCGGAAGTAGTGATCTCGGCGTCGACCTTCCATAATCCTCTTCTTGAGCTCTTGTCGTGCCTTATCCTTTTTGCGCTTCTCTGCCTCCTTACGGGCCTTCTTTTCCTCGGGAGACTCGATCACCTTCCCTTTGCTGTGAGCCAGGTCGTATGACATACCGACGGCAACCAGCTTGTCTCTGCGGTCTCGCGCATGGTTGCGAACTACTTCCTCTATGGGCAATTTGTCCATGTAGCGAGTCGCGTCAATCTTCAGTAAGACGGTATATTCGCCCTCTTCTAGCTCAAGCTCGACATTGACGGAGCGGTTAAGCCGAATCGAGCTAATGCTGCGGACAACATAGTCTTCTTGGCCATCCTTGTGCAGGCGGAAGTTTAATTCAAACCGATATTGGCCTTCGAGGCCGCGGTAATACCGATCATCAAGTTGAGAAAGCACAATGACAACCGGGCCCGTCTTGGCTAGAGAGAAGGCAAAGTACGTATCGTGGTAGTCTAGCGTCCATGGGACTGAGAGCGTGGTCCAAAGAGAGGTGACTTTCCACTCGGGTCCGAAAAGTCGAGTCCGGTCAAATGCCTGGTACTTGCGAAGCAGGTCATCATACGAGATCCAGAAATTGCCATCGTCGCCGAAGCGGTGGTTGAGCTTGAGCAGCCATTCAGCCGTCCACTCCTTGGATCCGTCGCTCCACTAGAATATGAGTCAGTAATCACTTCATTAAAGGGGAAAAGGAGACCTCGATATAACTTACCGGACCTGTCCACTCCCCTTTACCCCAAGGGTTCTTCAAGAGGACAAGCCGTTGGCCATCTATGTCAACAGCCTTCATTATCGAATAAGCGTGAAGCTCATAAATCCCCTTGCGTTCGCCCCAAAACGCACCCCACATTCCAGTCGAGCATCCGAAGAGGAATTGGTCGTTGACTTTCATGAGCTCCTCCTTCCAGAAGTACTCCTTGTCGAGGATATCCGTCGTGTAAAGTTCCGACGTAACACCCCCCGTGAGGTCCTCGATACCCTCGCCAGTGAAGCCGCCTTCGATGGCGGCGTAGTCGCCGTGCGCTTTCGCGTACGCCTTCTCCAGCAGCGGCAGCCAAGTCTCGTTCTCGTGCTCGCACTGGGCGAAGTACAAGGCGCCGGACCCGCTCTGGTACGCCTTGCGGTACTGCTCCTCAGAGTTGATACGCTCGCGGTCCTCCCAGAGCATGCGCTCGAGGAAACTCTCGTCGAAGTCGGGCTTAGTCAGGAACAGCTTGTCGTCGATGATCTCGGAGATCCACTCGCCGTCGCGGTGGAAGACGAAGCCGTAGACACCGACCTGCTCGTCGCGTGCCACGCAGACCTTCTCAATCAGGCTAGGCTTGTTGCTGAGGGTGCACAGGGCGGCAAGCAGCCAGCAGTCGCCGTCGCGGCCCTGTCTCACGTCGTTGGCGGTGGGGCCCTCGATGTAGAACTTGGGATCGTCGAAGATGTCGACCACGCGCTTGACACTCTTGGGCTTGAAAGCCGAGTTATCGTCCTCGCTCGGCTCCTTGAGGTTGCAGAGGGATTCGAGCGTATCCCGGCTGCCCCATTTCAGATCAACCTCCAGGTCGAAGTGCGGGTCCCGGTATTTCTGGTTCACGCGACGACACTCCTTCACGATCTTGGCCACCTTGGCCTTACAAACGGCGGCGGCTTCTTCGTACGAGGTCTGCGTGTTCGTACCAACAGCCTTAGATGATCGTTTCGCTGCTTTCTCGACATATTCATTGTGTGGGATAATTGTAGTCGCTAGGCGGGATGAATAAACCAACGTCAGTCTCAAAGGGCCCAGAAGCTAAGAGGAGCACAGCAATAGGTTATGTTTACGCACCTTTCCCAGGAGCCTTGGTGGTGAACTTTTTCCAGAAATCGTCAATTGCTTCCTGGGGAGTCTGCTGCTTGGATTTCTTAGGTTGGCGGAGAGTTACCGGGACCTCCGCCATCACGGTACGGCCGTCAGGGTCCTGGTTTAGATATGCTGTCTCCGAGGGGGGTGGTGCTGGGTATACGACCGACATGGTTCCTAGAGTCTTCTGCCAGGGCAAGATTATAAAACTTCCCAGACTGACTGCTATGCAACAGAAGGAACAAGGACCATTGGTCGATCGGCGCTCCTCTATTCGTTTATTTAAGGGAAGGAAGAGTCACCGAGTCACTGAGGACTTCCGTGGTTTGCAACAAGATGCTGGTAGCCGCCGAGCTAGCTAGCAAGCAAGGAAGAAAGAGGCAGAAGCTAGTTCGTAAAGAGCTTGCAGAGAAGAGGGGAAGTGTTACGAAGAAAAAGATGAGAAGGGTGTGTCTTCAGCTATGAAGAGATAATACTAGCCAACAATTCTCTTCGCATGGGGAAAGCGACCTCTTATGCGGCGGGGGCAAAAGCTAGAAAAGAGAAGAGCCAGATACCGATGAGGCTGGGAATGATGTGGGATCACCAATCCCAGGCGTCCCATGTCTCCCATGCATCGGGACAAGGCTCTGGAAATAGTCTGCGACATGGCTGACAAGTCATACCCAGCCCTAAGGATCCTGATTATTCTTTACCTACATAGTATTATGTAGTATGTCGGTCAGCCAGCATGCGACGATGCCTGGATGGACGAAACGCGCCACCTGTTGCAGCCCTAGAGGGCTGAAAGGAATAAAGAGGGAGGAAAAGGGGGGGGAAGATGATTTGTTACTTGTCAGCATTCAGAGACAGGGGTCCTGACCCAGCTGATGGATCATTGCCCCGCGTTGCTGAGCTTACAGTAGCTACATTATACCTACAGTAGTTAGTAGCTAGTTGGGGGCCGGAAATCGACAAATAAGAACTCTATCTGTTGGAGCTTGTAGCCTCCATTTTGTGGGTATAAGCTGTCTATCCTTGTTATGTTAACCAACCACATTTATAGAATAGAACCGGGCTTGCTTTGTAATACATACCTCTTATACATAAGCCGTCTTAGCTACCTACGATGCTGTTTGACTTTCCATTTCAGGTAGGATTCTACGGTCTACAGTTTGATATCCGAAGAGCCTCGCCTGACTCCTTGAGTCATCTGTCACAAAACACGAGATGTTCCCTAGTAATTTCAGCTCTCAGACAGGCAGAGTTACAAATAATAATATGTCCATATGCAGTAAGAATTCCCTTTTCCGTGGCGACGAGGCGGCCCCCTTTATGCTTAGAATGATATCTGAATGGTCAGGACGAAAGTCATATGACATTGATTCTCATCGTAGATCGTCTGGAGGTATTTTCTTTAATAAAGTACTAGGTAGTCATATCTAACTCTTATTCAATGAGTCACCTCATATACATAGCGTCCTCAATGACTCTTCTTGATAATGGTCAATCTCCAACGGTAACTTGCATAAGCGTGTGTCCCTTACATCATGTCATACTACTTCGAATGAAGGGTCGAAATTACAAGTTCTAGATCAATACGAAACAAAGCCAATAGCGAAAAACGCAAGGTATTTCTAGCCATGCGATCTTAATTCTCCAACAGATACCTTACCATCTTCTTTATCATACCCAGCTAATTGAATAAGGGGGAAGTATGTATTAATATTGCGAGTACGTAGCCGGTTCAACGCCATCCGGAATAAATAGCCACAAAATCACCGAGGTCACCGTCAGGCGGCGCGGCATTGGCTTAATTTTCCCGGTGCCCTAGCAATCGCTTCCATCTACCTACATAATAACACTAACAGTCTACTTTGAGCTTGAGCCGGCCATTAAGTGACAATGATAGTTCAATTTGATCTCATCTTTCGAGCAATTTATATGAGCCTCACAGCGGCACGAATATGATTTCAAAAATTCCAGGGCTGGGTTTAAATGCGTTAAATAAAGCGTCCAGCCTGTCATCATACCGTACCAATCAGTAAGATAATTAGCAGGCAGCTGCCAAGCACAGATTATGATGGTCAGTGACCCTCTAGGACCACAAGCACTACAAATCATCGGCTCCCATACCTAGCAACTACGGACGAATCGAGCAATCATTTTAACTGTTCACTTCTTAATGTTGATATGCGCCACGGCAAAGTAGCCGAGGGAAAAGTAACACTAGCAACAAGTAGCCTCCTGAGTTGACGGTTAACCACAAACTTGTGGTTTCGGGCCTTGGAACGCCTAGCAACCACACGCATGCTTTTTGTGCTCGCCACGCAACGAAAGAAGAAAGTTACAACTTGGCCTTGACTTCACCGTATATGGCCTTCTGGAACTCCGCATGCAGCGCCATAACGCCCGGATGCATCGGCGGAATGATCTGGCAGACCGCCGTCCCACAAGTCCCCGTCTTATCATCGATCCACCAAGCACAGCACGGAAACCCACCCCAGAGCGTAGTCCCCGGCGCAAACCGCCCCTCCTGGCTCTCCTTTGCCACCATCCCCGCAAAGCTCCACGTCTTGCGGATCGAATTCGGGATCTGCATGCCGAGCAGCTGCGTGTACAGCGGCGACGACGCGACGTAGTCGTTGAGCACCTGCTCGCACCGCTCGTCGAGCTGCGGCCGGAACAGCTCCTCGTACGACGCCGGCTTCAGCAGCCGCGCGTCGCGCCGGAGCACTGCAGTTAAGAACGTGGAGTACGCCTTCGCAGACGCGTACACGCCGGCGCCACCGAAGCAATCCGTGCCGTTCACCACGTCGAAGCCGCCGGCGTCCTTTGCGGGCGGCTCACCTTTTTCGTCGAGGGTGCTGATGTCCGCGAGGCGATCCTTCATCGCGTCTTTTGCTTTGGGGTAGAAGCTCGCGTCGTTTTCGATGCCGAGGGGCGTCCAGATGCGCGCGCGCATGAACTCGTCTAGGCTCATCTTAGAGGCGACTTCGACGGCTTTGCCGGCCCAGTCGTGACCCCCGCCGTAAGCGAACCCGGTGCCCGGGGCGAAGGTGAGTGGGATGGCGGATTTGGTCTCGACGGTCGGGCCGAACCACGGGGTTTCGCCGCGCGAGGCGCGCCATTTGCCGAGGAGGGGGCTGGCCCAGTCGTACTCGTGGCCGGAGGTGTGGGAGAGCAGCATCCGCATGGTGATGGGGGTGGAGGTGGGCTCGAAAGTGGCGGTGTGCTTGGCGTCATCGAAGCCAGTGATTATACCGTATTTGCCGATTTCCGGAAGCAAGGGCTTGACGTCCTTATCTAAGTCGATTATGCCGTCCTCGACGCATTGCAAGACGGCTATTGAGGTCATCAGCTTGCTCATAGAAGCTATGGCAGCGATGGTTGACTCTGTGAAGGGCTTGTCGGTCCCTTCTTTGAGAGAAGCCTTTCCGAAGGACTTGGAGTAGAGGACCTTTCCTATTGACAAATTAGCGATGAGGTTCTGGATAGGTATTTTCGTAGTTATGAAGACGAGTACCAAATCATACCGTCTTTGTCTCCAGCGAATGCCGAGACACCAGGGAGCAATCCCGACGCGATGGCGTCTTCGTAGATTTTGTCTATCTTCTGCGCCATGACTAGAGATGTGTTGCCTCAAACTTTTGGTAAATAATCAAACTTCTCAAAAGAAAAATGTGAATTCCTAATTAGACTTAATTAGAAGAATCAGATATACTCGCTACGAGGGGTTATTTATATGTATCATTCCTCTGGTTCCAGGTACGTCATTCCGTGGTACGAGGGTTGAGAGGGGTTGCGAAGAAACAAGATGCTCAAATGTTACGGTGGACTTGATACCTAGTACTATGTATGTTCGATGTAAAAGAGCGATTACTTAAGCAGAGTTGGAGAGTACTATTTGATGTATGCATGTGTCGTATATCGTAACCTGTCTTTTTATAATTAGCAACAATGGTAAACACAATTTCGAAATGAAATGAAATGGTGTATATGAACAACTCAATTGGTTTAATACCATGACAGCATGGCGGACCATCTATCGTCGGTTGTCTTATATAGCGGGACCCCATACTTCATCAAACTCTACAAAATAGGGGGGAAACTACCTACATAGTACATAGTAGTAAATATATGTATGTTATATCGTTAGCCTAGTGGCCAGGTCTCTTCGCTCTTTCGTTTCGTAGAAAGATTTTATCTTAGTATCTTACCTTCCGAGGTTCATTTCGCCTTCCATTGATGTTAACTAGAAAAGAACGATTCGCTACTAGTAGACTCCCAGGGTACTGTACGTTACGTATATGTATGGAGTCTAACCTTTTGATAGACATCCTGTCTAGGCGCCGATGTACTGTAAATGCTAACAAATGAATGGTATGTCCCCTCCACCGCGTTACCTACTATGTAGATAGTAGTATAGAATTGATATGAAAGTTGCTATCATATCTATTGGAAGGCTGCTCACCAGCGAATCCAGTCATGGATATCCACGAAGCCAGTCGCACTACCCCCCGATTTCCTTCACCTAGAAGGATACCACGCCTGCCCTCACTTTCATCAGTTGCTTTCTGGAAGCGACTACAGCTGACGAGGCTCGATAAGCAGCCGTACAGTTTAGATTGGCTTTACCTATCTAGACAGTCTAGACTATCACCTACTTTCGGACTACATCCATTTGACCAGTTTCTATCCACTCATTTATTCAGATGCAAGCGTCTACAATATAACTAGCAGCCTTCATCATGGAGGTTCTCCCTATTCAATGTATTGGAGACGTGTTCTTATGTGCTCGCCATAGGCTTATCATTTGCGAAACCTGCCACGTTGATTTATCCAAGCTTAGACAAGAACTGTATGTAGGCCAAGGTCTTAAGACACCGACTACAAGGCCACACAGGCTGCTCATAGAACATGAAGTGGCACCCATCCCTCGAGATACAACCCAGACAACTAGGAACCGCAGCAGTAGTCCAGAGACGCAGCCTACCGGTGGGATCGATCGTGTACGGACCGACTACATCCTTGACTTACATGCCCGACAAGGAGCTCTGTTCACATTTCCTATCCACCTTGGACTTGGCCAAAACTTCTACCCAGCAAAGTTCGTCCCTCCATCACCGACCATAGCTCCGTACGACCTCTTCCCTCCTTCCACCAGCCACAAAACAGGCTACCCAGTCAGACGCTACGTCCACCGCGACGACGGAACCAAGTTTTTAATCTTCACCGCCGGCGCTAGTGTCCGATATGGCCAGAGCGATGCAGGCGCCGGGTGGGCATTCGCCTACAATTCAACTAGACTGGTATCTGGTCGCCTTGAGGCGGTAAGCCCCTTCGGAGACTGCATGGCGCAAACGGCCAATCGCGCTGAGCTTCGGGCCGTGATCGGGCTGCTTCGGTATTACAATTGGACGTATGACGGGTTCGAGACTGTAGTCATTGCCACAGACTCGGAGTATGTGACGGAGGGAGCTACACAGTGGTTAGGCGGTTAGCAGCGCAGCCTTTGGAAAACGAGTGCGGGGACGGCTGTGGCAAACCAGGATCTCTGGATGATGTTCTGCGGCGAGATTGAAAGATTGAACGGTGTGCGGCTGCTAGTTGAGTTCTGGCGAATCCCGTCCCAGAAGAATACCAGGGCAATCCACGAGGCTATGAGGCAAGCTAAGGTGCCAAACCCACCTCTGGAGTACTACGATTACATGGCATTTCGCCCCTGAAGGCTTTTCGGGGCGGGCAAGCCTTTATGACGGAGAGAAGCTATTTTGACATACTATCAACTTTTCAAACAGTATCAACATCCACAGGCCTACACGTGTATCAGTAATAGGGAATAATAAAGCGACAGTTGGGATAGTTTACCTCGTGAGGGCATATTGTAGGTAGCGTTATCCCGTCAATGAACCATACAAACAACGTGGTTACCCTATGATTCCGTTAAGCTCAGGATGCTAAGCGTAGGCGAATAAGAAAAGGTGCCTACATATAAGTGAGCATTTCGGACCATTGCCATACTTACATCGTCCTCTGGAGCAAGCGGATGTGTCACCAAATACGCCGGATCCCAACCGCCGCCGAACCTAGGCCAAGCCAACCGCGCGGTCCTTCGGAGCTCGGAAATATCGCTTCACAATATATTCATCCGAACAAGGCCTATGGTATCATTCAGATCTGGCCGAGACGATAACTCCGTGGTCATTGATGCGCGCCTATCAGAGTTAATAGCACGGAATGAGGTCGATCTAAAGTAGACAAAATGGCAAGTGTTCAAAGTAGAAAAATAGACGCCGTCCGTTAAGTGGGCCGGTCGCTTATTAGCAGTGTCGTATTTGCGTCTCTCACACTTGGTGGTGGCGTTTCTTCCCCATTTGGATGGTGTCACAAGCTTGAGTCGAAGGCTAGGTACGAGATATCATACTATGTACCCAGGACCCCAGATACAATGATTGAGAGGTACTCGGCTGTGCCGTACATACTCTGTGAGGGATATTGTTTGAATTAGGCGCATTGCGATTTAACTTGGTAGGAGGCCTCACTATAATCGTATGGAATAATGCGTTGTAGATAGATGGCAACTGGGTTAATTATCATGGAAACCGATCGTTTTGTAGCTAACCTGCCGAGGTCTGTTGGGTTGAAAAGCACTTGAGCACTACTATGTATCTGGGGTGAGAATACATGTACGAAGGTATGGAATTGATACTTAATGCCTTGGGTCGCGTCCCGAATCGACACTTGCTGTG
The DNA here is from genome assembly GCA_022984865.1 of Hypomontagnella submonticulosa. NCBI lineage: Eukaryota > Fungi > Ascomycota > Sordariomycetes > Xylariales > Hypoxylaceae > Hypomontagnella > Hypomontagnella submonticulosa. The sequence goes on along the minus strand of JAJKLF010000041.1, from coordinate 117,736 downwards.
ACATGATACCTCCCTCTTCCTCTTCATTTCGCAGAAGTACATAGTATAAAATCCCTTCAAAGCCAGGTGGCTGGCCGCTTACCCAGTTGGTCTAGGCAGCTAGTTGATGACGTCGACCTGTTCCCAGCCAGCGTCTCCCCGAACATGAAATATCGCTTCACACGGGCGACCAGCTACGCTTCATCTGCTATATGAAGGATGTAGTCGGAGCTCGTTACTCTCCAACTAGACGCGCTATTTTTTCGAGTCAGCCATCTCATTTCTGATGTTCCCGTATCAGTTCATACCATACATGTAAGTGCTCAGGCTATGATTAAGATGCTCCCCCAAGACTTGGCTTGCATATCAGTAAATTAACCCAATAATCCGGCTCCCAATAAGGATTTCTCCACACATATTCGATATTGTAGGTGGGTAACGCAGCTAGCCTGCTGTAGAGTCTCGCGTACAAGCTGAATCTAACTCAGCCGCATAGGCGCCCTCCCGCACCTATTAATACTACATTAACAGTTCGTAAAGATCATGTCTTGCATTGCACGCGACACTCTTACACTTCGAATCGGCCGAGACCGCCAAGACGTACCAGTATGCGAGGTCACGTCAGTCGAATTTCTATATACTATGTATGCACTTGCTATAAATGCCTATAGGTCCAAGGTTACTTGTTACTTGTGCGGATCGTCCGTCGCGGCGCAAGCCGCTGAATCTGGTCTCACACAGCTCCCCTAGCAGCGCTAAACACGCTTAACACCTCTGTTAAATTCGCTAAATGCACGTCTCGTGAGCGACTGTCTCTCACATCTGATACCACAGAATATGGCTTCGCCTTCTTATAACGAAGTCCTTAGATCTCTGCATAATGAAATACATGATAATCTTGAGAGGCGGGATATTGCCGACGAGCGTTTTGCGAAAGCAGGTACCACCAAGGCAGTTCTGTTCCATTCCAATCTACGGCGCTTTTTCTGTAGTCTGGTCCCTCCAGGCGACTCCTTGGAAACTCATTTCGGACCCGGCACCACTGCCGATGTGCTGATTTCCAGGACAAAAGAGAGGAACCTTTACGACTTCTTAGCTACTTTGATTTATGCACGTTGCAGCATAGAGTCAGCCCAGAGTTTCACTCGGAAACTTCTCACTTGCTCGTCCGACACTGGCAGCTGGCCAGTTTACTCTGAAGGGCGCACTAGACTTGATCAGTTTCCAGCGGATCGTGCGCAACTTGAGCAGGTATTTGGCCCGGATAATACATCAGATATCAACGGTTTCATCGACGCGCAATCATGTTTTTGCCCGATTGTATTATACGAGGGAGAAGATGTTCAGGTGACCGACGGCAAAAAACGGAGGCTGCCTTATACAACGTTTGATAAGCAACCCATAGGGGAGGGATCCTATGGAGTCGTTTATCGCGTGGTCATCGCCGAAGGTCACTTGAAGAATAGGCGTACTGCTATGGCGAATACTGAGCCTAAGCAAATGGCCCGGAAGGACTTCAAGAAGATCCGCGACCTACAAAATGAGTACCAAACTATGAGGCACATTTTATCTGCGCCGCGGACCTCTAAGAATATCGTCGAAACATTCGGCAGTCTTCAGCTCGACGAAACCACATTCAGCTTATTCATGCCTCTCGCGGAATGCGACCTGAGGGGATGGATGAAGGATAATAGCTCACCTCCGACTACTGAGGCCGAAAAGGCCGAAATTTTGAAGTGCGCATCGGGGCTTGCGGATGGGTTGGAATTCCTCCATTCCGAAATCAAAGGTCTTGATGGAAATCGGATGGTCTGTTATCACATGGACTTGAAGCCCGCGAATATCCTCGTCTTCCCCGACACGGACCAGGGCAAATTGTTGTGGAAAATTAGTGACTTTGGCATGTCAAGGGTGAAAGTGTCGCATCGTCATGACAACACAGATGACCAAGATATCAGTGCTCTTTTCGAGAGAAGGGCAGGAGGGACATCTGTGTCAGGTACTATAAATCCGCGGGCCGAGGGTACCTACCTCGCGCCCGAGTCGAGGATCTCCCTACGCAAGATGAATGAGAAAAGTGACGTGTGGTCCCTCGGATGCGTCATAAGTGTCGTCTTGACATACCTTAACGAAGGGCAGAGAGGGATAGAAGACTACGCGGATGAACGAGCGGAGATTTCCAAGGGCTCCGGGGCAGGTGATAAAGACTACTTCTTCCTCGATAACCGAAGTCTCACACAGCCCAAACCTCATCCAGCAATCAGAAACCACCACAGGCGTCTCATTAGGGAAGCCAGTGGACGAAGTTCGGGGGAAGGTGTCGTGATGAAAAACATATCGAAGTATATCGAAGAGAAAGTATTGGACCTGGATCCGCAACGAAGAGACCCGGCTAAGACCATCAGCGATGGACTACTTCGCGCATCGAAGGCTTACAATACATTAAACGAAAACGCTGAAGTTTATCAAAGTCCTGTCTCAGAACGTAATGCGATTTTCGGGTGGTTGCAGAGAACTTTCCGTCCGTAAGCGCACGAGATCATTCGCTTCACGCCTGTTGCTCTCTAATTTACTGACACGGTATTTAGTAAGCAGAAACCGGACGGGCCACGGATAGTAACCTGGTCGGTTTCCAAAGAAATGTCTCTTTCGGGATGCTCCATATCGTCCAATGAGTTCATCGTAGCCTATTGGTCGGGCGCGCGTATTTTACTATATAATTCGCAGTCTCTCCTCCCAAATCGACAGGGCGAAGTTGAGCAGGTCGCGGAATACAGTTCGAAAGGAACTGGCATGTGGAAAAGTGTCAAACTCAACCAGCCATATTTGATTGCTTCCACAACAGGGCACCACCCCCACGTATGTTCGAGTCTGATTAATACGGATGGGGAAAAAGCTAATGCAAGCCCAGGTGTATCTGTTTGACATAAAGGGCGGCAGACTCCCAGGGCTGAGTTTCGACCTAAGCTATGAGGTCGTACTTCCGGTCAACAGTACCGATGGGGTTCATCAGATAGCCATCTCACCAGGTGGGAAGGTGCTCGGCTGCGTAGTGCGTCGGGATGCGAAAAGATGCTGGGTCTATCATGCCGAGATTGAAGAGCTACTTAGCTTTAAAACCCAGAGGTAGTGTCAATGTCCACCCAGCAAGCCTTTGCTAACATGGTACCTAGTATTAGGAGAGAGTCGGAAACCACACTATCCTCCGGTAGCGACCTCCGGCATAGGATCGTCGCGCCAGATCCATGGCATCGACTACCAGTACCAGCCTCAGCAGGAAGTGTAACACACTTATTTTTCCCTTCCGATAGAGCTATTTGCTGCGTCGCTCAGCCGGATGTAACTGAAAGAAAAAGTATGGGGATCTACTGGCGACTCCTACCCACCGGGCCCGATAGGGAGCAATGCATTGATTATCCGCTTAACTCACCAACGCGAGTAAGTCCAAATCTATTCATTTCCGAGTGAGCCGCGGAAGAATGAGTTGCTAACGAGCTGCAGCCGTTCGACAGTGGAAATTATGGGCGGCTTTTCACAACATTAACTGCGATCGATGATCAAGGAGCATTCGCGATCGTGCTCCACGAGAATCAATTATTTATACGGAACTTCGATAAAAGCCCGATACAGGACAGCGAGACATTCTTTCATAATTATTTCATCTCCGAGCTCCTAATGGACGAGCTGCACTCTCGACTTTTCGCCCTTGGAACCAAATCCGGCAGCGGCAAGATGCTACTGATCGAATTACCCCTATCTCATTCCGGGCATAAAGTAAAACCCAGGGTCATCAAGGAGCTCCCTAATCTTCGCCACAAAGACAGTTTCATTTCCAAGTTATTCAGCTGTACTACCCAACCTTTACAAGGACCTGGAGAGGTCGCCGGATCGAACGGGAGAGATCCGGACGGAGAAGGGTATATCATCATATCGGCCTTCGCTTCCACCCCGCCGAGGTTATATAAGATCAGCCTCCCAAAGCCAGAGTAAGAAATGAACGCTTCCTTTCTGATGTCAACCAATGATCCGTCCCACTCAAAACTGCTGCCAGTATTCATATGCTGACATTTTACTTCCCGATTCTAGTTGATAGCATCATAACATTTGCCCAATACTATACGATTCCGGATGCTCCTAAACCCAAGGGGATAAAACGGATGAACGATGAACGAGCGGCAATGTGATATCTAGACATTCATCTTTTCAAGCCTCATCGAGTCCGTTCTCACCGTGTCTCCTTTCATCGTCAAGGCACGCCTAGCCAATGTCCTCCAATCCCCCACATTAACCTTCGGCGACATCCTATTGACGACAACATTATCATGATGTAGCACCCAGTAGTAAACCAAGAAGGTTACGAGGGTGAGCAGAAAAGCTGACACGACGTAGATCCATATCATAGGAGTGCCGACAATCCGGTCCGACTCCTGGTCCAGGTCAAAAAAGTTCATACCGAAGAAGGTCTAGCTACTGATTAATACGCGATCTCGAAAGGAGGGCTGGGTTAACCTCATACTTACGGCCACGAAGGAAGCTGGTAGGTAAAGAAGAGTCAAGGTAGTGAGAAAGACGGCTGACTTATTTAACTGTAGCATACTGCTATTCTGTTGTTTGGCAAGGATCTGGTCTCGAAACAAGAGGGTGTCGCCCAAGAGCTGCGCCGTGGTCTGCGCTCGCTTTTGTAAGAATGTCGCAGTACGACCGTGGGCCACAGATTGACGGCGATAATTATCGAGTGCCTCTATAGCCCCTGGTGCTGTACTCTTCAACCCTTCTTGGGTGAATATGGACGAGAGTTCCCGGAGCACATCTTCTCCATGGGACAGGAGGGTCGATACTTGGAGGAATTGGTTATCGAGGCTCGCCAGAGAACTGAGATTATCATAGCCCACGCGCAAGGGCTCTTCGATAAACGTTGCGAACGTCGTACTTGTCTACATTGATCAGGCCGTTGAACTCTCCGTGCGCCCGCAGCATGGCAAGTTGACTCACCTCTGGGAGAAGCTTCTTTTCTAGGGAGGCGATATATTGCCGCCATGCTGGAAAATATGCCCCGAACAGTATCTTGTGAATATTTAACGGGACTAGAAGACCCTTAGAGCTACCATCCTTTTCTAACAAGAACTTCTCTATCTTTTGATGCGCTACCGAGTCTGGTGTCGGGCTAAATAAGACCGAGACGGTCTGGCTGGTCGATGTATCGAATCGATAGTAAAGGCCTGTCTGGCGAATAGCCCATGTCCTGCTACTAGGCTTGAACTCGGGGTAGCGGATTGTATAACATATTTCTTGTGTTTAGTTAGCAAGAGTCCCCAGTAGCAGTGTCGTCTGCATCGATCTATACCTATCGAAGAGCCTATCCTATCCACAGTAACAGGAAGGCAGAAGTTTATTTCCACATCGTCGTTTCGGTGGTAGAAACACGATGGTATATCCCAAAACGAGTCGCTGATGTCGTGTTCAGACACGAAAAGGTCTAGCAACTCCCTTGTGACTTGTAGGGCGCTCCATGATGTCTTTTGACATATGGATCTAAGTACGTTCAGCAAAAATTCGGATACCTTCTCGAAAAACATACAAGTGGCGATGTGTGTAGTCGCTTGGTCCAGTATAGTTCAGGCACTCCTCAATTTCTTGTACCGTAGATAGTTGGCGCTGAGACTGTACTCCGTCGTTTTGATTTTGGGATACCACATCAATGAGTCTAATGGGCGCCGTGACTTTGTCAACGAAACATTTATTAGGTTGCGACATTCTGGTATAAACTTAGTACGCAGAGATAAACTGTAGACTTGAAATTCTATACTTGAACGATACAATTATATAAAACTCTCAATTCCCAAGCGCCTCAGCCACTTCGTGATCATGGTCATCGTACAATACGAAGGTAAAGCGATTCATGCGTAAATAACATGTACCGTAGGACTTTACGCACAGATTCCAATGTGTATCCCCGTCACACTACATTGTACATTGCACCGCCACCACCCAGGTGTGTGCCAAGCTCGGTCACCATATCGGCAAAGCCCAGTTGTGTTTCTCAATCGTTATTATCTCGAACACCGCTAATTCCATTTCTATTAGCTAAAAAGCGCCGATTGTTGCATCTCTCTGCTTACTTGATCTCATCCTGTCCACCATGTGTTAGCCTTATGGGCATTCTAGGTTATGCCTTATGTAGGTAAAATGAAAAACTCACCTCACTGACGGGACTTGGCACCGTAAAGCACCATTGGTCGTCTCTCAGCTGCAGCCAGTCAGCTAGTCAGCCAGCCAGCAAACCCCTAACTCCTACTGCGACCGATGCTCACCCGAATTTTGAAATCAGCCTGGGCCGGGAAAAGCCGCCGGAGAAGCCTTAGCAGGTTTTCCTCTTTGAGGTACCGTGTACTAGTGTTTTGTGTCACTGCCATACCGATCCAGATCAGTTTCCAGCTTGAAGCAGAGGTGAGGATCTATTAAATAAAAAATAAAAACACCGAGACGGTAAGTCGGATCGCAGCAGCTCAATAAATAAGGATTGGTGTAAGACGAGGCAACCCCAATATATGGCGGCGTGACATATATTATTCTAGTGCCTAATTAGCGGTACCTAGGCAAGTGCATATAAATGTAATCGATGTCAGCAAGACTACGTGTAGGTACTCTATAAGGGGAGCTGTAGGCTTCCAGGCAGCGAATGACCGCTCTGGGCATGCAGCCACCACGTATCAGGTCCGGATCGGGGGGCGTTTCAATCTATCGTAGTACCCCAAATGGTCGGTCGTGTGCTTGATCAGCTCGGCGCTACGGCACAATAAGCAGCCTTAAAAATGCCATGTAGGATCTAAAAACAAGGCGGATGGTAGGACGGTAGGACGGTAGGACGGTAGGCGGTTTGGGAGGCAACCTTGGCACACCTGCGCGCGGGAACCTGGGGGGCCTCAGAGCCTCGCGAACCACCCTGGCAGATTCCATAGATTTGGGCTTTTACTGCATTGATTCCTCGTCCATTGGCCGGCACCTGTTCCACCGCTCGACATCGCCCATCACACCGGAGACCATATTCGATTGGAATGACAATATCATATTGGTGGATCAACAATGGCGACCGAGGCCACGAACGGCCAATCGCTTCCGCTGAAGAAACTGTCTAGGAACTCGGATCCATCACTGGGACGTGGTTCCGGTGATCAACTCAGGGCGACTTCTATCATCATCGACAATGGGACCCAGGAAGATGCACATAGGTACGATACACTACCTCCGATTCGGGCCAATACGAAGAAGAGGCGGATGACGCATAGGAAATTACTCCCCATCCAGGTGTTTGTAGGTTGAACCTCCATGACGGTCACATCGATATGGTAGCTCACGAGACCAGATGATTACCGTCAACGCGACGCTGGGTACGGGACTCTACTGGCGCGGCGGACAAATCTTGGAGCTAGGTGGCTTCCTAGCAGTTATTATATCCTTCCTGCTGCTCGGCATACTGGCATGGGCAGTCACACAATGTATTACCGAACTGCTTTGCATATGGCCTGTTCCCGGCGCCCTAGCAGTCTTCGTCCGTGAGTTCGTGGACTTCGAACTGGGCATTGCCGCGGGTATCGCATACTGGTTAGTAAAGGACCCTAAATTATTCTGTATAAGACAACTGACGTATCACAGGTTCACATATTCAGTCTCTTTCGCTGCGTTGATCGCCAACTCCGCTGCTGAAGTTCACTACTGGACCAGCAACGTAGACACAGGGCTTGACGCGGGGGTGCTGTATTTGCTCATACCGATAATATTGATAGTCATTAACTCATTTGGAATCCGAGTACGTTCTTTGGCTTCATTCTGAGGGACTTGCTGACGTTCCCTTTTGATAGTCCTATGGTTGGTTCGAGACGGTCACTGGATTTGTAAAGATACTCTTCCTGACCATTATTATCGTCGCATTAATCGTATTCGGTTAGCCCTCACCATGGAAACAAAATCGCAATTAGGAGCCCTGCTAATACTAGTGCCCAGCTGCCAAAGGCCCCCAAGACAACAAGGACCATCATAGTAAGTTTACCGTCGACTCTGTGGGGGATGCCCGCTGATCTCTCAGCCTGGGAGGACCCAACTATGTTTGATCATACAGCAGCTCAAAATTGGCCTCAAGCCCTATTGTAAGTACACCAGTGTTTCTATCTTTAGTTATTGACCACTGAGTTCCAATTCAGCATATGTCTATCAACAGCAACATTTGCCTATGTTGGCGTCGAAATCCCGGCAGCCGCTGCTCTCGAAGCCAGGCCCACGAAGGTACAACAAAATTCAACAGGCCGAGCCGAAAACGGTAACCAAGCCAACAACATCGGCGAGACTGTTCGGTTCTCGTCGAAGTGGATATCAGTGTTTGCTTGTATTGCATACACCCTAAGCGGGATTCTGGTATCCCTCAGTGTCGACCCTACAGACTGCCAGCTGCCTCGGATTGGCTGGCTGGACTACCCTCGATGCCCGAATCAGATAGATTCCAAGTCGCCTTTCGTTCTCGTTGCAGAGTCTCGCGGAAATAATCAGATTGCGGGCGCATTCAACGCCTTCCTCGTCTTCACTGCATTGTCGTGTGCCAATACAAACCTTTACGTGGCATCTAGGACACTCTTCGGTTTAACTAACCAGATAGACGGCGGTCCCGACGAGCCTTGGTATCTGAATATTCTAGCATGGCTGGGACGGACCAACAGTTATAGGGTTCCAATTCGAGCGATGACTGTATCTGCGCTTGCTTTCATATGGGTGCCGTTCCTGCAACTCTACCGCCCTTCCGGCCCAAGCCAGCAAAGCCAAATAGGAGAAGGAACTCAACAGGACGGTGCTGTGGTGGGGATAAACACTGTGAGTCCTTCAATCTCGGCGGCCAATGGAATCTCACTGACCTGCATTAGTTCATTAATATTCTGTCCGAGATGGGCTCCGTTGGCGTGCTTATCGTTTGGGCTTGTGAATGCTTGGCCTTCATACGATACTATCACTGGTGAGTAATGGTTACGTCTTGTAAGAGTGCTAGGAATGACTGACCTATGTTTAATAGCATCCATAAACACCATGGCGAACTAATGGAGCGAAGGATACCGCGCGTGCGGCGCTTTAGCGACGAGGACGATAACGACTATCCGTACATAAGTAACGGGCAGCCAGTCACGGCATATCTAGGCCTAGCAGCGTGCTTGCTCATCCTGCTGGTACTTAACGGGGCCTCGCTTTGGAAGGGGTTCTATGTCGAGCCATTCTTGTCGTCGTATCTCCTTGTAAGCTTCTCCAATTTGAACTGCCTTAACTAATAGCAGCATCTAACACAATATTTCCTGCCTAGGTTGCCATATTCATAGGACTGTGGACAGTCCTTAAGATTTGGAGGCGTGGTAAATGGTCGCTCGTTGATCTTTCCAGCCCAGACCGGGCTATAGGTATCATCCGTGACCTTCACGAGTTCAGCTTCGCCGGATTTGAGTACGAATCCGAAGCTGATACTAGGAATGGCTCGCCTTCATGGACAAAGGCCTTGTTCCATCGGAAGGGACAAGTTTGACGGCGTATAATGATGCACATGTAGCCTATATATTAAAAGTTGAAAATGTTATGCTAATACTTGTAAAGGTGGCGAAGTGACCAACTGTGTAGTTACGCCGGTTGCCTAATCCTCTAGCTAAGACTATAGAACTGCTACTATAAGAGCCATTCGCTCCCTGTAGGCGCCCATATTTCGAGAGGAGCACGAGCAGAGGCTTTGACAGAGGTATAGACTTCTCGAAGGTAGTGCTTATGAGATATGAGCTGCTCGAAGATGTCTCATGATGCCTTCTTTTGACTTTCCTACGTCTTGCGTTTGATAAAGTTGTTACGGGGCAGACCAAAAGCCTAGGCGCCAATTACGTGTTTTCCCCGAATAGCCTCAATTCAACTCACCAAGACTACATATACGTACGTACCTACGTGCCATAAAGGTCCATTAACTCTTATGAACACCATTCTTCAATAAGTAGAACCCTCCCTTACGATACTAAGGGGTCGAAAGGGCCAATTCCTCTCTGGAGTGCATGCTTTAGCCTTCTGATAGAAGCGAGACGTTGATGTACATCACTACACATTCCACTAGTATAACAACAACTATCGGTCTCCGATGTCTTATATTCACATGCTAATAGGTTGCCTACACGTACCGATTGGCCTTTAGAAACTACAAGGACCTCATGCGAGTGAAGTATCCTCAGCTAAGAAGGTAAAAGATGTAAGGGATGTTACCGGAGACAGGAATCGATTTATTATAGCCGCACCCTAAGTACGGTGCAATATATTCATCCTACTAATATAAGCTAAAATATTGAACTGATTCTGTGGTAGTGATGTGCGGGATGATTATTCGAGGCACATATGCCCAAGACACATGGTCGAATATACTAGGCAGCATATCTATCAAGCAGGGTAATTTAAGAATTGACGTATTGGCATGTTTCGAATACCGAAAACGAAGACATCTTTAATGCGACTTGCGGCTCGCGAACATAATTCACACCATGAATTGTTGTTGGACCGCAGGTGGTTGTGAGTGGCCTTCAATTGATGGATGGTGATATTGGTCTTATTTAGACCTAACGATATGGATCGCAAGATCTTCTTGCTTGGCCCGAAAACTAAAGCATAATATAGACAACTTTAGAAGCCATATGGCATGAACGCTCAATGAATAAGGTATCCACCTGATAATAAATGCAAAGGACGAATACCAGTGTAATCCGCATTAGATTCAGTACAAAACGACGGAATACATCATGAATGTAAGTCGCGGAGGATCTGGCGGGGCGTTGGTGCTGTATGTACTGTACGGTCTGGTCTGGGTTGGCCGATGATAATGTAAGATACATGTAGGTACCTACCTAGTCAGCTTTCGGTCATCGTTTCAATTGATTCTGGGCCACGAAGGCAAGCAGCTCACGTGAAGTATATACGGTGACCATTTCTCACAATTTGTACTATGTGGACAGCGAATTCCCGGACTACACTCCCATTAATGAAAGAGTTAATTATTTGCATGTCCGACTGAGGAAAAATTCAGCAAGGTTGTTTCATAGTGTGACGAGAATGCACCGCAACGTGGACAACTTGCTACGTAGGTAGTAAGCCTAATTACCTCGCCTACCTCCTAGCCATCTAAAGCCCTAAGGCGATTGGCGTAAAGGGCTCTTGAATTCTGACCGAGCCTCTCGTCAGCCAGCGAACCAACAGCCTAGACGCGTATCTTTTCGGGTATGAATTTCTTCCTCGTTAAGACCTATTCGGGAAGCTGGGTCCGGTTCGCCAGAGAAATATGAAACACCTTCTCTGATGCATGATAGGTCTGTTCTAGAAACAAGCGATTTTCGGCAAAACTGCCCAGTTGGCCGGTGGCAACTCGACCCCTATCTAACGCGAGTGCCCAAATACGGCCACGCGTTTATGCGTTTATTCAAAAGAATTGTTCTTGCCCTCAAACACTAAAGGAAGAAAAGCCGAACGAGATTGGGAAAAATAAATTTTGTCTCTCTCTACTTTCTGTGCGAACAAGACCATCTTGTTTTAGACCGCGTGGTGATGGAGCACTCCATTCGTTGGCACTCATTGGCTCGGACCAAGCCAAGTGAAAGGGGATCTTGTTTTTGGTGGGTCGAAAGGATTTCAGTGGACGGGAGAGCACCAGCGAGAATCGAGCACCCGCATACATGGCTAAGATAGCGTACCGCCCGTTATCCGGCAATTCCACTGGCGAGACGGAGATTTCGGTAGCAAAACTAGCTGCAATAAGCAAAAGATGTGCACTTCGTCTGATTTCGGTCGACGGAGAATATCCCGAAGCTGGGAAAGATCGTCGGCAATGCTCTGGGGCTGAATAGTTTAAAAGTAGATTAGGAGGAGCCCGTCTTACCTTTCACAACAGTAAGTAGTTCGTTGGAGCCGTTAAACGTCGAACTCGGACTTGTGATGCGGACGATTTGGACCGGGCGGGCAGAGCAAGTTCAAAATCCCACCCATGTCAGCTTCATAAACGCACTTGTATGCGCTTGTCTTGCAATGAGCGCGCGGTAAAAAAGTGACAATAGTATTCATCGTAGGGATAGAAGCCATTTGCTGACTCGGTGCGCGCTTATTGTGGACCCTGTTCTTCTTCGTTTCCGCGGCTATGGTCAATAAACGCTTAGAAACAAAGGCGGCAATCGCTTCGACTCTACTTGGTTAAACAACTGGACCAGCCTCAAAGATTGAATACGTGCCGAGCCGCCGGTTACAACATGATGGTACGGTAAGACGACTTTGCGTTGGTGTACAGAGTTGGGTCTGATAAGGTCAATACATGTAAGTGAGAGTGATAGAAGAAGCAGAGAGAAGAATCGATCGCCGAATTGAACTGACTCTGTAGCCCCCCACATTGCCCACATTGCGCCCACTAAGATCGAGACCAGGTACGAATACATACTATGGTAGTAAGGCAGGCCTGGTTTAGCTCGCGTTGTTTCACCATCAATCCTTGCCGACCGCTACTGCATAGCAGATAGGTCGTACCGATAGGCTACTAATTACACCGTACCTACCCTGTCAATACCCCTACCAACATACAGCACATGTACATGCCCGTACAAGATTTACACCTAACATTATCGAACGTGCTCCTTGCAGCTGCCAACTCAGCGTGTGCCGTGCAGTACCTTGCATAACAGCTATGACCAGGGGGTTACGCTAATCCATAGTAGCTTGGACTGGCCCGAATTGGACTGCCCCTCTCCTTTTTCTTTTCTTCCTGCATTATTCTCACCAAATCAGATCCATGGATGCTTCTTTTGCAGCATGCAAGCAACCTTAACGACCTCACGATAGACCCTTGAGAAACCCATCCATGTGTCCGTTGTCTGTCCGGATTCATGTAAACCGTATAATCAACCATATCATATCACGTCGTACGTTCCAACTGTTGAGCTGCCCGCTGGCCCATCACGGCTGGCTGTTTGGTAGTCTAGTCGTGCAATATGTAGAATTGCTCGATGGGACAGATGCCGACGGTGAGGGCTTTTCCTCGAACTCACCATCCCTCGAGTAATATTGCCACTATTATGCTGACTGGGGATACTGGACCTGTTGATTTACATTCAATAGATAACCATAGACAAAATCTATGCCGCCTGGAGAATCTCAAAGCGGATTTCCTTGGTTTCCCAATCTTGGCCAGTCAGGTTGCGTGGACCTGTTTTGCTTCCTGTCGATGTCGTGGCTCGAAATTCAGGAACAACGCGCCCAATGTTACTCTGGTGTACTACCCACCCATCTATGTGGTAAATCATATCAGGCATATTCGTCAAGTCAGTAAAGAGTACCTGACAGGAACTGAAGACGACCCCCTTAACAGTTTCACCCTTAGCTTCCACAATTAATTTCCGCGCTAATGGTGTGTTATGCTTCCATCTCTTTGGCTCTTGTCTTTTCGCCTCTTTGTCCGATGTTCCTTCTAGGGTCTTAAGATGCCTGACTTATGCACCTAGACTCTTGTCTGTGTTCTTTGTCATCCACTTTTTTGGCAATGCTACCGTCTTTTAGATCCGCATGGATCTATCAAGCCCATTTTGCGGTGGAACCCCTTACCCCTGGACCGCTGTGCCACTACACAACCGGGTGTCCACGATGGGTTGTTAATATATATGTTCAAGGTGAGCCGTCTCCGACCTCGTTCGAAGCTTCTTTTCCCTCCGCGCCCAACCATTGTGCCTTTACGCTCTCTTCTTCCGTCTTGCTAGCCGAGTTTATACCACACTCTTTTTCTTGCTTGCTTCCGTGTCAATAGCCAGTCAGCTATTGCATACAGAGCTTGTTTACTTCGTCCTTCTTTTGAACATATATCTTCAACCCTCCTGCGAGACAGGCTTGCTTCTGCCACAGCCAGGATAGCTCCTCCTTTTTTCACTCTATCTTCAACCACGACTATCTAAGAGATCCTCGGAGATCCATACGATTGAGTATCAACTGTCATTCCGCAACACCGATATCAACACAGATCTACCCTTCCTTCTTTCACCCTTTCACAATGCGTTTCCAACAGAGCCTTTTTGCTTCTGTTGTGGGCCCGGCCCTCGTCGCGGCTATTGCTCCCCCGAATGTCCCCGGTATGAACATTGTCTTTGCCGAGGACTTCGAGGGTCCTGCTGGTGGCTCTCCCAACGGCAACAACTGGAATATTATGGATGCCATCAACACCAACAACGAGGTTCAGACATACACCACCTCGAACCAGAACGTGCAGACCAGCGGCGGCGGTACTATTCAATTCGTTCCTCGGAAATCACCGGCTGGCCTCTGGACCTCGGGCCGTATCGAAACTAAGGGAGCTTGGACCCCTGCGCCCGGCAAGGTCTTCTCTATACAGGCTAACATCTTAATGGGCAACAACGCCAACAAGCAAGGGATCTGGCCAGCCTTCTGGGCTCTTGGTGACGCCATGCGCCACGGTACACAATGGCCTCAGGCTGGAGAAATCGACATCATGGAGCAGGTGAACGGACTCCTAACCGGATATGGTACCCTGCACTGTGGAACATCTCTTGGTGGCCCTTGCAATGAGCCTATCGGACGTGCTAAGACGACCGCTATGCCGGCCGATGGCTTCCACACCTGGGGTGTCAAGATTGACCTCACAAACGCGGACTGGCGTGCCCAGACCATCTCATGGACACTCGACGGCAACGTTTACTCCACTGTGTCCGGTGCCGACATCAACGATGCCCCCGTCTGGTCCTCACTGGCCCATAGCCCCTTGTAAGCAAACCGACTTGCCTAATGTAGTTAGCCATCCCGAACAATTTGCTGACCTTTCTCTACAGATATGTCATTCTCAACGTTGCCGTTGGCGGCGACTGGCCAGGCAAGCCTAATGCCGCTACGCAAGATGGCTACGGCAGCATGATGGAGGTTCAGTGGGTCGCCATCTACTCGTCGTAGACAGCATTTCCAATTGGGTGCAACGTGATACGATACACCAGATATAGAAGTGGGTGTATATACGGGGGAATTGGCGTTTTTTCAGAGATTAGGTCGGAATTTTGATGAAGCTTAAAGATACCTCTATACGTTGCTTGAATTTTGTCTATATACATTCTATATCGTTGTCTCGGGAGGCAGGACACACCCATTTAGATATGCCTCATCTGCTTCAAAGGATAGCTGCTTGCAGAGGATACTCCCTTGTCGTTTCTACTAGAGAAAACGGACGGATCTATCCATGACATTCTATCTTGTCACGCCTTCGAGATGGTTAGTGTAGACTTCGTTGTTTGCCGGTTCGCGTGGTTGACATCCAGCTCCACATTTGTGTTAAGCATTATCAAGACATACATAATTCCACACTGATTGATGTCCCAAGTCAATTTGAATGATAACACTATGGAGAGTTGTTATTGCTTAGATTGATAGAGGTCACTTTAGTTGTGTCAGATATCTAACTTTATGAGAATATCGTAGTCACCAAGTTATCTAGGGACCTGTTTTAGCCGCCCCCTACGAGATATATACATGCAGGTATATGCTAACACGAATCATTAAATTTTGTACACAGCAGAGATATTATATTCACCCCTGCATCTTCTAGTACCTGGCCTGTCCGCCCCCGGTCTATCAATTAGTAAACTTTATGTGACGATCGGTAAATGATACGAAAACCCCCCAAAGCCCGTATTCCTGCCCCTTGTGGCATACTAGCCATAAATACACTCTTCTCGCTTTATAAGTCGTGTTAATCCACTGCGTACCCATAATCACAACCATTCTTCTTCAGGATCGAGAGCGATCTCTGCTTAGGCAACATCTCTCTGTGTTCGAACAGCCTAGGCTTTTGAAACTTCTTTCTTCTTTCTAATATCGACCCAGCCATTCCCCCATGCGAATATGAAACATGCTACACTTGCTCCAGCGGTCAAGTAGAAAACGCGATCAACACTCTGGAAGTATGCTAACAACACATTGGCAAAGACGCTGGAGCTAATGCTTCCCCGGAATCCTGTAGCACCAGCATCGATAACGGTCTGAGGTTCAACAGAGGGCGCATATTCGGGGATAAGAGTTGTCAAGCTGTTGGTGAAGATCGTTTCGCTGAAACTCAGGAACAGAGCCCCACCAAAGTTCTGACTGAACATGATGAGCGCCATAGCGACGGCGGTTTGGGCGGGCGGGAGCGTATTCTGAACGGCGATAATTGGCTGCAGAGATGAGTGGAAGATCAGCATACGGCCGATAGTAGTTATGGGTTTTCTGATATGGAGGAGGGAGAATCTCACCATTTGCATTCCAAGACCACGGCCAACACCCAATATAATCTGATATCCAATCCACTTTCCCGCGGATGTGTCGGGGGCTAACATAGATAGAATACCATTGGCAATTGATATCATGGCGGCACTAAGAAGGGTGAATGGTAGGTAATAACCAACTTTTCCGACTTCATAGCTGTCAGCGGACGAAGGTTATCCGAGGGTATATTTACTCACCCAGATATCCAGACAGAATTGACGAAAAGAGCTGACCCAAGATGCTAGGAAGGAGATAGACACCACTGAGAAAAGGGGTAGCGCCCTTTACACCTTGAAAGTAGACAGGTAAGTAGTAAGACGAACAGAATAGCTGCGACATCAGAAGTCCATATGCTAAGCAGCTCGTCCATACAGTTCTCTTCCGCACCATTGAAAAGGGGATCATGGCAGCATCTCCCTTATAGTATTCCCAAGCCAGAAAGACTATAAATGTAACACCGGCTCCGACAAAAAGCCCGATGACATGGGAACTGTTCCAGGGGTACGTAATACCTCCATATTGTACAGCAAGCAACAGCTCAATGGCGGCGGGGGCGAAGAGTACGAAGCCAAAAAGGTCGAGCTTAGAATGGAGTGTACGGACGACGGTCATAGGGGGCTGCTTGTGAATCTGGTCGGGAATCTCGACGAAAGCTAGCATGAGCCCGACGAGGCCGCCAACGGGAAGGTTGATATAGAAACCTGAAATTGGTGTTAGGCGGCCAATTATGTGAACTTTTACAAGTCCCGAGACTCACCATCGCCAAGTCGTATATTCCGTTAGAGCTCCTCCGATTAGGGGTCCCATGACCAGCCCAAGGTTAGAAACTAGAGCATTGGTGAGTTCACCTATATATGATAAACGGCCGGGAAATCTAGACTTACCACCCATTACAATTCCAATTAGAGCTATTCCAATTATCAATTTCCACACACCAAAAAAGGCATGAGAACTCATGGAGGGAACTTACAAGGCCTCTTCGCCATAGGAACACAGCCAGCAATGATTGTGAAAGTACCATTCAAGATACCGGAAGAGCCTGCGCCGGCAATCGCTCGTCCTACAATTAGCATCTTGGAAGAGTTGGCTACACCACAGAGCAGGGAGCCCAGTTCGAAGAGGGCGAAGAAACCCATAAATGTCCACTAGATATGAAGTGAGTGATATGGTTAAGAATACCGGAGGGGAATATTGCTACCAACCTTAGAGTTGAAGTTCATGAATATTTTCCCGGTTAGCAGCTGAAGCGCTGCGCTATATGTATATTGGCTAGTCTATACGGTAATATAATGTGTCTTCATAACATACCATGCAAGTTGGTAAGCACCTCCATACCAACCAATATCAGCAAGAGAGTGGAAGTCGCTCGTGATCCGGGGAATGGCCTAGCATGGTTTAACTTGAAGATTCATCTACGGAATATGAATGGGTACATGAACCTACAGTTGCAACAATTGATGTATCAAGTAGTACAAGAAGACAAACAAGAGTGATAGCGGCAATGATATTAAGGAGCTTGACACCAGATACCGTATGCTCCTCCGGATCTTGCGATGCTGGTGGTGCGGGCTCTCGAGGTGCTCCAGCTTCAGGTTCCTTCTCAGGAGGAGTGGACGACCGGTCTTGTTCTATCTCTGTGGCTGCGCCATCCTGATCAGAGGGGTGTGATTTCGTGGGGGAGGGAGGCGTAGGTGATGACATGTTCCTCCTACGTGACGTTGCGTGAGAGGGAGCGGTAGAGGAGTCTCGTATGTATGGAGAGAGGGGGGTATTATTCGCTCAAAATTGGGCGACAGAGAATGAATAGGAGAACTCTTCGCAACGGCGTAGTTAGGCATAGGTATCTTCTGTATGAGCTATAGTCTATAGCTGTGGTAAATATAAGAGTTTCGAGCTCAATACGACAAGATAAAGCCCCGTCGGATTCTACTTTCAAATATTGAAACCCGAAATTCGAAACCCGACGAGCCAATCACAAACATTATAACTGCTCACCTTCAAATTAAGCACTACTATGATTTATATATAATTCGCAATGACGCAAGCGATGATCATTCAGCCTAGATGCTAAGATGCGATTAGGTGCTCTTATTTGAAAGGGCTGTATTCATTTCCAACCATGTTCGCTACCACTGGTGGCCGGTATCACGTATCACAGGTCACAGGTTCACGTAACTTTGGAGTATTTCCCGTTTTGGCAATTAGCTATCAGATGGGTGCTAATTTACATGTACATGTAAGTTCGGGCTAAATTGGCTGCCGTCGCGGTTCGGCCAATGGGAGGCTTGTCCTCAATCTCTGTCTACCATGATAGGCTTAGCCTCATCTTGAGTCGATGCTGAGGCTACCCCTATCCCGACAACCAATCTAAGTGGTAGTAGAAATTCCTAAGACAGCTCCTTCAGGAAGCTGAGATCTTACAACGAATTCTTCCGTTTATAGAAAATAAACCTCTGAACATAGCAACTGGATTTGTCAAACGAGCGACCGGGATTCTGCATACTAGTATTGATGTACTGAGAACTGCGGCTCGGCTTTCTGGTCCACTGGTCTAATCCTCTGAGAGGCAAGCCAACCTCTAGCTTCTTGTAACACGTGGTATATTATATCAACTATGGCGCATAATTTCTAATACTGATAATCTCTCCATCATGAAATGTGCCTAGTATTTATATTTCACACCAGGCGGGCGGAACTAACTTTGAGGAATATCTATATCCACAAGCCACTCATTGTCGAAAAATTCCATGCCGAGGAAGTCGGGAATAGGAATTTCATCGATGGTCCGCGGGGTAGGGATACTGGAGAGCATAGGACCATCCGGTCGTAGTTTCGCTTCCCATCCAGGACGACGAGAGCGAAGTAGGTGTGCAAGACGAGAGAATATGTCCCCATCCGGATTGTCGCTATTGTCCAATCCAGCAAGAGTAGGTACTTGCTCCATATTGGCCACAACCTGGTCTAGGATAAGAAGAGGGTCCACAGTCTCCCAAATTCCACTCTCATCGAATACTGTGTCGTCGAGGATTCTGAGTTTGTAGAGCGTCATTACGCAACGAATCAGTTGCGAGAGTATAGAAAATGGAAAGCCAATGTATGTGCCAGGATCTATCGTAAAGAAGACTTCAAACCAGGATTTTATAGATTCGACGCCGGCGATAACGGCTTTTCTTTGATGGGGTGCGAATTGAGCTGCGTGGAGAAATGTGGGCGAAAGCGCCGTTTCCAGCTCTGTATTGTACAGATGTAAAAGCACAACTTCTATCGTCGGGTTAGTGGGTATGCCAGGTCGGATAATTCAGATAATTCAAGACGCGGCTTACCATTCTTTTGGGATTTGCGGGGGAGGCTAGCTTTGACACCCTGCAACTGCAAATGAAGACTCTCGTGGTAGCCAGGCGCCGGTATCATTGTCTCATTATGAGACGCGCCCAGGTTCATTTTATCCACAATTAGTTGCAATCGGACTTGCTGGACAAGGATCTCATCGCCGGGGCATTCCTCCTTCTCGTCCAGCTCTTGAAGGCACTCATCCATGTGCGGTGTCCAACGAAGCGCGTCAATCTTCTGAAGGAAAGACGAAATACTACAAGTAATCAGCATACAGTCTAAATGTGAATTGATGGATATCGAAACCCACATTGAGGTAATCAGAAAGCAGCTAAGAACAGCTCTGCGCTCCTCCATCGTTCGATCCGCAGTGGGCTTCGCGTACTTCTGATTTCCACAAGGTGTCATCTGGGTATCTTTAGGAACAGGCTTGGAAAGGCCAAGCTCAAACACTAAAGATACTGCGAGCTGAGTGAAGACGGTTAAAAAGGGGCTATTTTGGACTTGGTAATTAGCCCTGAAAACGAGAGGTTAGTGTTGGATCTTCGAGCTCGTTAAGTTAGTGGGCACCGTACCAACCAATAAATGCTAAAAGCCCCAGTAGGAGATCTATGTTTCTCATAGAGCGAACTACCATTTCTTGGGCTGCGGTTTGTCGTATTTTCCTGCCCAAAGCTTGCTGCTGTGACGTTGACTTCGAGCCCACAGCCATTATAGAGAGCCATAAGAATGGTCGCTCGTGCCGGAGTAGCTGAGCATTGGTAGTTGATGGGATATAAACAAACGGAAAGTATTTCGACTTGTAAGTTTGGAAATTCATGAGATATTCCTCTGCCTCAGTCGTGGAAGGTTCGTACGAGGCACCTGTGCTATCAGAAACGGCCGTCGTCGAGCCCGAAGCGTTCTGGAGATGGTTGTCCGGACCCCCTAGAAAAGGGTCTCTATCGACCTGGTTGTACATGTAAATAGGAGTGCTAGCATCTGTGTGGATGTTGCCATCCGGCGCAGAATGGTTTATAGAAGCGGTAGTGTGAGGAGACGATATAATCGCACCGGTTGATGCGCTGGTTTGTATTAACGATATAAGACCATCTAATTTTCTTCTAGCCTTGCGGCCTTTTTCGGCTTTACCACAGTAGGCCGTTTGTGATTGCGACGCCGAACCGACTGTGCTGGGTGGCATTCCCTCTTTAGTCGGTAGCATCTAGTTATATCAGCTGCCGTGTCTACCATGGAGGTACGGTAGACCAACCTTTCACATGGACCCCCGGTCGGCCGAATCATGCACTTGCACTTAGACTGCGCACAGCTTGCGCATGCGTGACCATAAGGTGCCGGAGTACCTGCAGATGACGACGAGTGCCGATTCATTTCGGCCACGATATAGCCGGATGTGAATGCGTTAAGATATGTCCTAGATCTTTCGATTCAGGATAGATACGACCCAATTCCGGCGATGTGTCCCGGTGGTATATGAAAGTGGCTAACGTTCTGATTAATAACTGTATAAAATGATAGCCGCTTGGTCTTAGCCGTAAATGGCGGGAGAGCAAGCACGTAACTCCGCCACCTACCTATCATGGTTAGAGCGAATCATACAATTATATCTTCGCAGCTAGTGCAAATCACATTTAATTCGTAAATCTGTACTATGTACCCAGGTAATACTTCGCCGGCGATCATTTTTCAGGGGCTGAACAAGACCCTCCAGATAATCATGAGATATCTACAAGTCTGTCTCCTAACGAACGCGGATGAACCAATGTCAAACTGCTAGAACGCTAGTATAAGAATGCAGGTATTGCTGGTTGGAGAGGACTTGTAAACATGTATATTGAACTTCGAAAAAGATTACTCTACTTGACCAAAACTAAACATGTCAGATTTCTACTTGCCAACTATTGACATTAGTCGATATACCGCCCCCAAATCTGCTGAAGGCAAGGCGCAGCTTATCGCGGATGTGCGGAGTTGCTGCCTCTAGTATGGGTTTCTCCAGATCAAAAACCACTTTGTCCCTTTGAGGGTGCAAAAAACAGATGATCGAGAGTTGGGCGAAGATATTCCGGCTGCCGAGGGAAGAGAAAGTTGCTCTATCGCTTAAAAAGCTTACTTGCCGTCGCGAGTACGAAGATCCTGGCGATCAACTGCAACATGAAGACTTCTTGCCTGACTCGGAGGAGTTATTGATCTCTAGAACGTCTTGGGATGTATCCCACTTGTAGTCGTCCGCTGACCTGAATTCAGGGGTTTCTACGTTGGCCTGGAGGAGAAAGGAGTAAAAGAGACTGCTATTCATGCTCCGAACGTCTGGCCCAACCTACCTGAAGAAGAGTTCCATGGTCCCGTTTAGCTGTCACAAGGTGGACGAAACGTCTTCTAGGGATCCCTCTGACGGATGAACCATACGAGAGCTTTTCTCTCAGTTCTCTTGTTTTATAGCTATGCACGGGTAGCCGCTTAAACCTTGTCAACCTATTTTCCTTTAGGGGGAAGGGAGGGTCCCTGGGGTACGGAGATCTACAGCCTCCGGGGAACGAGTATGACGTTTCATATGTTTTTCATTCGCGTCATGATAGAGCCGGGTGGTGTGAATTCCTATCACTATCATAGCATCTTCTCATCAAGCAGGTGAAGCCATTGAAGTCATTCGCAGGGTACCACGTATGTAGAGTTCATTTCATCTGAACTCTCCTCTGCGAGCTTCCGTATGTTTGCCTCGAGAGGATGTCCTCTGGCGATGTTAGCGTCTGCATATTTGGGCCACATACGGCCTCGCTAATGTATGAGATACCTCCAATATACGTTACCGAGGAAGAACAGCCTTCAAAAGGAAACATAAATCATGTTGCTCGCATTGTATATTGACCTATAACCGGTATCTAGATAGGTACCTACTCATTGAACTATGAACCTTGCTTACATTGTATATCGGAACTGATAGTTATTTCATTAGCGTTGTTCAGCCTTGTAGTGCAATGGAAAGGGATATGTCCGGAAAATAGGGGTACCCAGCAACTCACGTAAGGGTTTTCAAAATCTGTACAGTCCTGCTCCCCTAGCTGCTTGCCCCTTTCCACTCTCTGTTCCTCGGTAATTCCTTGTTCACGAAGCTGTGTCTCGCGGCGTCGGTTCCGCATAACAAGCACTAGCCGCCAGACAATAAGTAGAATGAATTCTAGAACGAAGCATACCGCACATCCAGCTGTACCAGGAATATATCGTGGCTGTAAGGATTCCAGTTAGGCTGATGCTCTTCTTAGGCAGGAATAACACAATAGGGGCCGGGCTGGTAATAAGCAAGAAACATACAGCGTCCTTCGCCGTGAAGATCTGCGACCCAACCATATTTCCAACGCAGTATCCGACAAAAGTGAAGGATGAAGTCAGTGTGCGCTTGGTCCGCCCAGCGATATTTGAAGGAATCAAAGTCCAGGCTAAGAATAGCGATACAACATATGGAACGGTGATGAAGTAACTGGAATCAGTGTCAGCCCCTCCGTTGGCAGTAACAATTTGAGTCAACCCCGAAGGGTTTATGGCCCGTTCGTGAAGAGTGCTGCCATAACTCACCCTGCCCATTTGATCCACTTATACTGAGGCTCGTTAGGCAGTGTCGCCATCATCATGAAACCGGCTATTGGGGGAAGCACAGATACAATCATGAAATACCTGGAATTCAATGTCAACCCCTTTCCAAAACTCCAGTGGGGGAGGTGGCCTTGCTATTAGAACTCACATCCGAAGATTTTTCCGCCTACTCGTGATAACTCCGATGAGAATGAACCACAGCACAGAAGTGATGTTTCGTGGTATGTCAAGGAGAATGACTTCAAGATTGGCTGATAGATCGTTAGCTACTGCCGCCCCTTCATTAATAGGGCGTATCGTGTTCGTCACTCACTGAACCCGGCATTTGTGTTGATTATGGCACTGAAGGTGGTCAGACCCCCATTTGGGACGGAACTTAAGAATGCATTTACGCCAGCAAACCAGAACTGTGTGCGATGAAGTGTTAGTAGGTGCATGGCTCATCTATCTTGGGTCGCATACTTACGCAAGGGTCAATTAGGCACTGTGATCATATAAGTCAGTCAAAGGCTTTTCAGAACGTAACTGGTCCAAGTGGCTCAAGCATGTTTAGGAAGACTTTAACCCCTACCTCGCGTGCCTGCTTCCACTTCCAATCCTTGATACCTGTTCGATCGTGCCCCGTATTGTTCGCCATGATGCGAGCGTTCGCTATCTTCCTCTCCTCTGGACTCAGCCAGCGTACCTCGGATGGTGTACCAAGTAGGAAAAGACACAGGAAGCCAGTGAGGATGGTCATGCTTCCCAGAAACTACAACTATTATATCAGTAATATTTCCTGTGTTTCTCCTCATCATTTATAACTCACGTAAGACATATATCTCCAAGCCTGAAATTCGGGGCCACGCGAATATTGCGCCGAACCGATCCCATAAAGGATCAGGTTGGCGATGACACCGAAGCCAGCATTGGCACTCTGGAAGACTAGCGACCGCGATGCATGTTCTCGTGTTGTGTACCAGCTGCCGATCACAAGGATAAAGCCGGGCGAGATGCAGCACTGGGGAGATAGAAGTTTGTTAGTACCCCTATATCAGTGCCCAATCGGTTTGGAGGAGAGGAACAGCTAAATTCCACTCTTATTATTCTTATTTTATAGGCTTACCTCGAATAGTCCCTGCAATGCGCGGAGGGTAATAAGCTGGGTGAAATCCTGCGCAAAACCAATGCACAGCACGACTATTCCCCAGCAGATCATATAACACGAGAGTGTACGACCCATCAAATATCGTTGCAGGATGACGTTGGATGGGAATTCAAAGCACATATACGTGATATAGAATATCGTCGTGAGCCACGAGTATTGTTGACCGACGAGCCCAGTATCCTAGACTCCCAGTCAGCGCAAGGGGTGGGATAGGCATATACTTGATACCATACCTTTGCAAGACCGAAGGTAGCTTGCGTTCCGATCGATGTCTTGTCCGTTTGCTGAATTCCATAGCAAAGCCACATTAACGGAAGCAAATATCTGTCAGCTTTCCTTTTAAGGTTTCTATACTGCTCGTCGGTATATCCTGAAGCTGTTGTGAGTAAGCGTCGCGAACTTCGCAGGACGACACGGAGTGGGGTCACACCTATGTCATGAACCTCACCAGCAGCGATATTAATACTGCTTTTCTCGCTGACTTCCACGCCATTTATTTTCTCGGGATCCTTTGCCGAATCTGTCGACATATCCAAGGGTTTCTCTTCCCCCGGTAACGTCGTGATCTCTAACATATCCGCCATTGCCAACGATAGAACTACAATCCCGAGGACAGTCCTTGGGAGTGCTATAAAATATCGCCTACGTGATATAGGGGGGGAACTACAGATTATATGCATATACAACCTTCGGAACGATGTTACATCCCACGGGAGAGAAGCTTTGTTACGTTAAGCTTGGAGATAGCGCAGATAAGAGCCCACATGCGCAAGGAATGCGGGTGATATCTATAGTTAGACTTGGTATCGTCGGATGCTTACATCTCCAAGGATGTTGAGTGGTTGGAATTAAGCTCTGATAAAGATCTCACTCGCCGCAGGGTCGTGATCCTAGGAGCGTATTTTTGATGCCTCCCCTTTCGCGATTGAAGGCGGGGTTTCCAGGGAAGATTGCCAATGCCATGAGACCACCACCATGCAGTATCACATCAACGATACCAGCTCCAATTCCTTATCAAGATTGGACCCACGCTACGGCAATTGTTTACCTATTCGGATGACAAGTCCCAGCTTTTTTTCTAATCTATCCGGAGAACACCGATACTGATACACTGTAGTTCATGGAATATCAGGACAAGGGACTTCAATCAAGTAACATCTGGGTCATTGCGTTATAACTCTTACCTATAATGTGTTTAGACAAGTATTGACTCATGAATTCTATCTACTTGACATAACAGTATGAAATTTCTTTTTTGTTCGTGGATCACTAAAACCCCGATCTACTTATAAGATGTATATTACTGTTGGATTTATGATATGATGGATGATCAGATTGAGTTAATGGATTAAAAGTGCCCTTAACTTCGTATTAATACTACTTAAAAATCAAGATCTTTGAACTGAAATATTTTCCCGGGACAATGTCTGGTGAATCTTGGTCGCCGGTAGTTTACCAGGAATGAACAAGTTGATAAATTTCCAACCGGGGACTGCCATTTGATTTCAAGAGAAGGCTATCACGATTCGGTCTGTCTCCCAAGTGTTAAACTATCCGAATCCAGGACTTGAGAGTATCGAAATCGACACTTTTAATCGACAACTTAAACGGGCTCTTTAGATTCAACTTAGAGTCTTATGATTGCCTATATGTATATTAGATACATATGTACTTACCTACATATGTACATAATAACGTTAAGCAGCCACTTGATGCAATTTACCATACTTAAGTAGGTAGTTTTAACATCGAAAGCTCTCGTGAAGCTTTAACTTTAGGTGAGATCTTCGTGGTGGACGACCTTTAACTTATGAGCTAGCAACTTCGTAAAGTGCCTAGATGTAGGTAAGAAAGAAACGTTTAGGTTTAATAAGTTTACCTCGTAAACGAACTAAACACGCTTGAGTTACTATACTAATATATAACTACACGCTTTCTTTATCTGTTTAGGAAAAGATAACAAGAGACCTCGAAGAATTTCATAATACCCAATTCGACAATAGTGGCGGAAATTTCTAGCCTATTAATGCTTCAGAGCAGATGACAAACTATTCTCTTTTCATTTGGTATCTCCACGTAACCCAAACTACTTGATGTAAGTAATTTGACCTCCGATTAATGTATTACTAGACTCCAGGCTATTCACGCTGCTGCGTAATCGTCCCTCCCTTCCGCTGCCGATCCTCACATCACCGAGCAGCCTCCCCAATCGATTCGACCTCCATTCTGGGAGGACGTCCATTGCAATTTGATCGGTTTAATTGCTTCAATGATTGACTGCATTTTGATTTATCTAGGATGTTTGTAGATTGTGTTGGTCTTGTGGGTTTCGAGATTGAAGAAACTGTCATGATAGAACTTGGGCTTATATTATAGTTCTTGGCCTTTATGAAGCTATCCAATTGACTTAAGGTAGCACGACATAGAGGCGTACTATTGGCTTCCTTTGTCATTACCAACAGTCTTTGTGTATGGTTGAAAATAATCCGTGCCGATTGAGGAACGACCCGGCGGGCTCCTTGTCAAGAAAAGCCACATGCAAGTATGTCTCAGTTTCTAGCTTATAATACTCCTGGTGCGAAATGCAAAGCCTTGAAAGAATAAAACAAAGAGCGGTGTAAGCTTAACCTGACGGGCTATTCCGTAAGTGAGATGTACTCGTCTCTATTTGTCTTCATGGTGCCCAAGAAAAAATGATATTTCTTCTCGTCACACAGTTAGTATAGTAGCCAAAGAGCCCTTAAGCCATGCATGCTACCTCACATATCATCCCATGCATAACAATGCCCTGAGATCTTCCCCGTGATACTCTTCAATAATAGATTGGCGCTTCGACCCCACCCCTGATTTATTTTCATTATTGATCTGCAGTTTCTCACATAGCCAAGTAAACCCGCACAAATAGATGGCCTCCGTTGAAGCCTCTTTCAAAGCCACGCCCCTCTATCCACTTTAAAGTCAATTGTCTTACCAGTTCCTCCCTTAAAACTTGTTGAACATAGGGGTATTGTAACACAGTCCTTTCGTTAACCGGTCAACATGTCAAGCGCTGTACCGGCCTCGCTGTCGATATTCCCCGAAAGGTACATAGAATGTAACGATACTGCGAGTGTACATAGCCACGCTCTTCATCATAAATGAATCAAGTGATGCGCTACTAGTTTTAATACTGTACATGCCCACGATTCATCTCCTTAAGGCCATAGAGCTCTACCAGCTACGTAACTATTATAAGAGCTCTTCATAATCTACTAGATGGTACTAATGTTCACTAGGATCAACACCATGACTCTTGCAGTCTCGATCAGAGGGGCTATATAACTACGCAATCTCTAGTACAGCAGGTTAAAATACTGTTTAAGTAGCTACTGGTACCTCATACTGGCAGATACAAAGCAGTGTCACGAGAGCGGAATCACGAGCTTACTGTTGGAGGCTGAAAGAGATATGATCAAGCCGGTAATCCGAATCCGCATCCGTTGCCGGCTAACCTGAGATTGTCCTCGGCTCAACCAACTCATGCGTCCTATGAAATATCAAGCCGAGGCATCAGTTTGACTACTTACGTAGGTACATATACATTTGCAAATCGTCGAGCCCTTCAAGTTTCCCTCTTTGGCCCCTTTGAACCTTTTCGGGCTTGATGGCTCTTCTATGATAGCTGCTCTAGATCTCTTAACTCATACACTAATTACCAAGACATCTATCTTCTCTGCTACACCTCCACTAAGTCAACATACTGGAGTCCATCGGTCATATACCTTGCACGGGTATCTAGTTGTTCTGAATAATGTTTCTAGAATCGGTTTTAATTATCGTGACATTGCTCCTCCGTTCATGTCTAAACCAAAGTACTGCAGCCCCAGTTGTTGATCTTGATTATGCACGTTATCAAGGATACTATAATTCTACATCTGGCCTTAATATCTATAAAGGGTATTGTCTACACCATTTCCAGAACCAACCCTTGTTTAACTATTGGTTAGGATAAGATATGCTGCTCCCCCTGTTGGCAGGTTGAGATGGCAGTTGCCACAACCACCGGCTGAGAATCGGAGCCGACTGATTCCAGCAACTGAATACGCATCACAATGTCCCCAGTCTGGATTCACCCCCAAGTAAGTCCAATGAAGGCCACAATGAGAATATATCTAAATGAGACAGTCCACGACGACCAGCCCCTTCAGGCTCTGAGGACTGTCTCTTCGTCAATGTCCTAGGACCTCCTAATAGGACAATGCTACCCGTTCTAGTATGGATTCGTGAGCACCCCCGACTCTTCACTTTCACCTCCCATACTAATGAAGCAGACGGCGGTGGATATGGCCTATCAAACGGCGCATTTGACCCATCGCCGCAAATGCGTACAAACGGCAATTCATACATAGTAGTGACAGTTCAATACAGGCTGGGAGCTTTCGGATTCCTCTCATCTGCTGAGCTTGCTAGATCGGGAGTACTCAATGCAGGGCTACATGACCAGCTTTTTGCATTGCAGTGGGTTCAGAAGCATATCCACCACTTCGGCGGAGATCCCGCGCAAGTCACGATCGCTGGAGAGTCCGCGGGAGGCGGTAGCGTTATGTTGCTTGGAATGGCTTATGGCGGTGCTTACAATAATTCTTTGTTCAATGGAATCATTGCTGCAAGCCCCTATCTGCCCACTCAATGGTAATACGCGGTTCTTGGAAGCAGCAGATCCGTAGGCTAATAGCGATACTAGGGACTACGATGGCATCCGGCCGACTGAGTATTATTATCGCTTCGCAGACGGCGTAGGCTGTCTTAATTGGAGCCAGGCCAACCAATCTGTCTTTGAATGTTTAGTTGCTGCGGACACGATCGATCTTCAAAACGCTAGCGACGATGTAAGTACATCGGGACTCTTCGGTCAATGGGCGTTCATTCCCGTCACCGACGGGACGTTGATCCAGGAGAAACCAATCAGTCAGCTCCTTGCAGGAGGGGAACTTAACGGTATCCGCGTCTTGTCGTCTAACGTTCTAAATGAAGGCCCAGACTTTACGCCTCGCAACATAACGAGCGAAGATGATTTCCGGGCGTTTCTCTCTGTTAACTACCCCTTTTTATGCGAAGACAACATTACGAGTATCCTGGCACTCTACTCTGTACCTGCCAACGTCTCGGACATCATAGTCAATTCTGACGGCGAAAACCCGCCGTATTCGACAACCAATGGTGGATGGGCATCCGGTTGGGATCAGGCCGCCATTAATCTCTACGGAGAGACAACATTTACCTGCCCCTCATATTGGCTCGCAGACGCGTTCGCGAAGAAGCAAAACGGTAGGGCGTGGCATCTTCAATTTTCTGTTCCCCCAGGGCAGCACAGCCTCGACCTAGTACAATTACTCACGCCAACGGACGTCACGGGCACGGGAATGGACCAGGTGTTTCGCACGGCTTTCCACCAGATGTGGGGTAACTTCATAGTTCGAGGCGATCCGACACTTACCGAAGTTCAGACAGACACACCGAACCACGAGAATATCACGGCTGCGGGTACCGGAATATGGCCTGAGTGGCAGGGAGAGCCGGGGCAGAACTGGATGCTTAATATGAACATGACCGGCGGCATGCCAGTTACGGGCAATGTTACTCTAAATGGTGTTGACGTTCCGGTCACTAGTTATGTGCCTGGTAATGGTTCATCGTGGCCACCTCTGGTAGCAGACTTTAAGATCGCCGAAGGTAGCTCTTGGGAGGGCGGGCGAGGTGAGAGGTGTCAGCTGTGGGCAAATCTAGGCCCGTGGATCATGGAGTGATGGGAGCTCCTTGGAGTTTTTCAGCAACCCCAGCACCTATCGGTAGCTATAGGAATAGCAAAGCGCATCCTTTGATTTAAAATTTTAGTAGGAATGAGCTACTCCAGCGGCATATGTGTAGTCTATTAACATCTAATGCCCGCATTACTACCTACAGTACGTGCTCGATATTGTTGCTATACTGATACGTACAGGAGATATCAAATCGGTGATTCGCTTTCGCTCACATAGCCCTCTTCCTTCGGCTAGCCCGGCCGTGGTGCCGCTTCTTCGATGTCCCTGTTGCCATTTACCGCTGGCTCTCTGTTTTTTATATCATCTCTCCTTAAATTCCAGCCTCCCGACCAACCCATCCATCCCGTCTCCCTTGGACCCCTAATCATGGCGATAACAATAGCTACTCCAATGTAGGCAATATTGGAGCCGCCGCTCCAAACCCAACCACCTTGTGCATATAGGCGGTTCCCAACAGCGGTGCCTGTGATCTGCCCCCCAAAAGCGAAAACCATGTATACAGTATTGATGCGATTCCTCGCTTTAGGGTCCAAGTTGTAGATGTTACTACGGTTAGCGGTGTGCGTGAAATTTGCCCCTGAGTCCATCATGATCGCATGGATAATAGGGCCTGCCACTGTAAAGCTCCCGATAAAGGTCGATATTACGATACCGACGAGCTCGAACCCAAGGCCAAGTACTACCGAAAAGAGAAAGACGAACTTGTCAGTGATGAGACGCGACCAGAAAGGGGCAAGTGCAACAACCACAATCCCAATGAAGGCGAAACAGCCGATTTCGAGCGATGAATAATTATATGGCGCCGACGCAAGGAGGAACGTCAGGGTAGTCCAGAAGGATGTAAACGCAGCCGACAATAGAAAGCCGATCAAGCATGCCTGGGTGAGTAGAGGCTCCGTGACAACCATCACGGCCATGCCCCAGAGAACTCTGAAATAGTTCAAGCCCTTGTTCTTGGAGGGATAATCCGGCAGAAAGAAGAAAAGCAAGATGAGAGTCAGGTACTGAGCTCCAAATGCAATCCAATAGATGTTTCTCCAAGAAGTAAAGTTAGCCACAATGCCTGACAGGACTCTAGCAATCAGGAGCCCAAGCGCTAGTCCAGACACAACAACAGAAAGGGAGCTAGCGCGACGATGAGCTGGTACCAAGTCCCCGACGAGAGGTAGCATGATCTGTGGCGTTACTGTTCTACCAGAATATTAGACCGAAAGAATTGGTAAAGGCCCAAAAAATTGGACAGTAATTAGCAAAGACGTACCCGACCCCACAGAGAAACGATAAACTGATGAATACCTCGAAGTTGTGAGTGACGCATAGTCCGATCCACTACAGAATATGTTCAGTCAACAAGGTACGAAGTCGTGTGCGCCATCATACACATACCATCGTCGCTGTCGCCCATATCAAGAACAGGATGAAGGGCCGACGCGGGACCATATCCGCTAAGGGACATAGGAAGAGCAGGCCGACAGCATATCCTGCTTGGGACAGAGTAGCAATATCAGAAGCTCGCTCGTAGCTCACACCGAATTCCTCGGCTAAAACATTCAAAATCGGTTGCGCATAGTACAGATTCGCGACGGTAAACGTTCCACTCTATCGCAAGTTAGCTTGGGGGAAGTAAATAGGGGCCTCTGGGTATGGTCAAAAGGCGTACAAAGGCCAGCAATATGTTCATTGCTAAAGTGAAGTTAGGCGGATTCTCGGGATCATAGCGACAACGCTGGGGCATCCAATTCAAAATCTCCATCGCCTTTACCAGCAAAGCTTTCCCTCTCGAATTGTAGGGATCCATTGGCGATGGGCTTATGATTCCATCTCGCCCGTCCGTACCGACGTCATCTTCACTTGATGGAGATATATCCTCAATGCCGGGTCCCGAGGTAAGCTTCTCGGGCAGCTTTTCTTTGATGCCTGGCGCCATAGACTCCCTCTTTGTTTGCTTTCGGTTTTTCGATGGGAGTATTAGCGTCTTTCAAGTTCACCGATTTCGAGTACATACATGTATGTGTGTACATGTAATTGGGGAAATCCGATGTCGCTCGTCAGCGGCCGATATTTAACTTCCGTGAGCCCCCGATCCGATTTTCTTGATGTAAGGAGCCGTGGTAGTCCTTTACACCTAGGTACCGGTAGTTTATAACCAGTGAGCGTTGGGGAAGGAGAATATCTTTCTTTAAGAATCCATCCCTACCTAGGTACCTGGCGTACCTATTCAGGTAGTTAGGTTATCTCTGAGAACATCCCCTTTACCGGACGATTGCTGCGGCCCTCGGTTGCCGTAGATTCGCTGCCGAGATGTGCGTCAATGATACTACTACCTACGGCTTACCCCTGCCGGCATCCCGTCAATCAGCCACAATGTGCCTATCGCGATGTATTGTCGGGATCACGCCTACCAGACCAGTTGTCTAAAACCTTGGCACGCCCGTATTAATGCGTTTCAACGATAATTGACCCAATGTCCCTGATATATTATGTAACCCTGTGGCATTCCTACAGTTGTTCTCATTATTTCAAGCAGTAACTACATGATTTCATAACGGAGCTAGGGTTTAACTACATACCTGCTAAAATCACGGACTTACCATGTACGTAGTAAGGTATATATATTATATTCATGTTAGTACCTACATGGTGGTAGGTACTGGACGGGCGCTTCATCACCCCGTAAACCACGTTTATCCCGGGGGGACCACGTGGTAAAGTTCTTTTACGGAACATTGAACTACCAGGTATTATCGATATGAAACCCATGTCGGCTATGTCTCCATACATCAATATAAGCTTGAATCTCCCCGAATATTCCTTTACTTTGGGCAAGTATCATTTGAAAATCCGCAGCGAGAAACAGCAAATACCTAGTAGCAAACAACGTACTAAATGATACCTAGTAGATATACCATATTATATCTCGGAGTTTTTATTGGCATTATACACGCTTCAAGCAGCCCATTGGGATTATTAGATTTGCATAAAAAGTGACGTCATCGCTCCTCAGTGATATTCCGGAACATTGAAGGGTGAGGCGTCACGCCTGATGTAGTGGGCACCAAGGCTTAATAACTACATGTATTCTACGTGACATATCAAAAGCATGAGACACATCGCGGCGATGCCTATTCTCTAAGTTTCGCTCGATAGATATATAGGTGCCATTCTGCCATTATACTATTTCGATACTCTTTATAAGATTATAGGTCGGTATATATCTGGAGTTGCACGTACTGTACTGTGGTATGAGGCGTGTACTTGCACGAAAGGGGAATAGATAATCGGAACCTTGCCGATACGACCATCTACGCGAGATCGGCCAGCTTCGGGCGGCTCACTTACTGAACTCAGCAGGGGTTTTACATGCATCAGTCTGGCCGCTAGTACCGTCGACCCATATAACTACCTAGGGGTATGTACTATGTATGGATGGAGAGCAGCGGAGACCGGACTCGCACCATCTCCATCAGTATTACGGGTCCAATGGAACCTGCCGTGCTCGGCCATAAGTGAACCTTTGGACTTCAACATTTGCCTTCTGAAAGCATCTCCCGCGACCGTAGTACCTAGGAAATAGATTGGCTAGATCAATCACCATACGGAAGGGTCGGTATCAATGACGGCAGACGAAACATCACCGTTACTCGAAAATGGGGCTACTCCGAAGAACAACAAGGTCGCCAAGGTCGCCAATGTCGCCCGGGTCGCCGGCACTATCTTCGGCCCCGCAAACCGCATCCTGCTCGCCGGCTTCATGATGGCCTTTACTCTAGGTATCACGCAGGTTCCGTAAGCGCAACAACAACTGAAGCAACTGTGAGCGATAATGCTAATTCTAATTCCTATCTCAGGATCATATACGTATTCCGTCTAATGGAATGCCATGTTTTCTACACCCACAACCCGCCGTTCGAGGGTCCGGGCGATCGATGCCACCGCCGAGAGATCGACGCGGGGACCGCCGCTCAGGTGTCCATTCTGGGCATGTCAACTTCATTTAGCGGCGTATTTAATCTATTCATATGCGGCTACTTCATCAAGCTCTGGGGTCCGCGTTGGGCTTTCGTTTCGCAGACCGCACTGCTAGGACTGAGAGTATCGACACAGGTTCTCGGCGTAACCGTCGGCGGCCGAGCTGGTATCATAATCTTCCAGGCTTGCCAGGCGATCGGTATCGTAGGGGGACCTCGTGGTTTCCAGTATGCTCCCTTTCTGCGCGTCTCAACTACTAGGTCTGACGATGTAGGCTTGTGCTCAACACCGCCGTTAGCGAATTAGTCGCGCCGAAGGACCGCACTGCGACGTTCGGCCGACTTCAAGGGTCGATTATGCTCGGGACCGCATTTGGGTTCCTTCGTAAGTCCATATAGCCATTGCAACTACTAGCACATGAATTTAACGGCGTTGTAGTGGGTGGCGTACTCGGCGACGTCTACAACATCAGACGCCCTTTCGAGGTCGCTTTTTTTCTCTACGTCGCCTCCACAATATACGGAGCGCTCTTCTTACCGACGGGCACAGGCAATGAGGCCACCGGCCAGAAACCAAGCGGTCGTGGTCTCGGCGGCTTCTTCGCCCCTATCAAGGTGATCGTACCTCACAAATACCGCCTGGAATCAGGTGCCATCGTCAAGAACTATGGCCTGGTTTTCCTCGCACTAGGTATCTTCCTCGGTGTGGTAAGTCACAATGCTGACACACTAGTAACCTTTAATCCTCGTTTTCTTCTCACCGTCATCTAGTTTGCTTCCGGATACGCCCCGATTCTATTACAGATGTACGCCACGTCCGAGTTCAACTTCAGCACCACCGAGAACGGGTACCTCATGTTTGGAAACTCAGCCATTCGGGGCATTTTCCTGCTCCTCATGTTCCCCAAGATCATCTCTACCGGTCGAGTTTGGTTTAATGGCAGAACCACGCCAACTGGCATAAAGCATCCGGACCCAGAAGCTCATATTCCTATTAACCCCGAAGAGTTCGAAGCCGACGAGGGCGGAGAGGTCCCACAAGAACCAATACAGCCCCCTGAGGATGAAGAGAATTCGGGAACAGGGTTTGACCTGTTCTTCGTTAGGTGGAGCCTCATCGTCGATTCGATGGTGACCTTTTTCGCCGGATTCTCTAGAAATGGTTGGCAGGTGTATCTCGGTAAGTCCTCGAGGCAATTAACTCTCTCATTTGATAAGTTTTAACAAAATGTAGCGGGCTTCACGCTTCCATTTGCTTCGGGATCGGCCCCGGCCGCGAAGGGGGTCATGACTGAACTGTGTCCACCAAATCAACGGCAGGATGCTATTAGCGCGATTACGCTTGTCGAAAGCACAGCGACACTCCTGACGCAGGGGCTCTTTGGTATAATCTTTGCCGCCTTCGCTGAAATTGGCCAGCCCAGCTTGACGTTTTTCTGTAACGCGGTATGTCATGAACTCCCATTCAATGCGCTAAGATGTCTCGTTAACGTTGTGGCAGGGCCTCGCCGTCTTTGGTTTCATGGTCTTATTCCTGGCACACCTACCGCCGCCTAACAGCAAGAGAATCGACGAAGAAGACTCAGAGACCGAGACCGAGACAGGGAGCTAGCTCCGCCAGCCGTTAAAACGTCAGCGAAAATGCATGCGGAGCTAGAGAATTAAACGAACATAAACTAGACGAAGAGCCATATATCTATTGGTACGTAGCGAAGCGGATCAAACTTTAGCATAGCATTATCTTGGAGCTATAGATGTTGTCGAATAGAGCAACCCAAAAAAGTTACCTCGGAAATACGATTCACTGGTACCTACACTCAATAACTTAATTGAGTCATAGGAGTTTCCCACTAACCTTTCTCTATGGTGACTATTGAAAGAAATTATGAACATGCTGTATCCTGATCATCGACTGTCCATATCTTGCGAATCTCAACAAGTTGGCCTGAGCCCTTAATTCAGAGCCTGCCCTTTCATCATCATCAATCGCTATGTCGTGTCGTATAATGATACCTATAATCGCTTCGTTTGGCCAGTCCCACGAGAGACCAGTTGCACTCATGTAACCTTCTAGCCTCTCAATCCGTGTCCGCGTCCCCTACAGCCCCCGAATCTTTAGTACAATTTGGCACAAGATGCCCCGGAACATAATAGTAGAGACAATGTAAGAGCTTCTGCACTGGGGTATGACGTATGATGCGAGGTTTAGGAAGCCGGCCACATGCTCTTCGGTTACGGTTCCGCTCTGCGCGACGTCCGAGATGATGGAGAATAGCTTTTGACCGACGGCATATTGCACGTTCGTCTTACCTATTTCGGCCGCTACCCCTTTAACGACAAAGTTAGGCTTCCTGAAATCGGGCCTAAATATTTGAGCCATATTGATATATGCTATGTTGTTCCTTTGTCTAGCGAGGGTATTATGGAGCAGTAGAAGACTTGGGAATATCCAGAGTACCAAAGAGTCATAGGTTGTGTGTCCTCTAGGACATTCACTCGCGAAATACATCATCCATAGATAGTAGTGCCCACGGTTATCCGTATCTCGGGTCGACACGGCCTAGATACAACTATGTAATCGAGCAACAGTTTCCCTAGCAGCGCGTATGTAACTAATCGAAGCACTACGATGTACTACTATGTACATAGTATGCAGTAGTGGATGGAGGTCGCAACATGAAGCGGGGAGATTTTACCTAACCTGCTTTTTTGGGAAGAGCAGGTTAGACAGACGTAGGTGAGTTGCTCTGGAATATGTTGCATTATTCATCCAAGCCTTATATGTTCTTTAAATTATTCGCGTCATATTAATGCGGAAAGGGGAGGCTCTTGCTCGCATGTCTTCATAACGGTCAAACGGGACCGACCAGATGCAATCCGCACGGATACCGCCACCCAAGCCACCGTCTATGTATGGTACACTAGCACTGCTCGCCTTGTATCGTACACTCGTGATAGTTCGGTATTTCATCCATCCTCAACAGAATGTGCGTCTCATACTCTTGTATCGATGTCAGTGTTCCGCGCGGGGCATGTGTACGAGGCAATTAATATCTTACGGCGGGAGAAGGTATTCGCTCCAAGGACTGGCGAGAAAGGCGACGGCAGCCTGTAGCACATTGATTAGAACCAGCGGAAGGAAAATATATCAGGAGAAGACATACACCAAAGACTGCCACACTCCGTATGACGGAAGCATTTTCGGGGGACGTGAAGGCCTCGTAAGTGGAACTGATCAATCCCTTGTTGGAGCGACCGGTCACTCTCTTTGGTGGCATGATTGCGAAATGTGTGTTTTAAGTTTGTAGGAAGACGAACAAGTGAAGCTTGTGTGCGAAAATAATGTGCCTGTACGTTCGGTTATAATCAATGTATAGGTAAATTTGAAAAGATTTGGAGAATGGAGCCAAGGCTGACGCTGAACCTTGAATGAATAAAACTCTAATTAAGAGCTTAAGTCATGCTAGGTAGATGCTAGTCAGAACCAATCCAAGCTCTGGTGGGGAAAGACTCATTGGGGTATGTGGCCCGTGCGAGCTTACAGGACAATGGCATCATCACAAGGCTGAAAGCAATTTGATCCGCTGATGATGGTTTTTTCGGCAACAATCTCAATAGTACAATCATCCAACCTTCCTTTTTGATACAAATTCGATATCGAACCTCGGAATTCTGAATGTAGATCCTCATGCGCCTAACCCAGCATTCGAAAGCTATACATCTAATTAGATTATCGCTTGAAAATGGATGAGAGATCTACGTATTCTCCCCTCCCGGGTGGCTTCTTACACGACAGCGGCACCTCCCTGCCATCTCCCGCTCCCAGCACGGCATCTAGCCGAGCGGCTGCACGCCTCCCGCATCCGCGGTCAAAACCGCTCGTTCGAGGTTCTAGGAAAGAGGACTACGCTCGGAACTATGTCTCAGAGCGGCTGATGCACATATCACGACGCTACGTCAAGAAGCATGGTATCCCCGACCCTGCCGATGAGGTGACGGGCTACGAGAGCGTGGACGAGGTGTGTAAGGACCTCGAAGAGGTCGTTGATGTGTTGTGGTTCTCGGGTACTCGTAAGTACATATACCTCTCGTTTTCCTATCATTGAAAACGGACATGGACGTTCAAATCAGACTGATAGCCACTTTTAGCCAGCCTCCAAATCCCATATTTCCTGAACGTTGCGCTCGCGTTCAACACCTATCTACCGTCCTTCCCGCCCTCGCCCCGACCCACATTTGCGTTCCTCAAGAAAATGGACCACTGTTTTGCCAGCTTGATCCTAGGTCGCGACATCAAGTCTGGGGAGTCGCTGTCAGGACTGCAAGGCAATGGGAGTGGACTTACAAGGACTGATATGGTGCGTTGCAAGAGTATAGCAGACGAGTCTCGTATGCTGGTGGCCATGGTTATGAGCGATGAACCAGACGTCGAGACTTTCGCAGATGCAGATGGTGATGACAATCGCGCCCCACGGTCCCCTTCAAGGCGGACCGTCAGCGTCTCGCTTTCTACCGGGTTTATACAGAGCCCGATTCCGGAAAGCAACGGCGTTAGCAACGACAGTGTAAAATTCGAAGGGGCGACGGATTTTGAGGACGAATCGGATTCCAACCACGGGGAGGCGTCACAGCATGCGGCTGCTAAGCGAAAATCGAATAATACGGATTTGGAAGATGGAGTACATGAGGATCACAAGCGAATAAAAGTAGAAGATGAAGAGGATCCGGGTCCCGAATTTAGCGATGCAGCCCCGGGGAACAGGAGTCCGGAGCCGATAATTAGTGGATCTGGCCCGAACAGGTCCGACAATAAGTTTCATTGGATGGTGGATGATGACGACGACGACGACGACGATGATTTAGAGGGTGAAACGACTACAAATACGGCCACTACTACCAACGCTATTCCTGTACCACCGGCAGTGCAATTCGCACCCAACACCGAGCAGGACATAGACGAACCGGCTCAAGATGTGGACGAGGAAGAGGAAGAGGAAGAAGAGCTACAACTAAATGTGGGGAAAGTGTACGAGAAGACATTGGTCCAGCTTGGCAAGTCACTAGGCGAGTCTATAACGGACAGTTAGTGAATCCCATCTATAAGGGGGTTCCGTTAACGAATAAATTTATGCCTAAAATTAGACGTCTGAAAGCACGTGTCCCATTTGTTCGAAAGCAAGAAGGCATCTACCAGAATATGAGTGAGTTAATAAATAAAACACGCGAGCAAGCGAATGCTTCTAAGGAGATGATAGGGTACCGCGCGGTGAACAATAGGAACTTTCTGCTCTATTGAATACACAAAAGGCAACACGATAACCGCACTACACCAAATAGATCGATCCGAGCTATCCCCTCCCCCCGTTGCACAAAAGATGATAATGGAAAAAGGAATAGTCAGATTTCCCCGGACTTTCGCCACCCACGCCCACAACCGTTTTTCGGATCCGGAAACCCCGCGGAGTGTGCAAATTATGTATTGCAATGGTGAGAGAAGGCCCCCATCCCTTCGACAATATCCATCACCACCTTATGTCGTCCTATCCCACCCTACTTCTGAAAAGTCGGGAAGGCCCTGGTTGCCCTGGGGGCTAACAAAGGCAATGTTCAATGCTTGCCGAAAATGGACCCATCAGCCTCATTAAGCGACTTAGAAGGTATCTTATTAAGAGCTCCTTCACCTCAACCCCAACCGTCAGCTAAGAAGTCATAGCGTTTTCCATCGTGGGACCAAATCCTTCCGGGGTATGATTGCTTTGCGTTGCTTTATCAATCCGCCGCCATCGAGTAGAGCCACCCGATTTGAAGACGACAAAAACACGCAAGTCCGATCACTAACAACGCGGTACGGCCCCTCCAAAAAAAATACAATAGAAACAACCTTTACACTGATTGCAGAACCCCGGCCTACTATCGTAGGTGAGGGAGGGAATATGTGATATGGAGTAGCTGAAAACGAAAAGCAGAATGAGGTATGAAGTTAGTCTAAGAGCATAAAATTCAACAGGGCTTTTAGTTAGTCGTGTTTCGTATCCGGTCTGCTGAGCGAAATAAACGCCAGAGACCATCATCGGGCCATATTCCAGATGCGATTATAAAACATTCCGTAAACGCCATGACATGCCCCCCAACCCAACCCAAACGTAGAGATGCTAAAAGGATATCGCTTCAGGAAGGCGAATCGAAGAGGAAATCCTACTCCGCCCCGATTTCGCCAGCTCCCTCCATGAATGACGTTGCACCAAAATCGAAGGTGCTAGGATCCCCATCACCGTCGTGGAGGAAAGAATCAAAGTCGAAGTCTTGAAGTACATCGCCCGTCTGCATGGGATCTGCAAACGGCATACCAGTGAAGTCCTGCGCAGGAGTCAGTGTCAACTGTTGTGGCATGGGGGAAGGCAAACTCACCATTGCGCCATTACTGTCCATGCCAAAGTTCATCTGTGACCCGTCCGGATGCGATTGTGGTACAGCAACAGGAGCGGGGGCAGGCGGCGGGGCAGACACGGGAGCGTTACCCGCGGGTTGGGCAGCCACGTTTTGATTCTTGTTGAAGTTCGCTGTGTTGACAGGTGTGACGGGTGTAGGGGGTTCCGCTTCTTGGGCAGCCTCGGAAGCTGGCGTTGCACCCGTATTCTGGGCTTTCTTCTGAGCGGCCGTCTATATAGCTAGTTAGCTTGGCACTAGAAAACACGAGTCAAATTCAATCTATTACCTTATTCTTGGAGTTCTTGGTGTCCTTCTTCTTAGGGGCAGCCTTGTTGGACTGTTGGGGTGTAGGAGGAGCAGCATTATTCTGTTGCGGTGATGCCGTTGTTGTGCGGCCTGCGGCAGCGCTGTTGGCCGCCGGCGGAGCAGACGGGGGAGGCATCGATCTTTGTTGCGGCGTACCCTGTACCTGGCCCTGAGGTCCCTGAGGTCCCTGGGGTCCTTGGGGAGCCATCGCGTTTCCGTTCGGACCTTGTTGCCACATAGGAGGAGCTCCCTGGGGGCCTCGTTGTTGCGCCATCATCTGAGAATTCATATTTCCGTTGAATGGCTGGTTCGGGTGGGAACTGGGAGGTCGCATACCACTACCGTTCATCGGCGCGGCGACCATGTTTGAATCCATTCCATTCATACCCTTGAAGAAATGGTTCTGCATACTGGGGTCCATTCCGTTTGGCATGAAACCCATCGGGTTCGGCGAGCCCCTAGATTGCGCTCCATCCGGCAAAGGCGACGGAATGTTAGCAGGGTTCATCTGCGGCGTTCCGCGCTTCATTTGCTCCGTAGGGTTGGGCGAGGCCCCGGTCCGTGCTCCCTGGGGGGATGTGTCCGGGAAGGGCTGACCGTTCGGGCCAGGTCCTCCGGGTCCGCCAGGTCCGCCGGGACCGGCTCCGTCTCCACGGGGTATGCCACCCATATTGTCCTGCTCTTGCCTGGCCATCATAAGACGCTTCTTATTCTGCTGCTCAAGCAACATCAACTGCATCTGGTAATCCTGAAGAGCATGGTTACTACCACCC
This sequence comes from Hypomontagnella submonticulosa, assembly GCA_022984865.1. Taxonomy (NCBI): domain Eukaryota; kingdom Fungi; phylum Ascomycota; class Sordariomycetes; order Xylariales; family Hypoxylaceae; genus Hypomontagnella; species Hypomontagnella submonticulosa. The sequence continues at coordinate 76,089 of JAJKLF010000041.1, read as the reverse complement.
GCCCCCTGAGCGCCAGCAGGTCCAGGCCTCATACCCCCAGGGCCGCCCATCTCGCTTGCGTTGTAGAATGCGTTGATTGAAGCACCGTCGGGACCAGGTGGCATCATAGGTGAATTCTGACCCTGTGGACCAGCAGGATTCGGCATCTGTTTGCCCGGCATCTGCTGACCATGGTGTTGTTGGAGATTTTGCGAGTACGTCTGAATCGACTTGGCCTGGGTTTGCGGAGGTTGTGTTTGAAAATTCTGAAACTGCTGAGGGGACAGATTAGCTGGGTCGATGCCGCTTGTTGAAAGCATATGCCGAGTTATGGCAGCACTTCCGGGTCCGTTGCCTACTTGTTGCCCTGGCATTGCCTGTTGCGGTCGTTGTCCATTTGGCATCATGCCTCCCTGCTGGGGGTTGAAGGGTCCCGATCCGTCCAGACGCGGTCTCTTACTCGGCGAAGGCGCATTCTCAGCCGAGCCAGGCGAACCTGGGCGATTTTGATTGCCGTCCATATTCGAGCCGTCGCGCTGCATCTGGTTCTGCTTTGCCTGCTGCTGCTGCTGTTGTTGTAATAAATGCATGGCTTGCGGGCTATTGCGCGGTAAGCTTAGCGACTAAGTAGATGGGTAGGTAAGAAAAATCTCTGGGAAACGTACTTATTCTGGTTATTAGCCATGGCAGTCCTAGCCAGATTTTGCTGCTTCGGTTGCATCCCATTGGGTATCATGATCCGATTTTGGCCGTAAATATCCTGGCGCATCCCCCTAAGAATTGTCTGCTGCTGTTCACTCTGCCGTTGTCGGTTTTGTTGCTAGAATTGTCAGCCTCACCGTCAGGTCCGAGTAATACAACGGGGGCACCTACTTGTGTGTGGTTAACATATTGGCTTACCTGGGGACTGATGCCAGGCTTGTTTCGCTGGGCCATTAGCATGTCCCAGAATAAGCAGAACCACTCGTATAGGAAGCAACTATCAGCGCCAGTTGCAGGCATATTGGGGGGAGGTAGATCAGATGGTCGTTTCGCGTCTATACCATCTTTACTATCGGTGTCCATAGGATCATCGCCAACGCCATTCCCTAGGACATTGCCGTTCTCGTCATGACGTCGCCCAGGGCTTTCCTTGATGACGTTAAGCGTCTGTTCGCTTTTGAGCATCGCGCGCGCGCAATCGTACATGCCCTCGCGTAGGAAGTAATCGTAGATGTATGTATTGAGAACCGTCCGATTGTCGCCTCGGCCTTGCACTTGTTGCGCAGCTAATGTATTGGCCATCATAGGTGTCGGACCGCCGGCCATGGGCATATTTGCCATATTATTCATGGTGAAATTACGGACAGACAGAGTCTGTCAAGGCCAAGGTGTTTCAAACACGGTGATCGATTGATGTGGGATGAAAGCGCCTAGGTATCGCTGCGACGAGGTTAAGTTCCCTCGGGTATTGCACGTCGCGACGTGACAATAGACAAGGCCAGCCAATAATCTCGGATGCCTCTTCTTTCTAGTCAGCTGCAGTGAATGAAGCCAGCCGCCTGACGAGAGGAAAATGAATGCGCGTACGTGTAAAAATGGACCGGAAAGTCCGATCGGTGGTTGATAATTGATGGAAGTGTCTCGGAAGAAGGATCCTTTTTTCTAGACTTCTCCTGTTTTGGGGAGGGACAGGATTATTGATTAGGCAAGAGTCTGAATCCTCCAACTATGCAAAAGGAGCGAAAGAGGATGCGCCCAAATACGCGAGTTACCGAAAGTGCCTTTGGTATACAGCGACCATTAATAAAGGTTCGCAAACGAAGTCGAAAGTGAAACAAGGATATAGAATTTGGCCGGTGACAGCTGAGTCACAGCAAGCAAGCGAAAATCGGCTAAGAGATGGGAGAAGAAGGGGAAGATGGTGTGTGGTCGAATTTTTGCTGTAGAGCGGCGGTGATGGCGAAGATGGGTTGTCAGTCGATTTTGGTCGGGTGGTATGGGCGTATTGGCTTGGTGGTCTGGTCGTGGCGGGTGGTAGGTGCTGATAATAGCGATCGTTATTGGGGGCTGGTACTTGTCACAGCGAATAAGAGATCAGTATCCGTGGCGTGGGATGACAGTGAATGAACTCTTTTTTCCTCTCCAAGGGACGAAGGAAAAAAAAAAAAAAGCCCTCTTTCCAATGGCCCTCTTACTTATTTTCTCCTCAGAATAATCGAAATAACTGTGGTCTTGCCTCGAGCGCTGGCAAGGTAAGTGGGTTGGAGGAGAGGGAAGTCGTCGGATACACAGGTAGGTTTTGGAAGAACCGTCCAGTAGGTAGGTAGTAGTAGGTATTTGCTCAATAGTGAACAAATGGGCTGGGTAAGGTATATGGATGTCGGATCGAAATAAAATTGCACTGTGCTCCTGACGATGGGGGCCAGTAGCCTTGTTCGCCTACTTTCCAGCACTGGTTTCCCAGTACGATATTCTACTCGTTATTGCGCTCAATCTATGATACCTCGCCAGTATTCTTAAGTCTGCTTATAGACGAGATGGCAACGCTGTTGTTGTGTAGAAGCGCTCGTCTTCCTCCCACGACTGAGAGCCAATGTTAGGCGAAGTCGAAATCGCGCACGGTGGATGCGACCCTGCAGACATTCAAAAGACCAGGTACTATCCAGATATGCATAGACTACCAGCAACAAAAGAGGAAGAAAAAGAAAATAAAAATGGGAATTGCTGCCGTTCCGAGTCTGCGTGTTAGACGGGAGACAAGCAAGTTGGAAGAAAGGGAAGAATATAATTCTACGGATCTCAGCCGAGACTTGCAAGAATAGTTGGCAGATTGAAGGTTGGTTTAGATTGATGGTAGTGAATGTAGGTACCAGTTGGATGTAGTATGTGATTAATGTTAGGTAGGTATGGAACCGTACGGTTATATGGTTTGTGTGGAGAGCTTTTTTTTAAATGGTAGGGAGGGACCCCGTGCTCTGGGCTCTTGGGTCTAGCACTTGATTGTGGATTTTGGGGGGTTAATAGTTGAAAGAAACACACAGCTTCCTTGCACAGCGCGGTGCGTAGTGTGTAAAAATGCTTAGTAGAAAGAGAGCAGCGAGGAGCTTGCAGAACGGAAGGACTGGGGGGAGTCGAGAAGTATGGGTTGAGACAGACGCGGTGGAAAACCCTGTGGGTCAGAGGTCCGATTTAGGCGCATATCTGAGAACGCTAATAGGTACTTTTTGTATGGGAGCAAAGCGATGATCGGGCCGTAACTCATAAGTACCCTCCGGCGTATTTTCAAGAACGCTTCCCCATAATTCAGCCTTGGCACCTCTCATGTCAATTTCAAAACTCTAATAAGCACCGACCCTGATGGTACACGTTCTGTCTCTATTTGGTCCGTCAGATCTGTCATTTCTAATCATAACTAAGCGCAATTGTGGGAGCCTTAAACTATATGAATAGCTCTATTTCCAAATAGGATTTGGGATTATAATGTTTGTGGAAGAAACTTCTTCTCAGTGAAATTGTTGAGAGAATGGTGAGTGAATAGGTTGTGAGCATCTTAAGCGAGGAAGTTAAAATTGTACGTATGTACAATAGGAGACATGTACACTTGATGTTATACCTATCTTAGGATTCAGATCGACTTTTGCCCTTCCCCCTTGAACTATGACAGATCGAAATAATGATTTGATATGTTTGGCTTGATCGAGTCTAGTCTGCCTGTCTCCCAGTAGCAATTCGGCAAATACGTGATAATTATTATGTACCTAGACAAACAGGACATCCTGTTGGGGGAGATTCTTCAACCCGGTACTTCCGTGATAGTTAAAAGTTGACATATAGAATACAGTAAGGAAACCATGCATGATATGCATTACTATTAACCTCCCTATATACGTTTCCTATGATGTCTCAATAAGCAAGTGGTCAACTTTGGTCAAATATTCACGCCCCAATCTAGTCAGAATGAAGAGGGAGAGGGAGAGAAAGAAAATCCCGGCGATACATAGGACTACAGAAGAGCGATTGTGTGAGGTTGTTGCTTGGTAACACCATCAACGATGGGATGAGCTTAATTCCATAAACTTTATTTATTGGTAACATGTATCAATTCTTCTCAGCAGATAAGTTGGAGCGTGGCCAACTCCCTACGCCACTTCCTGGACTCTGACAGTTCGTTCCTCGCCGGCCAGAATCCCTCATTAAGCATCCATCAGTCGTGTAGCTTTCTTTGAATCCGCCACACCTTTGCCACATTATTATAGCCTCACTAGAGGCTCTCTTAGCATGTTGGTTTGTGCTCCGTAGGTTCTGTCGTATTAGATGCAATATGAGTATGACATCCACAGCCTGGGTAAAGCCAACATCTTTATGTTGTTTTAGAATAGTCAAACAAGTAGGCACTTACGGGTATAAAAACAGAAGGTGCTCATGTTAATCTCAATGGCTGTAGTTAACAATCTTAAATCATCATCATGATCATTAGGCTCAAGGGCCAGTAGACGACGACATACGAATTATCATCCCATAGTGTACTTAGCCAAATTCTCGATCATAACACAAGAAAATGTTACTAATCTTATCAAGTGCCTTGTTCAAACCTTGGACCGAAGTAAGTAATCGGTCGCGAATACCTACGCGCACATAGATGACTCCCATCGGCATGGCACGCTAATAATAAAGCGGCGCAAGTGTAGACGCAGGTACAGTTGCACTCCCCGGGCAAGTACTAAATGCATAAAAACTTCCGATGGCGCTTTGGTGCTGCTGAATTACTAAATTTAATATGAGATACCAATCGTGACCTCGGAATCGTACCAGTCCTTAATCTTGCTCTTTCGGTATGGTTAGAGAAACGACAAATCTCTAGGATGAGTATCTCACGGGGGTAGGCGAAATGCTCCATTTACTCATATTATCATAATCTCAACTCATTGTCATTATAATTGTATATGCCGTAGATATATCGTAGATCGTGAGGATCGCCAAGTCAACGAGGCTGTTGATGTAAGCCCGTCTGCAATATGCCGGAAGATCACTGCAGGACATATGGGGCAGGAGGGGTTTGGCGGGCTCGGCGGGGCCTACATGTAAATCGTAACAGCGGGCCCGACAAACTCCCCACGGGCGCCTCCCGCTTTCCCCTCCTCCCCATGATTTCCAGCGTCAGCCCCGGGAGGCAAGTGGACTACCCTAATACAAAGAATAAGGTAAGAACATGGAACTAAACCCATCCGCGCTGTCTTCGGCCGAGACAAAAGACAGACAATACAGGTGGCATCCACGAACGTTGCGAATGGATGCTCTTGCCTTCCGCCTTCCGCTAGGTCGTCCCTCCCGTTCCAATCCTGCCGAACTTGGTACCGAACTTAGTGTTCCCCGCCAGCTTGTATAACAAGTAAAGCTTCTTCGAGGTCTTCAATATGACCTAATATAAGGGCAACGCCATGCGCATAAACAACGGGCTGTAAATAGACACAGGAGGGTTACATATCCATGTCAATCAGCTTCCATGGCGGGTTTTCATGTGGAACACGGTTCTCCAGTTATAGGGGATATTGGACCACGAAAGTGGCGAGCTATGCGATGCAATTGCCATATTCGGCGCAACAAGTTATGCCATCAAATCAGACGGAAGATCTATAACCATCTCATTATGCGAGACATCGGATCCAGCTAGTACTAACTAATGCTCACCAGAGCAATAGCATTTGGTCCGGCATAATATCTGCCAGCCTCGTTCATAGAGCCCGCGCTCCCCAAGCAAACTAATCATCTTCCGGTGGTAGTTCGTCGTCAATGTATCTAATTAAAGATATCCTCATCTCGGTGGTGTCATTCCCTCGCAACATGTCGCTGATGAAATGCGCCTCCACTTGCATCTGTACCATCTCAAGGGCTCCTCTCAGCACACCACAAAATATGTTGGAATACCATAGCTCGTCCTGTGCTCGACCGTCATCGGGAAGCTCTACGAAATCAGCCAAGGGATTCTCCTCGAAGACGAGCGAGAACTGCTTGCTGTCGCTTGTCCAATTCGTCACGGTCGGTGTGATATTGAGGAATATTTTGAAGCCGACCTAAGTGAAACGGCCATCGTATTAGTTCAGACCGCTTGAATAAGGAGATAGTTGCTTGGTATTGGAAGCTACCTTTGCGATCATATCGGCTGTCTCGCGGAAATTCGAGCATCGTCTCATGGTATTTGATTTGGCGAGGTAATCCTCGATCAATCGCAGACCGATATTATATCCCATCCTGTCTAACTGCTTGTTGACCTCAACATAATCGCCCTCAAAGTCCTTGCACAACTGCGCGACTATGGTACCATATGTCAAGGTCACGAGCTCGGCGTTGACCTTATCAATGCGACCCCTTGAGCCCGAGTGTTGTTAGAGAGGATTGTCGGTTATGGATGGCTCGTTGACTTACTTCCATATCCTAAAGTCTATTAGCGGAGAAGTTGAGGGGCGGAATCAGTTGTTGCCCACTTACTCTTCGCCCACACGGGCGGCTTTGTTTGCCGACATGCTCGATTGACGAGCTCAGATCGAGCCCATTCAGTTCATTGACCTTTTCCTATTCAGCTTTCCCGGCGCGTGGTCCTGAGAGGAAGCACCTTTGGAGTATTCTGTGGTTGCTTATCGTATCGTTAATTGTTAATCGAGTGAAGGAGTTTCTAGTGATGACTAGCGTGGGGACGGTGAAGTAATCAAGAAGCTCTCCAACTAAAATCAATCCTCTCCACGGCTTCATGTTAGCTTCAAATTGATTGGGTCGAATTGTAATAGAGGGGTCTGGTAGTACATCCCTGGCACGTATGCACTACTAGTATGTACATGTACTAAGAGCCTCGTCAGGTCGGTACCTACCTACATAGTACCTAGTAGGTAACCAAATCTCAAAGATGCCGATCCCCACCCTGTAAGTGCTTAGCTAATAAGAAATTGCTTTGTTCTACCTACATCATTTTACCAAAACATCTTTTGGAGCTCAAGGTTTCCATCGTGACCATAATCAAATAATAAATGTACGACGATATCACTACCCCGACCAATATTTCAACCTTATACTACGCCTGCCGAAGACGATAGACATCATCAATCCGAAACTAAGCCTTAAAGCCAACGACAATGGCCGAAAAACGACCTGCGTCTGATGATCCAGGCGCGGGCCAGTTGATTGTGAAGAGGCAGAAACCAGGGACCAGCACCGCACTCTCTCGTCGTGATGGAGCAGCTGGTAGCAGCGCGTTGGTACAATCCGTATGTGCACATCTCCTACACAATAGGGAACGAAGGTCGCAAGCACGATGCTGACACTGGGCTCTCACAGATCACGCGAACCAGTAATCTAGAAGCACCATTGATGGAACTTACGGGACACTCTGGGGAAATATTCTCGGCCAGATTTAATCCGACAGGGGAGCTGATTGCTTCTGGGTCAATGGACCGGAGTATCTGTAAAGTCCTGTCTGTTAGCTTTTTTACACTCTTAACTAATGAGCATCGTAGTGCTTTGGAAATCTTCGGGCGCATGTGAAAACTATGGCGTACTGACGGGCCATAAAGGTGCGGTTTTAGATCTACAGTGGTCTCGCGATTCTGAAATCCTCTATTCTGCTTCGGCCGACATGCATCTCGCAAGCTGGGATTTAACTTCGGGGACCCGGATACGAAGGTACATCGGACATGAGGAGATTATAAACACCATGGACATAAGCAAACGTGGCGAAGAGTTCTTAATTAGTGGGAGCGATGATGGTACCATAGGCATATGGGATCCGCGATCGAAGAATGCAGCCGATTTCATCGAGACCGACTTCCCAATTACCGCGGTGGCTGTTGCAGAGGCGGGTAATGAGATATACTCGGGTGGGATCGACAACGACATTAAGGTCTGGGATATGCGCAAAAAGGCCGTTGTTTACTCAATGCTGGGCCATAACGATACCGTAACCAGCTTGCGCGTCTCGCCCGACTCTCAGTCGCTACTATCCTACTCACACGATTCCACAGCAAAGACCTGGGACATACGGCCATTTGCGCCCACCGAACGACATATCCGCACGTTCGATGGAGCACAGGTCGGAGTCGAAAAGAATCTAACACGGGCAAGTTGGGACAAGGATGGAAAGAAGATCGCTGTGGGCGCCGGGGACGGGACTGTGGTTATATGGTCTAATGATAACGGCAAGCTTCTCTACAAATTACCGGGCCACAAAGGAACGGTCAACTGCGCCGAGTTCACTCCCAACGAGGAGCCCGTTAGTAAGTTGCCTCCGACCCAAATTGCCAGGGGTACTGTAACTGACTTGTTAGTCTTGTCTGCGTCTTCCGATCGCAGGATGCTACTAGGAGAGCTCCGATGAGAGGTTTGATTTCGTAAGAAGAGCAGGGAGATAATGAGGCGACCATTGTAGGATGCGGCTACGCAACACTTGTCTTACACGGTTGCATACGAACGCATCGTCTTGCCTCGCAGACACCCTTGCGACCGACCTCTGACTTCGGTCGTCATCAATTGATCTCACCCTGTGGCTTATTAAACGGTTGATGGCAAAAACATTGACCGGCTGCCCGCAGAAAATCCCCCTTTGGAAATAATACCCCAAATCTTTTGCGAGCACGTTAGACGGTTGCTTAGAGAGTGCCATGCTGGTTATTGAAGAGATCAAACATTTGTGCCCAGTCCTAAGTTCTAACCTGCCCATGGCCTAGGTGCCAGCTGAATGTGGATAGTCTCGTACAAGTCATGTTCGCTTTGTATGTGATACGAACGGCACTGGAAACAGACAAATCCAATTCTAGTACGGTCCATTATAGCAGCAATACTACCTGTCCAAGGCTTAAGTAATTGGGGCCATATTTACCTGTAGTATTAAGCAAAGATAGTTTGTATATCAGGGCGGCAAACTGCTTACCCGGTCTTCTTGTAAAGATGTCGAACCGCTTTATTAATGTCGGTTGGTTCAGGCCTCCAGCGTACTTATAGAAAACAAAGTCAGTGCGTGTTTTCATAAGACGTATTTACGCTAACGGCATGAACTAATTGCCGCTCCCTTTTCTTGTTGATTTCATGCTACTATAGTAATGACTTACAAGTAGGTTCCCTCTGATTCGGTCGGTTCAACACTGAATCGTTCAAGGATGTTGTTCTGGTTGTGGTACGTACTGAAATCCGAAACAGTGGTCTTGAGCGGTACCCCTGCGTCCCATGTTTCACCTCAGACAGCCTCAGCGCCTGCAGTCGCGGTAAAAGAAGGGGTCTCCAGGTACGAGGTCCCTTAGATGGCACGGAAAGGGCGTTATTATTGGCCAATCCATTATATCCCCAACTTCCACCACGGCCACTAGATTCTCTTCCTGGCCACCACATACACACTATCTCGGCCTAGCTGTTTTGCATGCCTGACATATTCCTTTTATGCTTCACCTAGCAATGGTAATAGGTAATACTCGATTAATAGAGGGTCGCATCGCATCTTCCGCATTTGTGCACATGAGACTGCCAAAGCTCTGGGTGCTTTTGCTAGCCTGTCTCTAGCCCGTTTGTCCCTAGTCGTTGTTCAAGCCTCAAGCGCCGTGACGTTCTTCATCCATCCACATCCGTTCACATCTTCCTTCGTCCGTCTGTCTCTCCTTCGTTCGTTTGTAGTTGTCTGTATCTTGTTTCGGGTCTACCCTCCATTCGACGAGCCAACTGACGGCCATTGGAGTCGCTGGAATTATCATAATTCTCCTATTTTCAATTCTACTTTTTTCATCCCTCGCTTTATACTTCCTTTAGAAACCCAACGGGCTCTGAGAGTTCCGATTCCATTCTTTCCCGCGTGAAACAGACGTCTAATTTGGTCATACACACCACCTTCGAGTCCTATCCCTTCGTTTTCTTTCTCGTCGAATCCCGCTGGTCCATCCTTGATTTATTATTTACGATCTGAGCTACATTGCCTGTTGACACTGTAGCTGCCTGTGTGTCGACTCCAAGGAAAATCTACTCGTTCGAGAGCCCTCGTCTTTGTAACCCACCGTACATAACCCACGAGACTTGGCGTTTATTTGCACTTCGATTCGCGCAACGTTCCCATCATCACGGTCTAACTGTGTGTACGCGCTAGGTCGACCTTGTCTGGCCGTTTGTGTTGGCGTTGTTGTTGTTATTGTTATTGTAGTTATAGAGCTTAGATCCCCTGTACTCATTGGATTCTGGATACCGGATAAGGCGGTGGTATAAAAGCATGTATATTGCTGGATATCGGTGACATCCGGTTCAACGTTTAAGTGGCACATCTATTCCCTCCAGCCATGGACTTTATTAGGACGAACGTCCTACGAAGGGGTCAGTCGACGGTTATGGAGGCACGGGGTTCGCAACAGCAGAGGCAACCAGAGATGGGCGAGGACCAAAGTCCACGTTCGAGGCGATTCCTGATCCGCCGCCCAAATTTACCCATGCTGTTCACCAGTCGAACATGCGTAGAAGAGCGAAGTCAGAGGGCCGATAGTGAAAGCTCCGAGGACGATGGACCAAAGACGCCGCGGATCGACCTAGGACTTCCAAGCACCCGTCTGTACCTACCGCATCTGAGACGAACCTCAGATGGAGCCTCACCAAGCCAGATTGAGCAGCAACCCGAGCCCGTAAACCAACTCCCGGTATCTCAAATACGCTTGGAGCGAAGTCCTACGATATCCGAACCGGTGCCTTCTCACGGGGGTGACAATCCTGGAGGAAGTGGTATGGCACGCTCACGATTTCGTGGCGCCGATCCAGGGGAGACACATTTAGCCGATGTGGTGGATAGGAGACAGCGTCGTCGGCATGGGACTCGAAGGCATGAACGCGATCAACGACCCAAAAGATTCTTATTCTGTTTCCCTTGGGTGAAGTCACGGCGTATACGGTCTCATATATTGCGGTGTTTCGTGTCGGGTGTCTTCCTAATGCTTATGCTTGCCGTTTGTGAGCGATTCGAATTGTCTTTTTTATTACAAGATACTGACAGTGATCGCAGATCTCGTCCTTTCAATCACCAAAAACATCAACAGCAACGAGTTTACGGTCCTCTTAATACTCGTCATTCTCTTTGCGACCATCTTCTTCTGCCACGGCCTGATTAGGATATGCATGTTAATCGTCAGGCCGCCCAGGGACGAGGATGAAGAGCGCCCGCCTTTGCCGCGGTTCATGGAGCCTGGTGGATACGCAATCCCGCGGCGACCGATCCATGTCATCCTTGCGCGCGACGAGGAAGCTGCAGGAAATGAGAGTACGGCGAATAAGCTACAACCTCCGGCTTACGGGCTATGGCGTGAGAGCGTTGTATGTATCAATCGGCAAAGTCCTCACTGAACGCCGTCTTACTGACACTTATATACAGCGTGTGGATCCGGATCGCCTCTACTGGCAACGCAATGACCAAGCGCACACAGAAGGGAGCGAGGAGGAGCACGCTCGTCCCGCGACAGCCCGTACGCGACCACCGTCATACGCTTCGGATGATGGTGTAACTTATGTCGTTGAAGCAAGGCCCAGATCCATGGTGCCTCCAACTGATGTCCCTCTTCCGCCTCATCCCTCTGAAGTTGGGCGCCTCCATATGACAGAGCGGGCATGAAATGCTCGGTAAGAGGATACTCAATGAACTCGCTTTGAAAGGAGGACCAAAGGGAGACGTATAATGGTGTACGACAATGTGGAAGGGGAGCAAAGGGCGGGAGGGCGGCGAAAACTAAGTCTAGTATGTATATCATATCACGTATACCGACAGGCTCGCGCGCATTCCTTCGGAATCGTGGGAATTACATACGCGTGCGGAGCTTTTGCGATTCTAGCATTGGCGCTGAGGGAGCCCGGGTTATCAATGTTCAATTGATATTTATGTAATGAGTTCCATACAATGTAATGGTAACTGGTTATAGGGTTTTGAAAGTGCCTGGTAACATAGGTCGTATTGTAGCCTAGATCAATTTGGATCAACCCGGATCAGAACTTATGGTATTATTACAGTGCCGGTTCATATCGCAGTTGGCCGCTCCCTATTCATACCAGACTTAATTCGAACCGGTAACCAGTTTTCGTGTCCATTACTCAGGATTCTGCAGTGTTAAGAAAGCCATTGAAAGTTTATGTAATACAATCTACTGAAATTTGTGTGTAACTGATTTCGTATTGGGACAGGAAAAGAGATCGACGGAGGATCGTGGTCAGATGTTGTCTCGCGAGCGTGATGATCATGAAGACTTGCGTTGCACATCAATGGAACTTTTCGCACCGAGACTCGAAATAGTTAGCTGCTATGAGCTAGACCACGATCATATACTGTACATTGGGCAATGGTTGATCCATCGTGAGTATAGCATCCACCTATAGGTATCCAATCCGAGGCGCAATATTATAATATACTACTAAATTAAGTAGGATCTTATATCATAAAATTCAGATACAGCTAGCTACTTTCGCTACGGCACGACCCTCTCCTGTGTAAGAAACGGCACATACGGCGCCGGTGGGTATCATGACCGGCCGAGAGTGATAGGGCTACCTCATAGCCTACTAATGTGAAACAAGGCTCTTGGCAATAATGGAACCCCCAAAAATATTTGCATGCTCTAGCAAGGCATAACTAATCAGGAACGTGGTCACAGTCGTAGCCCAAAGAGTTGGCGATGTTGGAAGCCCAGATCAACGAGGCGGAAGCACCGTTCTGAGGTCCCCGGACTTTGCGACGGCGCTCTGATTGGCTAGAATCCGGATCTAGGGGATTGGGTCAAGTAGGCTGATGAGGAGAATGGATGGCGGCTACAATGCTCGTTGCTAAAAGGACAAGAGATCTAGGCATGTCGTAATGGATTTGGCGTTAATACATATGCAGGTTCCAGATTCCAGCAGCTCGTTCCTCGGTTAGGGGTCTACATATACTAAATACCACTTACATGTACGGATACTATTGGATTACCTAGGCACTCGATGATTGATAATAACGTACCTAACCGAACATGTCTTAGCTAAGGGTCTATATACTACACAAAATGTCAATCAAGCTAGACTGACCCGGACTATCACCACCTTGTCCTATTTGTCCTATATTTTTTTTCCTTTATCCCATCCTGCTTTACCCAGGCTTTTGCGCGTCTTTCGGGCCCCAAGTCCTATGGTGTGGGTCGCGCAAGCTATAGGCGGGAAGGGATCTCATGTTACGAAGGATGGCTCAGCCTGGCAACTACATATTCCTTGTTTTCTATGTAGGAGGGATAGACCTCTACGACCTAGTGAGAACTAGTAAATAGTTCGGCCATTGAGTATTGTCTTACCAAGGGATAAGTGAAAGCATATGTACTGTAATTAGAAGTCACATGTAGAGAAAGCTTGCGAGATATAACAGGTACCGTATCCACACTCTTAGACGAGAATTCAACACGTGAAAGGAAACAAGATCGCTAAAGTCTGCAGGAGTATACTAGTGAGACTTTGAATCACACTGGATCCATCACCCATGCCCTCCCTTCCTACATAGGGCAGATATGAAATTTTTGCTGTGGTCATGCATGGCAGCAAACCGTAAGACAGTAGAAGGGGGAGGGTCCAGGTATTATTGTCATTGGTTGGCGAGTCGGCGAGCTGATTCTAAAGTGGAATAGAGATTATATGTATGTGTATTTTGCCTAGTATCCTTTCGTCGAATAATTCTTACATCTCAGCCTTCTCGGCCGTTTATATCTTTTCCACATACTATGTGTCATGAGATGAACGAGACGAAGAAGAGTATTTTGGGCAAGTAAGGTAGAGCCTTAGAGGCACAGTATAGGCCGGTAACACAAGGGATTGGTGTAGTACGAATACAGGGAGAGGGAGTATACCAATGTGGCACAGAATAGACTTGACTATTCCGTATACCCCCTCAACTCCCCCCTTTCCCGTTCAAGAGACATTCCAGCGCGTAAAGGATAAAAAGAAATAATTGGAACATAAAACGAAACAGGGAGAGCATGGAAAGCAAAAGGGATAGGAAAGGGGGGAAAGAATAACGAAGTAGCCACCTGAACTTCTACCAGAATTCGACGATCCATCCCGCTAATAGGTAGGTTAACCCTACTGAGGTAGGTAGGTATGCAGGGAAGGCTCTAGTTAAGTATCCACTACCTTCTCGTAAGTTATAGACGGCGCACAAATTACGACAAATTGCCCCTCCTTATAGCAAGCACTACTAGTATATAGTACCTAATCCGTAGAGGAGTTAGCCCCTTCGCCCGCGCCGGATCCACTCGCTCTGGAACCTGTGTCCCCTCATTTTGGCCCTTTCCCACTCCCTCGTCCCTCTCGCTCTCGCTCTCTTTTTCTCACAAACCCCTTCTTTTTTTTTTTTTAACCCTGTTCCTCTAATTTTACTTTCCCGCATCGCATTCGCATCGCATCGCGCATCATCATCATCCCCCCCTTTGGAGGTCGCGCAGTGTTCGGAGACGTCGTTGCTTGGTAGAAGAGAAGGTCGCTGTTGGTTGACGGATAGCAGCAGGAAAAAAATAAGTAGAGTTGCGAAGGAATAAGCAGGGACTTTAAATAAGGTTTAAAATAAGAGGATGTGAGTTCAAAGCGTTTTTTTTTTCTATGGTCTACTTTATTATCCTGCATCTTGGAGGAAAAAAGTTATGGCCCGGCGCGCAATGGTGTGTGGTACAGCGACAGGTTCTGGAACCCGACCCGTCGTCTACTTCCTTTCATCCTGCTGTACGACAGCACTTCCTGGATAGTCTTATAATTATACCGATAATGGCACCGGCTACGATGGCAATGACGACGGCGGCGGAACGGTGACAGCCAACGATGAATATATTCTATGCGACTACGTTGCGCACGCGTATACTCAACATATCCAGACGCCGCCAGCAGGCTCTCGGATATCTCCTTGTATAATGCGCTTTACCTGCGACAAGTGCCTTTGCGACCCCGCTACTTGCGCCGACATCACCAGAACCCAGAGGTGTCCTTGTGGTATCTCCGCTCATCGCGCCGAGTTGAAAATGGTTCCCGAATTATGCGCTCCACGATATTAAGTGACAAAGACACTACATGACTACTTAAAAGTCCTCGATGGACTCGGCGCGCGATTTCGACTAGGTTTGCGACAAGTCAACGCCCTAAAACCCCGTCTCCGACAATCAACCCTTATATCCGTGCTACGGCATTACTATAAACAGTTTGCGATATTCGATATCTACAAGTTCCAAGCATTACAGTCCGCGCGGTCCAAATAGACGTGTGTGTACATAGAGGAGAGCCTCCGAAGGTATCGGACAAATCCTGATTAGATCAGCGCGCAAAGACCATGTTCTGGCATACGACACTTGACGAGAGACGCACATCAATTAGGCATGATTGTCTATCTCGCATTTTATGTCGGGTTGCACGAACCCAACCGTCCGCAGCCAACCCGGTCGACCTGCAGATTCTGGAAAACCACTCAGCGGCGCCCGCCACCCATCTGCGCCCGGAATTTGCGAAACCCTGCCATATTCCGTGGGGTACTTTACCCGACAATCAGCTGCACGTGGCGGTACCTTTCTCCCATTTGGGGTAGCATCCGATTGATTACCTACGTCGACATATGCGGGTGGTGTAGCGGATGGATGTCAGGAGGTCATATTCACAAATCGCGCCTTGGTACCCCCTCGAATGTTGCATCTAGTTGGCTTGAACGGATACCCCTGACAAGATGCCTGCTACTTCGATTGAGGATTGGCTGCACTTAGGCAACAGAGCTAACATACCACCACCACCTCATCGCTGCAAACGGGTCATCCGAGAATGGACAACTGGGGATAAAGCTAATGTGAAGTGTCGTGCTGATGACGGAACTATACAGACTCACAGACTTGTCGCAATGTCTTCTCTATCTCGTCGAGCATGCTACAAGTGTGGCAATGTTGGCCACTATGCCGAGGTCTGCTCCTCCGCTGAGCGCCTTTGCTACAACTGCAAACAGCCAGGTATGCTTCTCCCAATGCAAGTCTCTGCGCCGACGTTTTTCTTTGCTGACCGGCAAACACAGGACACGAATCCAACCAATGTCCTCTCCCCCGTACCACGGAGGCAAAGCAGTGCTACCACTGCCAAGGGCTCGGACACGTCCAGGCTGATTGCCCTACTCTCCGTCTAAGTGGTGCTGGTGGTAACGGTCGTTGCTACAACTGCGGCCAGCCCGGTCACTTGGCCCGGGCTTGCCCTAACCCGGCCGGTGTAGGAATGGGACGTGGTGGACCGGTCCCCCGTGGTGGATATGGCGGCGGCGGCGGCGGCTTCGGTCGAGGCGGTTTTGCTGGTGGGCCCCGACCGGCTACCTGCTATAAGTGCGGCGGACCGAACCACTTTGCGCGAGACTGCCAGGCTCAGGCCATGAAGTGCTACGCGTGCGGAAAGCTCGGCCACATATCGCGCGACTGCACGGCACCCAACGGTGGCCCGCTGAACACTGCTGGCAAGACCTGCTACCAGTGCGGCGAAGCCGGCCACATCTCTCGCGATTGTCCCCAGAAGAACCCTAACGGCGAAGTTCCGGCTGAGGTTGAGATCCCCACTGCCCCGGCCATCCCCCCGGTAGCGTAGAGCTAGGCTTTTGAAATGTCGGACATTCGGCCTGACCCGGCTGGATAGCAATTCTGCTGTCGGCGCCGCTGTTCCGACAACAGGCTTTTGGTTGTTCCTATGTCTCCAGACCAGCTACCCCTAATAGGTTGCTTGTCTACCTACGAGCGCCGAATTGCCCAGACGAGTCCTCTCGAAGGAGAGCTCAAAAAATATGGATATTCGTTTTTCCTTGCATTTTGAATTATTACAATCTAAGCATAACGAGCATGACCTCTTGCCTGATGCGCTTCGCTTCTTATTTCCCATTGCCATTTGCTCCCCTAGGCCCTTCATCGCTTTACCGATTTATCGACGTCAAGCATTCGGTCCCAACGAGCTGGTACAATTTTCAAGGGCGTGAATAATATTACTCCGCGCACGAGCCTTTTCCAGGAATCGACATGGGAATTTGCTTCCTCTTCTCCGAACTCATATCGACTACCTCCTTTTTTCCATTCCTCCACTTTCTATTTCCTTTTCCAGCATGACTCATGGCGTACATGAAACGATACGGCTAGACCTCTCAATTACGTACAACATTATTAGTGCACGCGATTAATGTTCCTTAATGAATGAATTGGGTGCGCGTACAGACTCTGGATCTATCGGATCAAAAACATTCTTCAGATACCCCATTTTCGCCCTCCTGTATTATGATCAGGAAGATTGAGGAGAGTGAGGGAGGAGTGGCATTTTGACGAGAGAAAAGGGGGCGGGCCAATCCGTTCGCATTCTTGCGAGCGATAGTTTTTAGTACGTGACGGGAGAGGACGAAACCACGAACAAACAAACGAAACTCTGAAGGCTCTGAGCCACAGCAGATTTGACGGCACATGGGCTGTTATAGAACGAGGCCCTCCCGCGCAGAGACACACGGCTTGAAGAGCAAGTTCTCGAAGGGAGACAGCGACGCAAAGGACGGAAGTGGAGTGAGTGAGTGAGTGGGGACGTGACCAACTTGACAATGATAGAGCTTTTCAAGAGGACGGCGTAGATGATCGCGCGCCGAGCCTTGAGGAGAAATAAGATAAAAGCCTTCTAGGTAACAAACCGGCTGCGTTAAGGCGGACGCCGAGGAGGATATGTGTATATGTGTGTCGTATTTGTAACGGAGAGGACCAGCACCGAATTTAGAAAGAGGCTTGTCGTCAGTTGATAGGGTCGGAATCTTCTGTCGTCGCCCGTAGTTCAAGTCAAATCAAGTCAGTCAAGTTACTTCATCTCATGACGGCTCCTATGTGCCTGTTAAGCGGTCGGGCCCATCGGCTTGAAAGAAAAGGAGGTAATATCGACATACTCGTCGACGTCTTCTACTCTCTTATCCCCTTGCTGCGGATAAGACGATACTAAATTCGGCGGTATCATGCCATGCATACCTAGGTAGCAAGGGAGCCCGACGTATGCCCGACCAAGGACTCGTTACTACTGCCCGCTTACTGAGTAAGGGCCAGTGTTCCCTGGGCCTTGTCTAAAATTGATCGAGGCGATACGACAGTACTTAAGCACCTCTTAACTCGTACCTATTTGAGTGTATCAGCAAATAGGGGCAGCCCATGCACCAAAGCTCGCATTTCTTATCAAGATCTATTACATGAACGCTTCCCCGTATGCTTTTCGCAAAGGGACGCTAAAGGGACAAAACATACTGTTACTAATTCCATTTGGCCTCATAATTATGCCGTGTCGGTGAGGCTTCGACACCGATATCCCTACGCATATAAGTAGCAGCTGGGAGGGCTTCAAAGCTAGAAACAAAACCCTAAGATTCCGTTGGGCACCAATTTCGGGCTGACATTGGGTACTACGGCTCGGTAAATGAAGCTATTGAATGTCGAATATAAGCCACGTGTGGGTTAGTGTGTTGGTAAACCAGCGCCTCGGATTCGTTCCGCGACCGGAATTGGGTGATATCAAGATGAAAAGGCTACCTACTGTACAGAACTATGAATCGATATCAGTGGACAGGCTACCGGCTATGCTTCCTAACTAGTCCGAGATCATGTCGAGGCAATTTTCCCCCCTGCTGAATCGCCGGCTCTAACTCGACAGATTTTTGTGCCTATGGCTCGATTAGGTAGATATGAATCCTTCGGGGCAACCTTTAGTACATAGTGATACGCACTCGTGCGGCTCGGCTTATAACTGTCAGCAGGCTGCGGGAGCTCCCTCGTCCTGCAATCCTAACTCCGTTATGTCTGTATACTAAGTGGCTCCATTACCATAGAGACAGGGCCGTTGACCACGACTCACTTATAGTAGAGCCTACATATAGGTATCTGGATTGGACATCACTACTGGGTGTAATGACACGGACTAGAATTATCATTAAGGTACAACATGCCTAATGCACTGTACTTTGCAGTCTACCTTGATTCATTATCGAGCTGATCGCTGAAACTATACTAGGTATATTGTAGCAAGGTTTAACAACCGCTATTTATAGCTGAGCGAAATGTTATCCTATGTTGTTCACCCAAACATCAACCCCTACCGATCAAGTAGTTTGGACTAATCCACTGAGAACGAGTAGCATCGCTACCAGGAATGCCAGGTATAAGGCGCGCGTTGCCACTTACCAACTTTGTGTAATTCCTTCGAAGCGTTTCTCATCTGGGTACATGTGTGGATATGAATGAAGTAGATTACTATGGTTAGTTGGGACTAAACGTCCTCAGGTGTAGGATCGTACACATTTGTCTATTATACGGGAATTTAGTTAAGCTCAGGTTCATTATTTAGAATAACAAGGTTATGCCTAGTGAGTGAAAAGTCGTGGACGCTATTTTACCACTGGCTTATATACTTGCCTATAACTTCATTCACCTTGCTTTATGAAACTGTACTTATATCAACAATAGAGATGTTCCTAGAGTTGCTATGATTTGCGATAGAGGGACACAGAGACCATAGTCTCAGTGGAAGTAAACAGATAAAGCTACGATACAAAAGAACCACCCAAAGTGGTATTTTCGTGCTTAAAGGAAGGGCAAAGCTGCGTTGTGAGCGTACATATAACTATGACGAGTCGACTGAGTCGGGAAGCTTCCTGACCCAAACCTCTCCAATAGGATCCCCGTGCTCTTGAACACATACCCACTCTCCAATGCCATAACTCTGAGGGGCTCTACGCATTCCGCGTCCACCGCCGCCGATAATTAAGTTTCCTGGACGATAGCTACTATCTTCCTTCATTCGTCGAATCACGGAGCCGTGTATTCTGGCCGCGTGAGGGATGTCTCTCACCTCACCACATGGTAGCGGCCAGCGGATAGGCTTCCATGATCCATCCGGCTGTAAATCCATCCTCCTAAATGGCATATATTCCACTGAAAAGATATAAGTTAGCATTTACTTTTCACGTTACCTAGCTGTGGTATAGGCAATTGGTTTAATGAATGATACGGGGTCGAGGCTAACGACGTACTTATGTTCCAGCTCACCACCTGACCTTTTCCTAAGCCAGATGCAAACTCTAGAGAATCGTGGATCCTAGCTAAGTGTGCTTTGTGTATCATACGATGGAACGGCCGGGTGTTATTGTCTTTTTCGCTCGTAAAGGTGAAATGGCCCCAGTCTTTCGGCTCACCGCCAGATGTCTGGAGTTTGGGGCTCGATTTATCAATATGAATGTCTGGAATGGCGCTGTCACTATAGTGACGGTCCTCAGCATTCGATTCCTCGAATATTTCAGTAACACCCATAGCAGCCAGTTTCTCAACATCAAAGGTAAGGCCTGCCCTCTGGGCTTCTCTAACCATGTAAGTCAGGGGCACATGGCTTGCAGACTTGGTGTCGGGGACGATCTCCCATCCACCTCCGACATCTCCATGGCCGCCCGCGAACCTGTCCTAGTTTAGTACTTCATCACCAATGGCCGCACATCCTATATAGCTTACCAGACCTCGTCAATGTCCTGGTCATCATCATCTGATTCATCAGCCTCATCGATGTCCTCGGGGGTGTCTGCTTTATCATTCCCTATCTGGCTGGCTCTATCAGTAGAACCCCTGGTTGTTCGCGACCGCGATCGAGAATGGGGCCGAAACGCCTGTTCATTCAGAGGTGCAAGGGTCTCGCGTCGTCCTCTCTCAGACTTGTTGTTTGACGCCGATCCTGAAACGGCACCTCGTCTTGCACGGTACTTTTCGTGAACCATCTCATGCAAGTGTCGACGTGATTGGTGCCCTTTAGCGGCACCTTGGTACATAAGATCCTGTCTGAACTTTGCGCGACGTTCATCTATGGATACACAATGTCGAATAACCTGACAGCAACCCCGGATGAGTTAGGCAGATGCTAATACTAGGAGCACGAGCTGACATACCTTAGCGCTACTCCTTGCAGTGTATGGCATCTTCGACCTCTGCATCCACGCAGTCTCGAAACGAGGCACTGAATTAACAGTGTCAAAAAGTCCCAGAAATCGAATTCTTTTTACGGGGCGACTGAACGTCTCTCGGAACCCCTTCATAAAGCGATACATCTCCCGTCTCTTAGCCTCATGTTCTTCGGTATGACCTGATTGACGGCTCTGCCATTGTGAGAACGCTTTCCAAGCAAATGTGACCATTTCCTCGTTGCCGTGGGAAAGTAACCCGACATAGTCGAGCATCTCGGCAAGGAAACGTGCTACATAGGCGCCTCGGGAGAAGCCGAAGAAGTAGATCTCGTCACCTGGATGGTAAAATCGCATTAGGAAGCGATAGCCACCGACCACATGATGGTCGAAGCTCGATCCGACAGCAGAATCTTTGGCTTTCAAATACCATGATCGGACTCTAGCACTAAGGCTCGTGTGGGACAAAGAGTTGGATACGACGTATGTTCCTATCCCCGGTTGATAGTAGTGAACTAGGTTAACAATTAGTCATTTGTCTAGAGGTGTGCTCTGTCAGACCTAGGCTGTACATTGGTCACCAGCCTCCCGATCTAGACATCTGAAGATTTTCAAGATGTTGCTGTCGCTGTCATCTCCCCTGAATTTATTGCCCGTGCCATCGAAACATAGCACGAGCTTTCGTGGAGTACGGCGAGTCTCTCTTGTGGGATTCATCGGGAGCCACGAATGAAGGTGCTCAACAAAGTCCGGGCTTTGAGATGTTGTCGCACGCCTTTTTGAATCTTTGCTATCCCGCGGATGTCGCACATCTGGTGCTAGATGATTCACATCCATTTGATTAAATGTACGAACGGTGGCACTGCAGAACACAACGCGATGATGCGTAACCCGCACAATATTAACCAGTTATGTATAACGATAGGGACTCAATACGACGGCCAAAGTGTCTCTAAAGAAGCCTCCATGCGAGGCGCCTGCGCCGAGACGGCATCGGAATTGGGCAGTTCAACTATTGGACGGTCGGGATAGCAATATGGTGTTGTCTTAAACCGACGCGAAAACGCTGCCGATCCCCCTCAAACTATTGCCGGAAGCAAAAGAAAGCATGCCCAAGTACTCCCTTGAACTTGTAGCGATGATCATGATACACAGCGACTCACTAGCGAAGGACTACGGCCTGCGGCCGATCGAAAAGCAGCCAGTACCCAGGAATCTACTCGCCTGGTTGCCTGGATATGCCCGAAGTTAGATAGTGTCGTAGTCATCGGCCATCCTCAAGAGTAGTGATTTGCCAAGTCGAATGTGACTAGGAAGGTAGGGAGCTCCCGATCAGATCGTTGAGCTGAATGCGTGAAGCTGTAATGGAGTTAACGTTAGCCAGTGCGTCCAGACGGGCTACGCTACCGGACAGTACCGGTATTGGCTCAATAGTTGTAGGGAAGTTGTCCCCATTAGCTGAAGTTGCCAATGATGTCGATCGATGCCATTTTTAGATGTTCAGCTTGATCGCGAAGAGTTACCAGGTGTAAAGGAACGTGGCTAGCCGCCACATTTACCAATTGGCAATACGTCCCAGTGATCATTATTTTCCTTTTTGGAGAAAGAAAACCCATTTTTAATACCGGTATCATGGCTTGATTCTTGAAATTACCGTGGCGGTTGGCTGGCGGGAAGGGATATATTGAATCTAAGACACGCAGTTAGCCAATCGATCGACGCCACCATGCCAACCTTTGAGCTTTGCATCAATAGTCACCGCCTCGCGATGGTACTCAGTGGTCAATTTATAATGATAGCAATCATACGAGTGCGTCTTTAATACCCCGCTCGATACGCATGTTGATCGACCCGGGTCTCCTGAGTCCCGGGGTGAGATGAGACGTTGTGTAAGGCTTGTATTGGCCCCGAAACCAGCCATCTGCGTAGACATCAAGTGGGTACCCGAACCTAGTCTCGGGTTCACGGAGTACTCCAGATAAATACCCAAACTGGTAGTTCAAGAAGTCGACTCGCACCTCTGGTCTATTGATCGTGCTAAAGCCAGTAATCAAGATTCGTGATACTAGGCATATACCTGGACACATTGGACTTGTAACAAACAGTTGTACCTGATCTGATCCCTCTCCAACCCTGATTCCGCTCCCCTGAAGCAATGGCGAACGCAAAAACAGAAAAAGTCTTTTACGAGACCAACGGGAATGGGACTAACCACACCGACTTCAACAGCTTCACCACAATGCGCAAGTCTTCGACGTCATGGTCTGGGTCTTCCCAAAAGGAGAAATCAGAGAGGTATCCAAAGGCGAATCGTGAGGGCGTCTCAGCGGTTTTCGCTCAGTTTTCCCAGTTGCTTTACGCTTCACGGAGGACCCTTCCTGGTCAGAATGGCGATGGTTCATACAACACGACAGTCCAACGGACCGGGTTGAGGAAAGACCTGAAATATATCCGAATGAGAGGTGCGTCCAAGTTGGCTACCATGAGATGGGGCTTATAACTAACCAAGTATAGATGTGAAAACCATCCTAGACCTTGCACGGAGTAAGCTCAAAGGAGAGCAAGTCACTGACGACAAGACCATGATCATGGAACGTGTCATCCAACTCGTCGCCGGGCTTCCTCACGGTTCTCGACTCAGAGAAGAACTGACTAACACCTTTATAAATGAACTGTGGTATACATTGGATCACCCGCCTCTGCTGTATATGGGCGATAAGCACCAATACAGGATGGCAGATGGTTCGTGGAATAACCCAATGAACCCTATGCTTGGAGCAGCTGGCTCCGCATACGCTCGAACATGCCGCCCAGGCATCGTCCCCCTGGGAGCCTTGCCAGATCCAGAACTCATCTTCGAATCGGTAATGAAGAGGACGCAATACCGCAAGCATCCGAACAATGTGTCGTCGGTACTCTGGTACTGGGCCACCATTATTATCCATGATCTCTTCTGGACAGATCATACCGATATAAGCAAAACAAAAACATCGTCGTTTCTGGATCTCTCTCCTCTTTACGGCAGTAACCAAGCCATGCAAGACTCCGTGCGAACCTTCAAGGATGGGATGATGAAACCTGACACATACGCGGACAAGCGGCTCCTTGGTTCACCACCTGGAGTTAGCGTCATCTTAATCATGTTCAATCGCTTCCATAACCATGTAGCAGCCAACCTTGCTCTGATCAACGAAGGTGGCCGCTTTACGCCGCCCCCTCCAGGGCTGAGCGAGGAGAGAGCCAACGCCGCGTGGAAGAAATATGATAATGATCTCTTCCAGACAGCTCGTCTCGTCACTTCCGGTCTCTACATCAATATCACATTGGTGGACTACGTGAGGAATATCATCAATCTCAACCGGAGCAACACCACGTGGACCCTCGATCCACGAGCTGAAATGGGTAAAGACGTTGGCACTAACGTAGGGTCGGAACGCGGTACCGGTAGTATGGTTTCTGCCGAATTCAATCTATGCTACAGGTGAGCAACGCGAGCATGCCGAATCCAAACTCACATTTACTTACTTCTCGCAGGTGGCACTCGTGTATCTCGGCCAAAGATGATCAATGGGTCCAGGATTTCTATCGCGACCTATTCGGGAAAGACCCGTTGGATTTGAGCCCCCAGGATATGGTCATGGGGTTCGCCAAATTCGAGCGTGGTATTCCTGACGACCCTGCGGAGAGGGTGTTTGGAGGCTTTAAGCGTCGAGATGACGGCACATTCAATGATGATGACCTTGTCGGTTGCATCTGTGATGCCATTGAAGATTGCGCAGGCGCGTTCGGCGGCCGCAATGTTCCCGAGTCCATGAAGCCAGTTGAGATTCTGGGTATTCTTCAAGGCCGTAAGTGGAACGTGGCAGGCTTGAACGAGTTCCGCAAGCATTTCGGATTAAAGCCACATGAAAGGTTTGAAGATATTAACTCCGATCCCGAGATCGCCAATTCACTCCGGCACCTTTACGAGCATCCCGATTACGTTGAGCTGTACCCGGGGCTCGTCGCCGAGGAGGCAAAGGAATCAATGATCCCGGGTGTCGGAATTGCTGTGAGTTTGACGCATGTAAAGTAGGACTGGAATGACTAACCTAGTGCAGCCTACCTATACCATTTCCCGCGTGATCCTATCCGATGCCGTTTGTCTGACTCGAGGAGACCGCTTCTACACCACCGACTACCACCCGCGCGGTCTCACTTCTTGGGGTTATAACGAAGTCGCGTATGACCTCAACGTCAACCAGGGCTGCGTGTTCTACAAACTGTTCATCCGGGCCTTTCCCAACCATTTCAAAGGAAATTCCGTCTATGCTCACTACCCGATGGTTGGTACGTGTGCAATCTTGACACCCAACACATGATAAATATAGTACCTAACCAAACAATATAGTTCCGAGCGAAACGAAGATGATACTGAAGAGTCTCGGTCGAGGACACCAATTCAACTACGATCGCCCTACATTTATCCCGGCACGCGTCAACATCACGACGTATAGCGGAGCAAAATACATACTTGAAAGCCAAGACAAGTACAAGACCATATGGAGCGAGGGGTTCTCATTCCTTATGGGCGCCGGTGGAAGCCGGTTCATGCTCTCCGGAGATTCTGCTCTCCACGCCAGCCAGAGAGAATGCATGCAAGGCCAGCTCTACAAAGAGGACTGGCATTCTCATATAAAGGCTTTCTACTCCCAGGTCACCGATCGCCTCATCAAGGAGAAGACCTTCGTCCTGGCTGGCCAGAAGTTCGTTGACATAATCCGAGATGTTGGGAATATTGCCCCGGTCCACTTTGCCGCGCGTATGTTCAACCTTCCGCTCAAGACCGAAAAGAACCCCAAGGGTATTTATACCGAGCACGAGCTATACACGGTCCTCGCCGTGATCTTTGTTTGCATATTCTTTGATATCGACCCCGTCAAATCATTTCCACTACGACAGGCAGCAAAGGCCGTCACTTCTCAGCTGGGTAGGTTGATCGAGACTAACGTGAAGCTCGTTACGGGAGTCGGAATCAGCGGGCTGTTTACTGGGAGACCCAACAAGAATGACCCGTTAGCATCATATGGTGTTAATTTGATCAAGGGATTGTCCAAAGCTGGCTTGAACAACTATGATATTGCCTGGAGCCAGATCCTGCCGACCGCAGGGGCATCCGTGCCGAATATCGCCGAAGTGGTAAGTATTCTAAACGTTCTGCACTACCTAGTTCAGCAACTCATGTTTGCATAGTTCGCGCAATCCGTGGACTACTTCTTGTCACCCGAGGGATCCCAACACATCCCCGAAATGCATCGTATCGCGAACCTTCCGTCTTCGGAAGACACAGACGCGTTGATGCTTGGATATTGTATGGAAGGCATTAGACTGGCTGGAACGTTCGGTTCTTACCGCGAGGCGACGGTCGGCGATATAATCAAGGAGGATGACGGCCGTGAAGTGCGTGTCGCAGCCGGAGACCGCGTCTTCGTTAGCTTTGTAAGTGGGCAGTTTTCCTCAAACTATTAGCCCGACGAATGCCGTCAACTAACCTTGATTGATTCCTGAAGGTCGGCGCATCCAAGGATGTTAAGCACTTCCCAGAGCCGGAAAAAGTGAACCCGCGTCGCCCACTGGACGCGTACATCCACTTCGGGCTAGGGCCACACGCCTGTCTCGGCCGGGATGCCTGCCAAGCTGGGCTGGCTGAGATGTTCCGCTCAGTGTTCAAGTTGAAAAACGTGCGGAGAGCGCCAGGCGCCCAGGGGGAGCTTAAGAAAGTACCACGACCCGGTGGCTTCTATGTGTATATGAGAGAAGATAGGGGGGCGTACTTCCCGTTCCCCTGTACGATGAAGATATGCTACGATGAGTAGCCCGAAGATTATGGGCGCACTAAGGGCAAGCGACGAAAGGTAGTCTCCCGGAAGACAGCGACTTATACCAGATTGTCAACTGAGGGTTTCTATATATGTACTTTTCACACGCAAAACAAAAAGGCACTGCGGATACATCAAATATTGCAACTCGTGACCAGGATCCCTGATTTGTAGTAATCTGTACCTATTACAATGGCGCGGGTACTACACCAACTTATGACAAAAGTCATCTAAGCTCTAGGCCACTATTAATACAACAATACGAAGTTACACGATACTTTAAGATGAGTCTACGGCAAGTGTTAACAAATACAACAACGACAACCAGGACAGGAAACAATTGGCAATTGGTAACCTTCCCTACGAAAACAAAACCCATGGTGGCTTATTACCGGATTAGGAAATCCGAATTACAGGGGCACAAGCCAATCAGGGCAAGGCAAAACACCAGGTCGGTGCTGCGAATCCCACCCCACACCACGTGTAAGTCATATCAAAGAACAAACAATAGCTGTATCCAAATGTATCGAATACGTGCTAAATATAAGAATATATACCTTCATACTTTAAACAGGGGAGATCGATGATACTCCACAGACCCCTTTTACTATGTGCAGTGACGTTTGACCCGCATTTTGGGAGGCCGCCCTCTTAACAATTTTCTCTCGTTGAGCACGTTCCTTTATCAACAGGAATACCTGAGTTTGTACTTCATGTATGTTACGACTCCAATTTTGGGTTTTTCTATCTCCGTCTTGCCGGTCTGAAAACCCCCATGGAGCCCGCCGGCTGGTCTAGGAGCTGATTTTCCACCAGCTAACCGAGAAGCTGAGCAGAGCCTTGCTTGATCCGGTGCGCGATTTTTTGGGGGGTGAGTTTCAAAGATTGAAGACGATACTCAGCTAGCACTGCCTCCTCAGGCTCCTCGTGGCCGCTGATGCAAGCGGCCTATTCCAATTCTCAGCATGTGATACTGATACGAGAAGTTTGATAGAGCTTCTAGTATATATAATTAAATTACACTGTGAATATGGTGCTAGAGAGACCAAGGATTGACAGTGTGGCATCCCCTTTTTTGTCATGACCTTCATGCCTTGTACATCCTGATTCGATACTCCGAGCTTAACAATATAAATATATTTGCCAGCCCAGTCTCAAAATCCTAATTACCCTTTTCTTCTGCTTCGACCTTTTTGCTTGAAATTTGTCTTTCTGAGGTTTACACGTTGACTTACAAGTTTGAGTCAACTTGGTAAGATGGATGAATTGGAACTCAAACATGGTGTCAAATGGGACGACGAGGAGACGGCAACACGCCCCTCGCGTGGGCTCCGTCGCACACATTCCGGAGGTTCGATGTCTATTCGAAGCGTGCGTTCGAGACGTGAAGTCGACCCATCTATAGCGCTTCCAATTCAGTACCGCACGGTGTAAGGCGGGCCCGTCAATAGATACACCGGAATGGTTGTACAATTCTGACGTTGGCTCTCAGGTCCTACCAGATCGAAGAAACCAAACAGGGTGATATTGTACCGCCGTCAGAGGTGAAAGACAAAGCTACAAAGGGTCTATACCCATAGCCCCCGATCACACACGAGTTTCTCACGCTATTCCAGACCTCTCCGAGCTCGAATGGCATACGATCTCTACTGATGAAGCCCTTCGCCGTCTCAGCGCATCCATAACTGATGGTCTATCAGAAGAGCAAGTTGCCCGCAGGGTAAAAGAATACGGACAAAATGCCCCATCCCCGCCAAAGTCGCGTGCTCTCCAGAAATACCTAGGTTACTTCTTCAAGGGTTTCGGACCTGTGCTCCTAGTCGGAGCCATTCTCGTCTTCGTCTCGTGGAAACCCTTAGGTCAACCTCCAGCCTTGGCCAATCTAGTAAGCGCATCTAAATAAGGGGAACGATACAATAGGGCTAATTCTCCGTTTCAGGCTCTAGCTATCGTTCTGGTCGCTGTCTTTTTTATACAGGCCGCCTTCAATATGTTTCAAGACTGGAGCTCATCCCGAGTGATGAGTTCTATCAAGAACATGCTCCCAGAATACAGTATAGTGATGAGAAATGGTG
This sequence comes from Hypomontagnella submonticulosa, assembly GCA_022984865.1. Lineage (NCBI taxonomy): Eukaryota > Fungi > Ascomycota > Sordariomycetes > Xylariales > Hypoxylaceae > Hypomontagnella > Hypomontagnella submonticulosa. Next base: position 47,242 of record JAJKLF010000041.1, on the reverse strand, counting down.
TGCAGGCTTCTCTTGCGGCCCAGGAACTCGTACCTGGAGATATCGTATACATCAAAGCCGGAAACAAACTACCAGCCGATATGCGCTTCCTCCAGGTTTCCAGCGATGCGAAATTTGACAGGTCTATCCTGACGGGAGAGAGCTTACCCCTGGCGGCAACAGTCAACTCAACAGACGAAAACTACCTCGAGACTCGCTGTATTGGCTTACAAGGTACTCACTGTGTCTCCGGATCTTGTACAGGCTTGGTCGTGGCTACGGGAGACCGAACAGTATTTGGTCGCATCGCCGCCTTGACCAACGAACCCAAGGTAAAAATGACTACTTTGGAAAAGGAGATCTTATTCTTCGTAATCATAATTTGCTCTATCATGCTCACCATGATTGCCATTGTACTGATCATATGGTTAGTAAATCATAAGTTTACCTTTGAGTAACTAACGCCAACAGGTTCCAGGGGCACGTGGCTCAGGGTCGCACATCCAGGCTGGATCAGCGTCCCTAACCTCATCGTCGGCTGCGTCAGCGTTGCCATTGCTTTCATCCCGGAAGGTTTACCTATCGCATTGACCGCCGGCCTAACGATCACCGCGAACCTGATGAGAAAGCACAAAGTCTTGTGCAAGTCGTTGAAGACAGTCGAGACCCTGGGTTCTGTCTCAGTGATCTGCTCAGATAAAACAGGAACCCTTACCGAGGTAAAGAAAAAGTCGACACCAACACCGATATTCCCATCGGTGCTTAGACTGATCTCATCTAGAATCGAATGACAGTCACTGACTGTACCATCGGAACTCACACTATCACAGTTGATGGCGCCGAGGGCGAGTTAGAAGTTAGCACGGCCCCAGCCATAGCCGGTAGTAAGTGCGTTCACGAGTTGTTTACTCCCCTTTCCGGTACCTTTTGAACTCAATCACTCCCGAGACACGCATTGGACGAGCAATCACTGACTCCCGTTGTTGTAGTGGTCACCACGGGAGTAGATCAAGTGCGTGCCATCGCTGGGCTCTGCAACGCAGCTGAGTTCGATGCCACCACAATGGACTTGCCCATCGAAAACCGTCGCGTGTTCGGCGACGCTACAGACCAGGCGGTCTTAAGATTCTCAGAACGCTTCGGATCGGTGCACCACCTACGCCAATGCTGGCAGAAGACATATGAACTCGGCTTCAACAGCAAGAACAAATTCATGATTAGGACGTTCTCGATGTTCAGGAAAGATTGCCTGAAGGTCACTTTATCGGAGCCTGAGGCAGACAATTTCCATACTAGCGACACGTGAGATATTCGAACAGAACTGTCCATGCGAGGCGGTACTAACCCGTGCCAGTTTACTAACAATCAAGGGCGCTCCCGATGTACTGATGAATCGATGCTCCTCCTTCGTTAACAATGCAGGCGATGTGCACCCATTCGATCTAGAAATGCGAGTAGCATTCGAGAACGTGAAAGACACGTACAGCAGTCAAGGGAAACGCTGCCTCTTACTGGCTCGCAAAGTCATTCGCCAAGACGAGCTGCAGCATCAAGCCGGGACAAGTCAGTTCGAAGACGAGATCAACGTGCAAGCTAAATCAGACTTGACTTTGGTCGGTCTTGTAGCCATCGTCGACCCTCTGCGCCCTGAAATCCGCGAGGTCGTATCGACGCTGCGTGGCGCTGGTATCAAGGTTTTTATGGTGAGGGGATACTCCGGCGCCCACATGATATGCCCTCGCTAACAGTATAAAGGTGACTGGAGACTTTTCTCTCACCGCTCTTGCTATCGCTCAGGATGCCGGCATCGTCAGTACCGCTGCATCTCTAGTCCACAACGTCTCCGCCCTCCCCAGAGAGGAATTCGACAAGGACCTTAAACACTCTGGACCTCGCACAGCACTCCTCATTAGTGGGCCCGAGCTACTAACTCTGAATGAGTATCAATGGAAAGTTTTGACAGAATACGAAGAGATTGTCTTCGCTCGCACAACACCGGAGCAGAAACTGCGCATCGTGAGAGAATTCCAAGTCGACGGCGTCGTTGCAATGACCGGGGATGGCGTGAACGATGCTCCATCATTGAAAGCTGCTGATGTTGGAATCGCTCTCGGGTGCGGTTCCGACATCGCCATCGAAGCGGCCGATATGGTCTTACTCGACTCTTTTTCATCCATTGTGGAAGCTGTGCAATACGGTCGTGTGGTGTTCGATAACCTGAAGAAAGTGATTTGCTACCTCCTCCCTGCTGGATCCTTCGCGGAGTTCTGGCCGGTAATGACCAATGTTGTCTTTGGAATTCCTCAAATCCTTTCTTCTTTCCTTATGATCATCATCTGGTGAGTGCTCCGGAACTTTTGGACCTGGTTGTAATGCTGACCCCTTTTCAGCTGTTTCACAGATTGTGCTGCTGCCACCGTGCTCTCTTACGAAAAGCCGGAGGCCGATGTGCTCCTGCGAAAGCCGCGGAACGTTAAGAAGGACCGCTTAGTCGATTGGCGCCTCGTTCTTCATGCATATGGTGTCCTCGGTATGATCGAGACCATAGCCTCCTTCTCGATGGCATATTGGTATCTGGAGAGGAAGGGCATACCCTTCAGTGTTATATGGTTCTCCTTTGGCAACCTTCCGGATACCATCGATCCCGATTATTATGCTGCCACGTTGAATGAGGCATCCTCAATCTATTTCGTGAATCTCGTCGTCATGTAAGTAGAGTGACCCCAGTATCTTAACCAGAGTGAGCTAATATGTCACAGGCAATGGTTCAACTTACTTGCTGTCCGTACAAGGCGCTGGAGTATCTTCCAACACCCTCCCGCCCTCAACAAAAAGACCCAGAACTTGTATCTCTTCCCGGCGATTGTCTTTGCCTTATCGATGGCTATTCTTTGGCTTTACATCCCGCAGCTCCAACCTGTCTTGGGCACTTCCCCTGTGCCGGTAGAGCACTGGTTCTTGCCCTTCGCTTTCGGCTTATTTATTCTGCTATTCGACGAGGGGCGTAAGTTCCTCGTTCGTAGATATCCCGCTTCAATAGCCGCCAAGTTGGCTTGGTGAGCTGGATTAGGCGATGATCGCTTCGAGGAATTCGCCGAAATTTCTCTTCCTAGAGGAGCCATATTCTTAAATATGGGCATATTTTACGGCGATAGCCAACTTTCTTATCTTATTCACTTGTATCATGTAGTATATTCTCGTAATATTCACTTCTTCTTGGTGTTATCAGCCTCACCTTATGTATACTTTGGCCAAGTATCGCTGATAGATACAGTATGAATCTCGGTGTACCAGAGAACCTATAAGAATCGTATTGCTTGACTTCTCAAGTCCGCTATGAAATAATATTCAAATGCCAATATGTGATTAGCTGCTTCACCTACTGCTTGCACAGAGCGTATCATCAGTCAAGCAAGCCTCCATATGTCACATCTCAGACTGTTGAGATATTTGGCATATTATCTCAAAGTGATGAAACCTTGATAATTAGGTACCTACATATGTACGTACCATTCGCCGTAGCTGAATGATTGTTCTGAATATACACATGGTCGCCCATACCCCTTATATTCGGCAGCTTTCTATGTAGCGACTCTAATTATCAACTTCCCCCTTACACGCCCGGTATTGAGTTTGTCAAAGGCCTCCTTCGCTTGGTCGAACTCAAATACGCTATCAATAACGATCTTGTCCTTGGGCAGACTTAATACCTCCTCTAAAAAGTGATAATTGAACTCGAGATTTACACAGGTGTACGAAGGCCGAAGGCCGGTCCGGCCAAGCACAGCTCGTAAGAGCATTTGGGGGTTCCACAGATAAATATACCTTCCACCGGGTAACAACCGGTCCGTCTTATCACCAACGACGGTCACATATCTCTTGGCGATCCCGAGACAACCTGTTCCTCCAACGAAATCAATGATGGCATCAGGAGAAAACTCCTTGACTCGCTCAGGGACACTAGTAGTTGTATAGTCGACGATGTCGCTTGCCCCCATGTCGCGGACAAAATCCGCGTTGCGCCCGGAGCACGTTGCCATCACAGTCCAGCCACGCTGCTTCGCCAGGTAGACAGCGTACATACCACAGCTAGAGCTACCGCCCAGGATAACGACCCTCCCATTCTTGACGTAGGACTCGACCTTGGCGATAGTCGTGCGAGCTGTGAGCCAGACGAGTGGGAGGGCAGCGGCCTGCTCCCAAGACCAGTCGGTCGGTTTCCGGGCCACAACGGATGCCTTGGTATCGATCTTGATCTTCTCCTGAAGAGTGCCTCCGGGGATGAAAGGACCAATTCCAAAGACCTCGTCACCAGGCTTGAAGCCGGAATTTACCCCTGCTTCCTCGACAATTCCCGAGAAATCTTCGCCCACCCCTTTGTGAGAAGGAATGACAAAGTTTGGAAGATGGGGCAACAAGGGGTATGACATTAGCTGAACATCGACGGGATTTATGGATGCAGCTTTGGTTTGGACGCGAATCTCCGATGGTTTAAGTGGTCCTACATCGTACGGGAGTCCCGACTGATGTAGTGCGTCTGGGTAACCACCGTAGGTGAATGTCCAAGCCTTCATCGCTTGACCCATAGTAGGGGAGATCACTGAACGGATAAATCGTTTAACGACAAATATAATTGAGGGGAGGTATTTTTTGGAGTTCAAAGTAAAGATGTTTTGGGGCTCGAAGGCAAGATGAAATCGCAGAAACAAGAGTGTTGAACAAGAATCGAGCAGCTTTGGGTATAAATACATAAGTTAGATTAGCTCCTCAATTCCGGAGGAATCCATAAGCTCGTAGTATGAACCGTTAAAGTGCGGTTCGATTATTCATCTTCCATGGGTCCTGTTCTGATTTCTAAGTCCATAATTCAGGGGATACCAGCCTACTAGGACGAAATCCGCCTCGAGAGACGGGCCAACATTACACCGCAAGTCAAATAGGCCGAATGGCATTGGTTGTGCCTATGTGGTAACCGGGATACAATTACAAATCATCACCGGTATTCTAATCTGTGTCCTTTTGGACCGGTGCGGTCCCTCGTGTTCGGCAGCCGAACCCGGGCCCTACCATACCGGTGTTCACGATAAGAACTACGTCGCCGACATTGCCAAGCGATGCTAAGACAGGAGCAGAAATTGCGATACAAGGTAAGCAGAATGGGTCCTGAGTAGTAACCGGGTTATCTAATCGCAATAGCTCCCACGAGCCTCAACGTCATTAACAATTTGCCTACATAAGCTCCGGCATGACCGTAACCACGTACGCCATACTAGTCGGAATCGGGAAGGATACCATAGATACCACTAGAATGTATCGAATTTGCTCCAATACCCAGCTCGTCATAGATGGCCACGCTCTTGGTAGCTCTTGTGAGGATGCCCTCGTGGCTTTCGAGTCGCATCGAGGGTGTGGATTCTAGATTTGCTGGTACGACACACGGATGACCAGCGAGCTTTCTAAGCTAGCCAGCGAATTCCAAAGTTCAAAGCAACTCGCTCTTGTTCGAAGGCATCGAAGCAATCTATCATAGGAAAGGCAAACTTGGATGCCGTACAACCCCCGCACTACATTGGCCTGACCACTCCGTAGATGATTGAAATACGTTATTTTGCTGCTGGAGTCTATTCTGTAACGAAATCTTGCCAGTTATTTAGCCCATTAAAACCACACTCTCCTACCGTCGGTCTCGCTATCCGCCCTGTTTCACTTCCCGCTGTTATCCCGTCCACATATAGCAAACTAGCTGCTGCGTCATCCAGGGCCGACAGGTCTTGGGTCTGGGCTCCTATCAGACGGGCGCCTTCAATCTCCTTAAGAACGCCTGCTGCCCATCCCAATCCCAGTCGGAGTTTGTTGAAGTAAGTACTTGGACGGTCGGTATACTGCAGACGCTCCAGTACACGGAGCACACCATCAAGTAACTTGATGTCAGCTTCAATGCCACCAGACTCGTCGTGGGTCGATCTGCCATTCGGTAGCTGGCGATTCAAGAGTATCTCATCTATGCGCAAGACAACGAGATCCGTAAACGCGATTATTGGATAGAACGCCAAAGCCCGCCCAAGCGAAGCCAGTCGTGCTTTGGTGGCACAACTCGGCTCTGGTAGAGTACCGTCATCTGTGTTGCCCATCTCCGCGATCAGCCGTAGGCAAGTGCGCGCGTGGTAACCCATCTGTATTTGAGCCTGCTCATTCTGGCTCCGGTCGCACCGGAGAATTAGAACGTGCGTGACGTGGTAGCAATACCTAACTTCAAACTGTAAGGATACTAGGTCATTAAGTTCGTGACTACCCGGGCTATTTTGCTCGCGTAATCTAGCAGATCTGCTGGCATCCAGTACTCCGGGATGACGTTCATTCCATTTAGTTAAGAGCTCTAGAAGGCCGGCTACTTGGCTTGATAAGTACTCTGCTCCTGCCGCGCTCGCCCGAGCAGAGTAAAGCCTCAAGTACACTTCCTCCCAATTAATCATCATATCGTCCATCGCAGCGACGAATCTTCGACCGGGCGGTTCGGTGACATCCGGTTTTGTTCTCCGTAACTCGAGGTCCGAGTCGAAATGGTAAAGGTCGCAGGGGTCACCCGTTAGGAAAACCCGTTGCTTGTCCATGCTATACAAGACCCGAAAAACGCGCTCTCGTTCATCTAGATCCTCTCCGGACTGCCTGTCGTGGGCGTTCGATAAGTGCAGTCCTGACATGTGACCAACTTGACAGGCTGTCTTTAACACTTTCTCGAAAAGGGGGTTACCATAGAGTTCCTTAGCCACAAGGGCCTATAGAACACAAGGTGCACGAAACGCTTAGAATACATTTCCCACTATATATGACGGGTCGTGACTGGAACTTACAAGAGTCAGTAGAGCCTGGACATTGAGGAGGCTAGGTCGCGCGTAGGGTGATAAATCGGCGAAGGCACGGTCACAGTTGCCGAGGAGGGAAGAAATGAGATCGTCTGTCAGCAGATACGAGCTGATTGATGAAGCGTCAGCCGAGCCACGCTGCCAACGCGCCGCTTGAGTTTCCAACCCGAGTTCTAGGAGAGCGATGCTGGTGAATATAATATCCCAGGAGCTGTCAACAACATGGTCACGAGTTGGCATAGCCGATGGCGACGCAATCGAGTAGTAGACATCGACCGCATCCCGTAGACCCCTTTCACTGAAAATAGGGGTTCTCGTATTAAAGTCTCGGAGGAACTCATCGGTGAATAAGCGTACGATCAACTGCGGTGGCGCGACGACGGGTCGGTAGTCGCTAGAGACAGTTGGTTGAAGACATTTACCCAGAAAAGGAAAGCTTTTTAGCTGGCGATGCACAACAGCGTGCGTAAGAGCGGGAGGTGTTCCCTCCTCGTTCGTATCAATACCCGCAACTTGACAGCCGTCGGCCAGCTTTCTTAAAATCGACTTGAGCAATGCCATCGCCGCTGGATCTTTGTACGTACGCTGCCCGCCGAGCTGGAGCTCAACTCTCTCGGTGAGGAACACATCCTTAGCCGATGGTCTCAGACTCCCGGGCGGCTCCAGCCGAACTGTATCCAACTCGTGTTGGGCACTTGGTAAGACCAGGCGCGAAAAGACGTCCTTAAGGATCGGGCTCTCGGGCTGGTTAGGAGGGGCATTGCAGGGACGTGCGAAAGAGTTCAATGGCCCACCGACATGCCCATGAGACGGGTTTGGATCCGATTGCAACGGATGAGCGCGTCCAGCGAATTGTTCAGCCAGCTTAGCCAATGTCTCATCAATACCTTCCAGTCGATATAACACCGTTGAGAAGTCACTCCGCCTAGATTTCATATTCGTGGTCAGCTAAAATGCCCCTCTCGCTAGCATGTCGGGAGGCGCCATCTCTCAATTGACGCCGGAAGCTTGAAGATTGAGTAAGTTATCGTTCAAATTGTATTTTCCAAAAAATAGGGGCATATATCCGATCAGGTCTGGATCGAAGAAAGGTACGAAGGACTCAGACTTGCAGTAATTTCACATGGTTCACCCTGCCGGGGCCACCCGTCTGGTCGCATGCTGCGCCAGACTTCCGACAGTTAGAGCATTCGGGCAGCTTACGGTCACAACGGACCTTGCGGATCTTACACTGGTCGCAGGCAGCTGAGGATGTGTTTGATATTGAGGTGGAAGGGGATAGATTCTCCGAATCTTGGCGAAGCTTCGGTCGTTTGCGAGACTTGGCGCTGTTGCTTAAATCAGAAGACATTTCTGAACTAGCCATAACGCCCACGAATTCTTGTTATGATATTGCACGAAGTTGACGAAACGTTATTGTATTGAGAGTGGAAGAGTTTCGAGGTGATGAATTCATTAAAAGTTGGTTAAGCGAAGCTTAACTAATTCGAAAAATGCGCTTTACGCATTTATCGTAAAATAGTAAAAGTGTATAAAAGTATTAAATTAAATTTTAATAAATTTAATATTTAATATTTTAAGTATTTTAATTTTAAATTATGTAAATTCAAATTTTAAATAAATTTAAATTAATAATATAAAATAATATTTATTAAAATAATTTATTCGAAAAACATTATTATATTAAAGTTTAAAAAAATTATTATATACTTTTACATCATGTTAATTTTACATTATATTTAAAATAAATGATAAAAAATTAAGGTTTTATTTTTATTTATATAATTAATTAAATTTATTTAAGCTTTTAATTAAGTACATTTAATTAAAGTATATTTTATGTTCTGATTATTATATGATATAATTAATAATTTAAAAAGCTTTTTATTAAATAATTTAAATATTTTTAATTCTTATTTTATATAAATTACCTTAAAACGTTTTTATTATTTTTATTTCTTTAATTTATTAAATTTCTTTAATCTTTTTAATTTTTTTAATTTTTTTAATTTCCTTAATCTCCTTAATTTAATTAAAATCACTTTAAAATATAAATCATTATTAAAATAATTTTATCATTTTTTTTATCATTAATAATATATAATTTTTTTATCTTATTTTTATTGTTAAATTTAAATATAAAATCATTATATAATTATTAAATGTTAAAATTAATGGTTTAATGTTGTTAAATTAGTAATAACTTTTATTAATTAGCTTTTAATTAATTAGTAACTTATTATTTATAAAATAATAGTTAATTTACTTATATTATATAATTAGCTTTATTTTTTATATAAAATAGTTGTTTTAAAGTAATTATTTTTATAGAAAAAGATATAAATTATTAATAAAAGTGTATAATATTAAATAATTAATTATACTTTTTTACTTAAATAAGTTAATTCGCTTTTATATATATATGTATATTTATATATAATAAACTTTATTTACCGATATTAATTAATTTTTACGTTAATTAAATAAGTTAATATTAATAAATTAATTAAGGTTTTATTAGAAAAAAAAATGATTTAATTTATCAGCAAAATATTAAAAGTTGTATAATTAATAATAATTTTATAATTATTAATATATTAATTATATACAATTAACGTCTTTTAAATAAAATAAAACTTTATTATTTATAAGTTTGTAAGGTGTCTCGATCTTGATGTTTATGATGTTATATTATGAGGAGAGAATTATTACGAGAAAAAAGTTAGCTAAAATAATCAGATTAACTTAGGGCTAATCACGTGAGCTAATCACGTAACAACATATATCATATGTGGTTAGTCATATGAGCTAATTACATAATAATGTATGTCATGTGTTAATATGTAAATATTTAATTATTATAAAGCCTTACATTTCTTCCTTAATAAAAAAAAGATTTTAATAACCTTATTAAATTTGTTTTTTAATTATTAAAAATTAATAAATAATCCTTTTTATTTTTTTCTTATACTTTATTTAAATTTCTTTTCTATTTCTTTGCCAATGATTCATCATTATTTTTTGTTTTATTTAAAATAAATTTTCTTATTCTCCATTAACATCTTCTTAGTTTTAAATCATCCTGTTCTATCTTTAATATTATTTTAATAACAAAATTGCTATCCTTATCTAATTTTATTTTATTTATAACCCTAAGTATTTCTTAAATACCACTTCTTAAATTATCATTATTATCTTTAAGATTATTATTATTATCTTTATCCTTAGCTAAAATTTATATTAATATCTTATTTAATTTAAGGAGGATTAATATTATTTTATTATTTAAAAGAAAATTAATCGTTATAGATATTATATTAAATTGCTTACCTAAATCATTAATAATCTTTTTCTAATCTATTAACATCTATATTATAACGTTTAATTTATCCTTAAGTTTAGTTATTTATTATAAAACCTTATTAATATTTATATTTATATTATTTAATTTAGTTAAAATATTTGAATTATTAGTGATAAAAGATGATTATATTTTTTTGATAATTTTTTATACAATTATTTTAATCTTTAGTATTAATTTATGGATTTTTGTAATGATAATATTATTGTTATTATTAATGTTAATAAGAAGGTTAATATTAGTTTTAGGCTAGGCGTTAGCGATGGGATAGGTATTAATATTAAAATAAGTATTAGCGTTAAGATAAACGTTAATGTTAGGATAAGGGTTAATGTTGGCATTATTTTTGTTAATAATTGCCTTAATTATTAATTTCTTAGTTAAGGTTTTGTTAAATTTAACTTAAAATGGGGGAATTATTTATCATTTCTTTAATTATATAAATTAAATTAAGTTAATGGTTTTTAATAATCTTTTAATGATAGTTAATATGGATCTAAAATTATTAATTATATTATTTATAATATGTAAAGCCTTTAAATGATTGGGTTTTAATAAATGTTTATTAATTAAGGCTTTATTAATTCTTATTAAATCTTAATTTTTTTGATTACTTTTTATTTAAATAGTTTTAAATAATTTATTAATAAATTTATACTTATAAATTAAATTAGGTTAAGCTTAAATAAAAAATAATCACATTATTTTAAGAATTTTAATAATATTAAATTAATATTAAATAAAAACTATTTTAATTATTATAATATAATAATCTTTGGCTGTTATTATATCTTTTATAGATAATATATTGTTATAATCAAGGTAATTATTATTAATATCTAATTATATCTATTAATAATTGAAATTCTTTTAAATCATTTTCTTTAGATTTTCAATAATAGCCTCTTAACAAATCGGAAGCTTTTTAAATTTTATATATTATTTAAATATTATATTAATATTATATGATCCTTAATTAAATTTTTTGAATAGATTAGGATATTAACGGTTATTGGCCATATTCTTTTCTAATTTATTTTGGTTATATATTTAATCTTTAATTTATTTAAATCTTATTATAATATAAGTTAAAAATTTAATATTAATAATAAAATTATTTTTGGTAAAAATAAATAAGGTTATAAATAAGTTATATACATACTTATATTACTTATAATAAGGTAATTAAGGTTTAGGTAAAATAGGGGGAAGGAATTTAATTTTACAAGATAAAGATAGTTTAAAAGGTAGGGTTTTTATCATTTGGGGTACCTTAAATAAGGTAATTATTCTTTTTGATATCTCCACCCTAATATTGGTTTTTGGAATAATTAGTTTTTTAGATAAGGTAATAACTTTATTATTAGGTTTTTCCTTATTAAATAAATATAGGGTAATAATTTTCTTTTAATTATTCCTATTAATGTTATTTTTTTTATCAACTAAATTAAATAATTATTAAATATTAATTTTATTATCTTTAAACTTTAATTTTGTTAATGTTAAAGGGTAGGTTTTATTATATTTATTAACTAATTATGTAGTATTTTATATTAAAAATTCTTTAGTATATCATTAGTTATATATAAGATTATATGATTTCTATCTAATTAAATATTCTAACATTAATAATCTTTAATAATTAACTTTCTTATTAATTAATTTCTTAATTTTATATAAAACCCATTTATTATTATCGCTTTTAATAATAACTTATCCTGTTTATGGTAAATATTAGTTATAAAAATCTTTCCTTTATAATATTTAACATAAATATATTATTAAAATAATTTTATAAATTTATTATAAAAGAGGAATATTTAATTTATAAGCTAAATTATTAATACATTTTTTAATTGTTAATGGTTTAGCTTTTTAGATTAACTATTTACGAGATGACTTATTAAATAAACTATAACCTTTATATAATCATAAATAAATTATATTATTAATATAAAAATAAATTAAGTTATATTTGGCGTTATAACATATCTTTAAATTTATTATTACAAAATCTATTATTACTTTAGTTTTTTTTTAATATAATTTCCTTATAATATCATAATTAATCATATTATATAATATCTCCATTAACAAAATAATTATCCTTAATTTAAATCCATAAATAACTTTATTTAGAAATTTACTTAATGGCATAAATTTTAAATTATTAAGATTATATTATAATACCGATATAATAATATCCCATAATCCTAAAAAAATTAAACAATAAAAACAAATCGTTAATTCAACTTCCTAATTCTTTTATTTTATTTAATCATTTATTTATAGATAATAATTAATTAATATAACTAACTTAATCTACATCCAAGTAAAAATTATTTACCACATTTTAAATATAAACTTAAGATTATAATTTAAGATCACCTTTATTAATATCCCCTAATTATATAATAAAAAGGCTTTTAAAACTAATTTAACTTAATGATATACCTTATATTTAATATTTCTAAATATTAATATAATCTTTTTATTAAACTTATAAATTATAACCATTAATATATTAAACATTAAAAAACCTTCCACAACCTATGGACTATTCTTAAAAAAAATGATTAATAATTTAATAATGAAATCTTATACAATAATATGGAATGATTAACTAATTAAATTGATTAACAATAATTCGCCATTCAGTTTAGATTTATTAATACAGTTTATTTAATATTTAAGGTAAAAATTAACATACTTTTTAATTTTCTTAAATAAATTCTATATATACATACCTTCTAAATCTTAAATTATATGTTTTGGACTAAAATAATATTTCTTATCATATATAATATCAAATATTTCTTTAACGCAATTTAATAATATTATTAATCTTTATCTACCAATATTATCGATATAATATATAAGCTTTTTATTAATTCATACCTAAACCACTTTATAATATCCTTTTTATCTTTTTTAATTATCTTTAAAATTTACTTTATTTGATTTAAGCATTGATCGATAATATATCCATTTATAACTTTTTTTTTAAAATTATTATTAATGGTTATTTTTATTAAATAATAAATGAATTTATTTAAAATATCTTCGAGAATAGACTTTATCTTATTATCTTTCTCTACAATATCTTTCTTAATATTAAATATCGTTAACCTTAACAACATATTGAGGACTAAGTTTAATACTCCTAGTATATAACATATATCTAAATTAAATTATAATAATTAATTTAATAATATAATAAGCTTATTATTTATTTTATTAAGATTAATTAACTTTAAGGATATCTAATTAATAATTCCTTTCGTTACACTATAATCAATCAAAACAACAATCAGCTTTAAATAAAATTAAAACTAAACACACATTTACTAATATATTTAATACAAGCCTACTACCTCTAACTTTATTATACTATAATAAGATTTAGTTCTTATTAACATCTTCAATAAAAATATAATTAATTTTATCACATCAATAAATATTCTCTCTCTATCTTATGATTAACTTAAATAAAAAATCATTACACCAAATCCTCACTACTTAACCATATCTATATTAACAAAAATCTATTTATCCAGATTTTAATGGAATAAAATCATAAATTAAAATAAATCTTCTTATATAATCTTAAAAAACTTTAATTTTATTAATGTTAGTTTAAAACATCATCTTAATATATACTTCTTATAAATTAACATTATCGAAAGAATTTCTTTATTCTTATATCCTTCTATTAATATTTTAATCTTTTAATCTTATAACAATTATACCTTTTATTAATAATAAGATATATACTTTTTAAAAAAACTTATCAAATCGATATACGTCTTTAAATTAACTAATATTATCAGCATTTAAATTTTTTAAATAACCTCTAAATATTCCTTAAGGATAACCACTCCTTTACCATTAATAATAAAGCTTAAAAATTTAATTAAAAAATATCCAAAAAAAGATTTCTTTAACAAAAGCACCAATTCTATTTCTATAAATATCTTAAATAATTGGCGTAAATATCTTTTATATTTGGCTTTTAATTTATTAAATATAATAATATTGTTAATATATATAGCTACAAAATTAATAAATAATAATAATTACTTATCCATAAATTGTTAGGTGTTAACAAGCAAATTTCAATAACTTATAAGAATAATATTAGACATTTTTAGACCTTAAGGAGAAACCATCACTATCTTATTATAATATTCTTTTATAATTAATAGCTAATAAAAAAACGTAAATCCATTTATATAATTATAATATTTATTACCTTAAAATTTAGTAATAATATGCTCCTAATATAATAAAGGATAAATATTTAATAAGACACATTAATTAAAAATTTAAAGGTTAATAATAACTTATTTTTTCTTTTTTTTTAATTATCTTCTAAAATATAAAGCAAAAGGCGCTAAATAATATAGGTTTTTTTATCTATTTTATCTTACCCTCTTTATGTATTTTATCGAAAATCTTATTAAGGAATTTTTTATTTTAAATATTTAATAGATATATTTTATTAGCTTTATACTTATCTTACTAATTATCGATTAAATTAATACGTAATTTTTCTTTCTCTAATATCTTAATAATATCTCGATTATACCAAATATCTAATTCCTCTACCAATTAATATATCCTCTTAGCAAATTATTAATTAATATTATAAATATATATACTATCCTTTATAATAATGTAAAATAGGTCATCTAATTTTTTAATTCTTAATAATAATGTTCTTAATTCCTTAATTTTTGGGATTAAAATATCTATTATATTCTAAATTTCTTCCATAAATATATCGTTTAAATTAAATACCTCAGTTAGAATATCTAACATTTTAAAATTAATAAAAAAGAAATCTTTATTACTTATAAATTTATTATTTGTTAATAATATGGCTTAGGCTATATTTATTTTTTCCTATATAATCGTAATAAAGCCTTCATAAATCATGATATCTATCTTAATTAATGTCTTAAATTTTATTTTATCATAAAT
Source organism: Hypomontagnella submonticulosa (assembly GCA_022984865.1). Classification (NCBI taxonomy): domain Eukaryota; kingdom Fungi; phylum Ascomycota; class Sordariomycetes; order Xylariales; family Hypoxylaceae; genus Hypomontagnella; species Hypomontagnella submonticulosa. Next base: position 32,056 of record JAJKLF010000041.1, on the reverse strand, counting down.
AATAATAGGTTCCAATAAATTATTAAAATAAATAATTCCTTTTAATATATTAACGTTAATAATATTATATAATATTTCTTAATAAGAAATAATTATTTTAAAGTCTTTTTTATATGGGAGATTAAAATAAGAAATTGATATAATTTATATGGAATATGTTAAGATCATTATCCTTATTGTAATAATAATTTTTTTGCGTAGGATTTCCTTAATCTTAATAATCTTAATAAGAATTGATTCTTTAATATAACTTTTTATAATCAATAACCTTTTAGGATAATTAATGGTAACATTATTATCTAGATAAAAGTTAATTCTAAATAATAAATTAAGTCTAAACTTATATTTAGATATTTAAGTTTTAATTATTAAAGCCACCATTTTTCATTTGTTGTTTTAAGGTTTAATGATAATATATAAAATAAATTTAACTTTGTTTATTATTTCTATATTATTAATAATATTACCTGCCACTATCAGCCTTAATTAACAAATAATTTTAACGTTATTAATAAAATCTTTAAGCTATTAATAATCTATCATATAACTAGATGTTCTTATATCATTATAAATTATTAATCATTTATCTTATTTATTAATAATTATAAGTTCTAATAATATATATCTTTTAGATTTATTAATAAGGTTATTTATTAGTTTCACTTCCATATATTCATAATCATTAAATAATAAATTTAATAAATTTAACTTATTCACATAATATACATTGCTTTTAGTATCCATTAACTTACTTTTATTATTTTTATTAATATTAAAATGATTAATAAATGTATTTTTATTATTATATATTCTTACTTTTTTTAAAGGATAGGATTAATTATTATAAATAATTAATTTATTATTTAATCACCTTTTTCCATAATCCCCAACCCTTTTTCTTTAGAGGAATATAAATATTTATATATATATATCTTATACAATTTAACCTAATATTAAATATCTTAATGTATTTTCCATAAGTTTATTTAATAATATCATTGTTGTTGCTTTTAGGATAGCTTGGGTAAAAGGAAGAATCTGATTTATTATCTAATATTTTAGAGTAATATTCCTTATAAAACTTAAAACTATTTTTAATTAATTTAATTTTTAAATTTTTAAAATTATTATCATTAGGGTTAAGCTTATAATCTTTAATAAAATATATCTCTCCATTAGGCTTAATTCCCTTTTTAACCTATCATTATTAGAATTTACAATAAGGTTAATAATTATTACCCTTAAAATGTTATAACCTGTGACTATAATATCGATAATTATTATTCCTATCTTTATCTCTTAGTTAATTATCATGTCAATAATTACCACAATAATTTCGTTAATCCTCATAATCTTATTAATTATTATAGCCTTATTAGCCATTATAACCTTATTAATTATTATAATAAATACATCAATTATCACCATTATTACAACAATCCTAATTATCATAATAACCTCAACTACATTCTTATCCATAATTACTTCTTTATCAATTTACTTGCTCATTAATCTTAATTAAACTACTAACCTTAATTTAGTTAATCTAATAATTAATTACCATATGCTATAGCATACCAGATAATAACATAATATATAAAAGTTAGCCTAAACTTTTAATAAGTTTTTATTATCCTTTTCTAATAATAAACGTTGTTATATTACTTATTATTAATGTAAAAACATTAAATATTCTTTTAAAATAATAACAACAAAAGGTTTTATAACTATGGATTAGAATTCTATATCTAAATTAACATAGATCTAACCTATATATTATAATTAATTAAACATTCTATAAGCTTAACAATTACAAACAATTTCTATTACCTAATATTAAATATTAATATCATATAAATATTTATCCTTAATATATAATTATTTTATATTTTATAAGGCTTTTTAAGTAAATATTTAGAATTAATCATTAAATTTAACCAAATATAAATCCAAATTATTTATATAACATATTTATTAATATTCCAATAACATTACTACTTATTAAAACTATACTTTTCCTTAATATAATTTATAAAGATATTATTAAATTTTAATCCATTTAATATCATTAGTAACCATATTTTTAATTATTTTACAAAAAATATCTATACTCCAAATAACTAAATCCTTATTAATATAAATGAATTCCTTACTCCTATCTAAGATCTTAACATTAAGATTAAAAAATCCAATATTAATTATCTTCCAACCATTTATATTAATTCTTTATTAAACAATATTAACTTAGTTATTATTATTTAAAATTACTACCTACATTATCGTTATAAATTATAAAATTTAGAATATTACCTAAACTTTAGTAATAATGTTTTATATCTATTATATCTTAACAATGGTTATATTTATATTGTTTTAATAATGTTAATAATCATAATTGTTTTATTTATCATGCCTATTCTAACGATTATTATTATGATAATTATTATCATCTTTTTTATAATTATTTTCATTATCATTATTATTATTTAAAAGATCGTCTAATAAATCTAAAAAGTCATCATCATTAGCTAATAGGAATAATACTTTCTATATTTAGATATTAATGAAGAAATTAACCGATTTTCCTTTTTAGGATACTTTACCCTTTTATACACTTAACATTATTACTTACAAACTTAATATTATTATAATTAAAAATATTTATCCTAAATAAGTTAATTTAATCTAAACCTTTTTATCGTAACAAACTATAGGTTTAATTAATATAAGTTTAATTAAATTCTTTATTTAAACTAAATTATTAACATAAATAATAAAATTCATTTGAATTTCCTTATTAATATAAACAACAAAATCAATATAAACTTCCTTATTATTATAAATAATAGAATCCATCTAAACTTCCTTATAAACATAAAATAATAACTTCAACAATAACTACATCACTAATGATTTTATCAGGAATATAGGCTTATAAAGAATAAAGTTAATTAATTTAACCTTAATATATAGCTTTAACAAATATAACTTTACAAGAATTAATATTAATAATGGTAAGGTTTTTACAACTTAACTTAAATCTTATTATAAAATAGCCGGTAATAACTTTTAAGGAATTTAAGGTAATAAGAAATCTAACTTAAATATAATTAGTTTAGGTGTAGTTAACTCTAGTATTAATAATTAAATAATAAGTTTATCCACTGGCTCTAATATTAATAACCAAATAATAAGCCTTTTTAAAATAATCAAAAATAGGGATTACTTTATAAATTATATTTTAATAAAAAAAAATTATAATTTATATATCTTATTACTTATTTCCATATTAACTTAAAATTAAATCATAAAAAGAAATGGTTAAGCTTTATTTATTATTTTACCTTAGTTAATTACCTTAACCTTATCCTTTAATAATGGAGAAGTAATTAAAATATTTAATAAAAAGGAAATATTTTATAATAATATAAAAATGATTAATTATAATAATAACTTATTATCTAACAATTATTTAAGTATTTTAATTATAAATATTTAAGTTATCAATAATTAATTAATTAATAAATCTAGTAAACTATCCGATATATTTATTAATACTTTTATTAACTTTAATAAATTATGGGGATTTATTAATAAAGGTTAAACCTATTAATTAACTAATAGATTAAGAGAAGAACTTACCTTTAATTTATTAATCTTATCATTATTATTGTTAATAACTATTTTAATAATTTTGTTAATAATCTTACCAATGGTTTTTTTGTTAATTAATAAATTTTCCTCTTAGGATAAAACTTTTTATAATAAATCTTCTTAGGGTAATTCCTATAGGTTCTTTTTAATAAACTTAATTATAATGGTTAATACTCTTTTAAAATAATAATAATTAATTTTTTAATTTAGTTCTTTTTTTTTTTTTTGGTTTAGTGCTTCTTATTTAATAAATTTAACCTTTAAAGCTTAACGTGATATTATTAATAAACTATACGTATTTAATAACTTTCGTAATCTCTTAAATTAATAATCTCTAGACTTAATTAAGAATTTTATATTTTAATAAAAACTTAACAACCTTAAGAATATAAAGCTTTTTATATTTTAACATAAGGAAATTAAAAAAAATAATAAAAAATAAAAAACAAAAAAAAAAAAGAGAAGGAAAAAAATTCCAAAGTTTTTAATTTAGGATTAATTTGAAATAGCTTATACATTTAACCAACCGATATTAATAAACTTAATTATATTTATTAACGTTATAAATAATAAATATAAAAATTAATCGAAAATTTAACAAAAAGTTTACCAGTTAATCGTAAAGTTTATTAATAATGCAATAAACCTAATTAAAAGGTATTAATAAATATAAAAATCGATAAGAATCAGTAACTACCTCCCATTTCAAAAGATCTTAATAGATCCTCTAATTAAATTAAATATAATCGCAAGTTTTATACTAATAAGTTTATATATTAATTATATAAGTATAAAAAGATATTTATATGATTAAGAAAGATTATTTAATCGGTTAAGAAAGAATGGTATAAGGGGTTACACAACATAATTAGCATAATAAAAATGCTATTAATTATAAAATATCTCAATCTTAATATTTATAATATTATATTATAAGGAAAAAATTATTACAAAAAAAAAGCTAACTAAAATAATCAAATTAGCCTAAGGTTAATTACATAAGTTAATCACATGATAATGTGTGTCATACGCGACTAGTCACATAAGCTAATCATATGATAACATGCATCATGCATTAGTGTACAAGTATTTAGTTATTGTAAAGCCTCACAAAGTTTAGGTTTATATAAAAGTAAGTATTAAGTTTTATAATAAGTTAAAGCAGGATGTTTTAAGGGATAAAATAAAGGTTTCTAATTAAAGCTTATAGCTTTAATTAAGCTTTATGTTCCGGCTTTTATACGTTATAATTTTAATTAAAAGATATAAAGTAAATGAGTAAAATTTTAAATTAATACGATATATAATGATGTTAAAAGAATATACTAACATAATTATAAGCTACGTTACGTAAAATTATATAAAAAAAGTTATATAATATTTTTAAGTCTCCTTGCTTTAATTTATATTTTTTTTGATACGTTATAAAATATCCTTATTATAACATATTTAATAAAAAAGTTGATTACTTATTGGTTTAAGGTATTTTAATTAGGTATGTTAGATTTATTTATTACTTTTTTGCCAATTTTATTATCCATAAATTTGAAAAGATTATTATTTTTATTTAATTTATAAGCCAACACTTATCTTTTCTCTTTATGTTTAAATCTAAATATTTTAATCTCCTATTTTTTTTCTATTACTTTAATCATATAATTATTTTATCCTAACCATTTTTAATAATAAATAAGTTATAATTAATTAATTATTTATTTTTACATATTTATGACTTATACAAATTAAGATTGGCACTTACTTATATAAAATTGATTAATATGGTTAGGTTTAGGTAATATAAATATTAATTTTAATCGAAGTAAAAGATTTTTAAATCCAAGCTTTAATAGGTATTTTTTACTTAAAATTTAAGATCTTAAAAAGCTTAATGGCTATAATAAAGGTAAGATATTTAATAAAAGATAATATAAGATAAATATTAAATTAACTTTCTTTTCGATAACCTAATATTTAATATATTTAAAAATAATTTTAAAGAAATTCTGGCGTATTAATCTAAAAGGATAATTATTAAGGATAGCAAATTGTTTTAAGAAAAGCAAGGATTTCCGGAAAAATATATATATAATTATGGTTATATATAGTTTATATAATTATATATTATTTTATAAAAATATAAGTATATAAATTAATTGCTTAGGTTTAAATAAAATAATTTTAAAGTTAAATTAATATTTTTTAATTTAATCTATAATATGTTTTGTTTTTTTAATACTTTATTATTAAATTAAAGTAATAAATTTATTAGCTAGCGATATAATAGATTATAATAAATTAATAACCTGCCTTAATATTAATTTTCTTATATTTTAGGTTTGATAGGTTTTAATTTTTAAATAACATTATGATTTTTAACTTATATTAATTATATCATTTATATAGATCTTTTTTAAATTGATTAATGATAATTAAGTGGTTTAAAGCGTTAAGCGTGTTAATTTTGTAAATTACTTTATTAAAGCTATACTCCTTTATAACTATATAAAATAAGCTAATGATATCATTAGAATAAAACCATTTATATTTTATGTATTTAAGGAAGCTATTTATAACGCTTATTACAAAATAAGTCTTTTAATTATATATCTTATGCTTAATATTATATTTTATAGTTTAATTAAATTTTAGAGGTATTGTTTTCTTTTAACTTAATATTAATGGCTTTTTATAATTGTAAGGTTTTTATTCTTTTATAATCGAGGTAAGCAGCTCCTTTTAAGTAAAATTAAAAAGATCTTTATAATTATTTCCATAAATAATAATTATTAAGTTAAATATATTTATTATATTATTGTTCATAATATATTTTATAAGTTTGATTTTATTTATAAGTAAATTGGTATAATTCTTATTAATCATTTAACAATCATTATTATTATCAAATATTTTAGCCGGAATTATTTTATTTATTACTACTATTATTATATGATAATAATAGTGTTAATAATTTATAAATATTAATTAATGATTAAGGTTTTATAAGGTTTGAAAATAGGTTTAAATCATGTTGTCTTTTTTTAAAAACGTAAATATAAATATTTTAGATCTAATTAAAATAAAGTATAATAAGAAAAATAAAATAAAAGAATTTTAAAGGTTATTATAAACAAGAAATATATTTATATGAATTTATATTTAATAACCATTTCTTAGCTAATAAGAAGTTATTTATGATTAATAAAAGTAATATTATATATTAACTTCTATAATTTTAGCTTATATAATTGTTATTTAATTAATAAGATACGTTATTTATTATGGGATTTTCTTATTATAATTAAGTGGTAGATGCTTTTCTTAATTAAGGTTAAAAGAGTATAGTTTTTTTCTCTTTTATTACTTAATTTTCTTGATTTTTTTTTCTTTTTCATTGTTTTCTTAAATCTTAATTAACTTGGTTAAGTTTATCTTAATTAATCATAAGTTTTAATTTATAGTTTATTATTAATATTAGCTATAAAGGTAAAAATAAAGTTGGTTTATATAATTTTGAATTAAAAGTAAGAGGGTAATTTTAATTATGTTTTGTTATTAATATTAATAAGCTATAGGTATAATTATAAGTATTTATTTTGAGAAGTGTTAAAGGAAAGCTTTTGTTATATGAATTATTAATTAAGTTAAATAGGATGAAAACTAAATATATAAATCTTATTGAAGAAATGGAGAAAAAGAGTATATTTATATATAATTAAAGTAAAGATTATTAAAAATCATTAAATAATATTTCTCAAAATGTAAATATTAAGTTTTTTACTTTAATTAATAAATTAGTATGGTTTTTAAATAAGTTTATTATAAAGATTAAAGTAGGATTGTTTATTTATGCTTTTTTATTTTAGGATTATAACGATAGTTTATTTGTTTTTAATTAAAATGATATAATAATGTTTTTTTCTAATTTAATGGGTGGTGATAGTTTAAAATTAAGTGGGGATAAATTATTTATGTATGATATTAATTCTATTATATCCTGGGATATAAGATTTAAAATAATCTTATTTTGCGTTTATCTTAGTTTTTATTATAATAAAAGCTGGCGGTAAAATTTAAGGATATGAGATTTAATAAAGTTCTTATAATATAACAAAGTGATAGGCTTGCTATCACTCTGACCGATAGTGGTCTGTGCGTCGGGTTGTGTGTTAGTCTGTGCGTTGTCAGGTGACTTAATCCAACTAGGTCAGTAAGATCGAGTAGTTTGAACTTTAGATAGCTTTTAATATGAATAACCTTTTACTGTCAATCTAAGCCTATTACAAAGAAATCATATTTTTAGGCATAATCTTTTAATGATAAAATATAGATAAGTTTTTATTATCTCTTTTTGTTAATATGTAATGAATATTAATTTTTCTTATTTTATTAAATGATTAATTTTATGTTTTTTAAGATTTTTGATGGTATAACAGTTAATCGATATATTTATTAAAGATTTAATAAGTATATGTTTTGGATTGTTGTAAAGTTTTAGTCTTTATATTAATATATTATTATATAAAAATGGAAAATTTATCTTATATATATTAAATTGTAATAAAGTGAATTTATTTATAAATATTTTTTGTAATGATTAAGGATTATTATTATGTTATTAATTTTGTTATTTAGATATTTAGTTTATTAAATAAGATGTTATATAAATTTTATAAGAGATGATTTACTTCTAGTAAAATAGATTGTTAAGTTGAAATATAGCCATTTTTTAGTTATAAACTTATTCTTAATAAATTAAATAGCTTTTATAATATATATATATTCTTAATTATTGTTAATAAATATTCTTTTTATAATTTTTGGCATATATATTTTCAAGCTTTTAAGGATTATATTCCTCCTTTTATTAAAAATATTATAAAAACAAACTTTTTTTTAATATTTTAATTTTATGGTAATTAGGTTTTTGTATAGGTTGAAAAGTTTATTATATTTTTTTTTAATTTATAAGGGTATTATATAATTATAAAGATTATAAAAGTTATATATTGTTATAAGATAAATTATAATTTTATAATAAAATGAATAAATAATTAATGAAAATAATTAACATTATATACTTTTTATTAAAAAAAGATAATTATATCATTTTTAGGTATAAATAAAAAGTAAATAATTAAGTATTAATAGAATATATTTTATTAAAATATGGATAAAATAAAGAAATATTTGGATATAAAATTTCACGGCCGCCTCGAAAAAAAAAGCCACGTTTTCGAGTTACGGCCCTTCGTAAACTTTAGGGAGCTTAAAAACGTGTGGCTTTTTTTCCGGGGTTTACTGCGTCGGCCGTAGAATTTTTCAACGAAAGCATAACGACATACAAAATATACAAGATATATAAAATATATAAAGCATATAAAGCATATAAAGTATGTGTAATAATTTAAAATAAAGAATTAAGGCAAGTTTAAGGCGTTAATATCTGTCCGGAAGTTATAAATTTGTGAAGTATAAAGTAATAGCAAAGTTGGCGATGTAAGTTAGTAATAAAATGTAAGATAAAAAAGATAAAAAAGATTAAAGAAATTAAGTGTTAAATTAGCAAAAATTCGATAGTATTAACAATAGGATAAGGTCTTTTATATTTTATCGTTAGCTCGTATTTTAATATTAGGGAGATTAAAAATCAGGAAAATTAAGTTAAAAAGATCAAAGAAATTAAAAATCAAAGATTAGAAAAATTAAAATAATAAAAACACTTTAAGGCGTTTTAAAGCAATTTACATAAAAAGATTAAGAATATTTAAATAATTTAAAAGATTTTAAATATCTTAAATTACTTAAATTATTAACTCTTTTTTGTTTTAATTAAATAGTATAATAACGTTGTATTTATTTATCGTTGAGTTAAAGTAGTTAATTTTTTTATTAAAATCGACATACAAATTATCATTACTTTTTTAATATTACGTTATAAAGATTTTCGAAAGTTTATTAGCTTGAAATAACGGTTAATCGGTATAAATCTTAAATAAGTTATAATCGAGTGAATAAAGATCGTTACGATAGAACGCATAATTAAAGAAGGTAGTTAAAAATTAATTACGAGTGCGAAAAAGCAAGAAAAATCGTAGGATGAAAAGTAGTTAATAACGGAATATGTGATGGATTTTCGACGATTTATACAACGATTTATATAACGATTTATATGACGATTTGTACGACGATTTATACGATGATTTATATGACGATTTGTACGATAATTTGTATAACGATTTATACGACAATTTGTATGACGATGCGATAAAATATTTATGTTAATTAATAAAAGCTAAGAAGATAAAAATAAGGTAAAAAAGGAAGGTTATACGTTATTAATAATAAGAAAAGTAGCGAGGTTATTTTGATTAAAAAGGTGTGTTAATATGTAAGATAAAAGATATTAAGGAGATTAAAAAAACTTAAAAGATTAAAAAAATCCAGGAGATTTAAAAAATCTAAGAGATTAAAGAGATAAATAGTAAAAGCGTTTTAAAGCAATTTGTATAAAAAGATTAAAAATCCTAAATATTTTGGATTTAAATTATTTAATAAAAAGCTTTTTAAATTGTCAACCATATTACGTGGCCGGGACTTAAAGTGTACCCCAGCTCGATACACTTAATTAAAAACCTGGATAAATTTAACTAATTACATAAATAATAGTAAAACTTTAATTTCTTATCGTTCACTTTAGATATAATGTAAAGTTGGCATGATGTAAGGGTATATGATAAGAATTTCGCTAGTAATTTCCCATAATAATTTTCTCCAACTTTAGCATAATAATGTCCTCCGAACAAATAAAAAATAATCATTAATTATAGCTTTATCTTTCATTTTAATCCTTTAATTAATATTTTATATATTAAATTTAATATTATTTATTGGAGATTATACTTTTAAATTCTTAAATTCTTTCACTTATATTATTAGCTTTCTTATTATTTTTTTCTTTTATAATATATTTTAAATTATCAACCATTTTATATCTTTCTAACAAACTTTTAGTTAACTTAATTAAGATATATATATCCTTCCTTTATATTTTTTCATAATCTTATTTAATAAGTTTATCTATTTTAATTATATTATTATCTTCTATAATGATTTAATCATTTTCATTAAAGTTAAATAATTTTTAATATCCCATTTTATTTTATACAAATCTTTTAAGCTTTTTGCCGGCTTATTAACTTTTAATTATAATATTATTAAATTCTTTAAATAAATAATGATTTTCATAAGATATCTTATCAATAATATAAAAACTATTTCAGTTATATTTTAATTTTATAAACTATAATTTATTAATATATTAAACTAGGTTATATAAAAACATTAAATCACTTATTTTTAAAAGATTCTTTTTTAATCTTATATATATTATAATAATTATTAGCTTTTAAATGCTTTTTTTGCTTTTCTTAAACAATTTTAACTACCTTCTCAATGTTTTATAACTTTTTTTAAAAATATTCGGGCTTTTATAACTAGAAGCTTTTTATAGGGTTTAATTTTTGTCTATTTTATAATTCTTCAGGTTAAAATGGTAAATTCTAATAAAATCATAACCCTTCTCCTATATAATATCTTAAAAAGATTAAAGTTATATTTTCTAATTAAAGTTTTATTTGTAAATTATATTATAAAGAGGAGTTTCTTTTATTTTTTATCGATATTATTAGTTAATTTTATAAATGATCTTTTAATTAATTTATAACCAATTTCGATTTAACCTTATATTTATGGGAAATAAGATAATCTGGTTATTTTCTATATAGTTTAAGATTTATAAGCTTATATAAGAAGATCTTTATTTTTTAAATTTTCATTAACCATAAAATAAAAAGGAACATCCTATTTTAAGATAATTTATTATTTGATAAAATCTTTTATGTTCTTTATGTTAATGTCTTTTAGTACATAACATTTAAAATAATCTATAAGTTATTTTTTAATTTTAATAATAGCTTTATAATTGGTATTATTAAATATATATTAAATATTAATTATCTAATATTAAAGTATATCTTAAGGTTAAAAGTATGTTTTAAAGTTATATTTTATTTTTATGTCGGCTTTTTAATAAGATGGGTATGTTTTTATGGTTTTAATAATATTAACGTATAATTTTTTTATTAGTAAAATAAGGTTATTTGTTTATATATTAATTTTTTACCTTTATAAGTGCTGTTTATGTATGTTTTTATCATGATTATTTTCTTATTAGATTATTGATCGACGATTTTTTATATTTTATATTTCTTATAAAGTCTTTGTTGAAATATGTTATCATATATTAAGTAGTTAAAATATTTAGCTTTAAAGTATAAATAAGTGTTTATACCGGATTTATTCTTTATTATAATAAGATTATCGGGATATTTAAAAATTATAAAATATTTAGCGATATCCTTAGATTCCTTAATTTATTTAAAGTTAGGATCGAAAATATCTGGGTTTTTCGTTTCTTTTTTAATTATTTTAATAAAATTAATGGTAATTAAATTTAATTATAAATTAATAAAATCGTTTATATTCCCTTCCCATTAATTATTAATATTGTTAAATATTATTTTTCCTCTTTTAAAAAATGTATTGGTTAGAACGTTTTTGAGATTTGGAATGTGTTGAACCTTAAAGTTAAATATCTTAATATATATTATCCATTTAGTTAAAAATGTATTAAGTAAATTGGAAAATGAGTTATTAAATTGGTTAATTAAGATTTTAACATTGGTTTTAAGGATGAATCTAACTTTATATAAATGGTTTTAAAGCTTTTTTAGTGATTTTATAATTATAAAACATTCTTATTTAAGGGTATTATAATTTAATTCAGCGTTTTTTCAAATATTAAATTTATATTTAACCGGTTTAAATTTGTTATCTTTATTTATTTATCTAAAAATGTAACTTTAATTATATTTTAATATGTTAATAAATATAATAATTAAGAAGTTTAACTTATAATCAATAATTATTAAGTATGGCGTTTATATTAACTTTTTTTTAGAATCTCTATGGTATGTTTTTAATTAATATCTTAATTAAATTTGATATTTTTCCAAAAAAAACTTAATAAAAGGTTTGATGATTAACGTATAATGGTCGATCTATATTTGGAAATAAATTATGACTTTAATAAATTTTTATATTTTTATAATATCTTTATACACTAACCATTATATAATCTTAAATATTTTGGTCTTACTTAATAACCTCCTATTCATATTACATAGATATCTAATTATCATAATTATTAATTAATAAAAGATTAATTTTTTAACGTTAATAATCGCTCCTATAAGTTTAAAATTTAAAAGTATTATGGTTAAATTCTTAATATATTTAAAAGTAAATCGATAAATTTACTAAATAAGCTTCTTAATTATCATATCTAATCTTAAGGTTTTTAATTCCGATATTATTAAAAAAAAGTTTATATTTATTTAATATAAAATTATATAAGATTTAAGTTATTATCTTAAAGAAATAAGCCATTAAATTAATTATGTTTTAAGGTAAAGTTATTATTTTTAACAAGCTAATTGGGGTTGTAAAAGTTGTTAAGTCTTTGTTAAAAGTAGATAAAGTAATTTGGTTATATTTTAAAAAAAAGTCTACTATTAAAAATATGGTGTATATGGTAAATTCTTTAGAGAATTTGTTATAAAATTTAAAGATGAAGGCATCTTTAATCATCTTTATATTAAGTTTTATAATTCAATTTATTAAACGTAAATTATCGTTTTTTTTAACTATAAATTAGGTGTTTCGATATAAGTTATAGCTTTCTTTAAAATTTTATTCTTAAATCATTTTTATAAAACTTATATAACTTTTCTTTTTAAAGGAGTTAAGATTAGGATAGATCTTACTTATTAGGCCTTATGGGGTATTATTTTAATCTTATAGTTAAGGGTTATTTTTTATAGATTTTTTTAATTTTATTGAAGTTTTAAGTTAGTACCATCTCTTATTAATAAAGGATTTTTATGAATAATTTTTATTTTTAATTAATGAGTTTAATGTTTTTAAACGTTTTTTTTAATTTTTTAAATCTTTTTGATATAAGCTTAATTCCTCTTAATTAGGTGGTATAATATAAAAAGATATTTTAGTAAGAATTATTTATTCTAAATTATTTAGATCTTTTAATGGTTTTTTGGGTTTTTTCTAAGGTTTTAATTTTCTAATTTATTAATCTTAACAAAATAATACCATCGGATAATATATTATTAACAAAATAAATTTTATAAGTTTTTAGCTTATATATTATGTTAATAAAAAATGATATGTAAGATTTTGTTTTGTAATGATTAACCTTATTTTATTTTTTTGGGGCTTTTTTAAGTATGTTATTAATAGATTTTTTTATTACGTTAAAGAATTGATTATTGATTAATGATATTATTAAGGTGTTTTTATTTTTAAAGAAATTAAATAAAAGTGGTTGATTAAAGTTAATTTCTTTATATCTTTTATGTTTATGATATTTATTAGTATTAAAGTTTTGTTTAGAAAAAGCTTATAACATATATCAAGTGTTTTATAAGGCTTAATCATGTTACCATCTTAGCTTTAAATAATAACAACGTTTAATTTCTTATTAAAATATTTATTATACTTTTATCAATCAAGTTATAACATATTAAAAATATTTAAATCTTTACTCCAAAGAAGGTTAAAATGTTTATTATTATATTATTATTAAAATAAAAACATATTTTTATATTGAATATAAAGTTTAGGCTTAATAAGAATTTTAATATTAATGTATTATTGTTTATAATAAAGATAGGTATGATTTTATTATGATTTAATACCTAAATTTATTTAAAGATGATTTTAACATATTTTGATTTAAACTTTATTAAAAAACTAATCTATATTAAGGTTTAATTTAATATATGTATAATTCATTTTAAATAGTATATGATTTAGTAAGTATGTTAATTTAAGCCTTTATATTAACGATTTTTATAATTAAGTTTTTAATACTTATCTTATTTATTTATATAATAAATTATGGTAATAGGTATAGATATTATTTCATTAAGAAAGATTATAGAGTAATCTTTAATATAACATTATTAATTTTAATTAAAAGGTTGGTTTTCAATTTTTTAATTATTTTTATTACTTACTTTATCTCTTTTTTAGCTTAACTTTTTTAGATTTGGATAAATTTATTAAACATAAGATCTTTTATAACTATTTTTATAATAATTTTAATATATGTGCCTTAAAAACCCAGAACATTTTAGATTAACTTTTTTTATATAATATTGAACTTCTTTTTATTATTATTCCTAATTTATTTATACCAAAATTATTTTGCTGTTTTGTTATAAAACTTTTTTACGATAGGTTCTTATATTTTAGTTTCTTTTTTAATAAGATTAATAATAGGTTTTTTATTTAGTGGTGGGAATTTAGGTCTAAAAATTTTGGTTATATCGTTATTTTCAACCATAAGTTTAAGGGCCTAAATAATTGGAATAAGTTTATCACTCAGGCCTATCTTTTATTTAATAATATTAAAGATTATAACTTACATCTGATTAAAATCTCCCAATTAAAGCTTCATTAATTAATAACCATTTAAGGATATTATTATTAATAATATATAGTTAATTAACAGGTTTATATTTTTATTATAATTATCTATTCTTTTAAAATAAAATAAATTAGCTTAAATAGACGAAAATTAAAGCTAAAGTTATTATTATAATCGAATTATAAATATTGTAAATTTTAAATTTACGGTTATTATCCCTGTTTTAAATAAGTAATAATAGACATATTTTATTATATATAAACCTCCTTTCCGGTTATTATAAATATTTAGTAACAGGTTATAACTTTCTTTTATTCCTTGATTTTTAGCTTTAAAGATTACGTTTTATTTAAATTTAAAACCTTATATTTTAAATGAATTATTCTTAGATCTAATATGGTATCTTATGGATTAATAATTAAGGTATAAGATATTTTCTTTTTTTAATTTGAATAATAACAGGCACTTATTTTCATAATAAAGATTATTTTAATCATTATAAAAATAATAAGCACCTATATAAAATTAAAGTTTTTAATCTAGTTAAATAAAGCGTTATCTGCCTTTTATGCCTTAATAATCACTTTTATCAAATATTTATAGTCATTTATAATCATTTATATTTAGGTTATAAAGTTTAGGATTAAATATCTCTACATTTATTATGTTAATTTATATGGGTATATCTTAATTTTAGTTATAAACATTTTGGGTAAATTGTTAATTTATGGTTTTATTTAAATATTGATACTTTAGAAATTTATATAAATATTGATTTTTTAAGATATTAATTTTGTTTAATATCTGATTAATATTTAAGCTTATCGTTTTAATTATATTCGTGAATTTTTTTAATTTAATCATTGTTGTTTAAAGCTTGTTATGCAAGTTTACTAATAAGTTTGGTCTTTTTAAATTTTACTCTTTTCTTTAATTTGGAAGATTACAATTTTGAATTTAAATTTAAATCACTTTCTGATGATGATCTTATTAATAATAAGGTTGATAATAATAAAGTTAATAATAATCGATATCGGCGGCGTTTGGATTTTAACTTTTAATTTTTACGTTTATTGCGATAAGATGATTTAGATTTGCGATAATGACATTCCTCTATCTTAGCTATCTAATTTTTTATGGTTTTAATTAGCTTTGGAAATTTTAATTTATTAATGTTTTTTGGTTTTTGGCTTTTATAGAGTTAATAAGCTCAGATTGACAATAAAAGGTTGTTCATATTAAAAGCTATCTAAAAGTTCAAGCTACTCGATCTTGCTGACCTAGTTAGATTGAGTCACCTGACAACGCACAGACCAACGCACAGCCCGACGCATAGCCACGTACAGCCTGACGCACAGACCATTATCGATCAGAATGATAGCAAGCCTATCACCTAATAGCACCTCATCCGATTGCCTTATGATAATAAAAGTATATATATCTATATTTTATTTATATTATATTTTTTTCTTAATTATTGCCAAAGAGTTAGCTAACCTTTTTACTAGTAAGATTTCATTTAGATCTTCTTTAATCAAATTATAGATATCTTCAGGGATGATTTTATCTGAATTATCCTTGATTAGAATTGGTTATCTTAATTAACCAACGTTTTACAATTAATTATTAATTTTTATCAAAAGCTTTATATTCTTTTTTATTATTTCTTTCAACTAATTAATAGATTTTTCTTAAATTTTTATCACCTTTTACATCTTTTACATATCCTGATATAATTAATTTAACTTTATAAAAATCCCATTAAATTTAAGGTTTACAATTAATAAAAATAAAATTATTAATAAAGATTTAATAAACATTTATTTATTATAAATAACTTAGAAATATTAGAACCAAAAAGGAAGAAACTTTTATACGCCTTCTTATAATATTTATTAAACAAGGCCAATTTTAATCAAAAAGAATTCTAATTAAATAAAAAACGTTCTAAATTTATATAACTTTATATTACCATAAATATATAATATCTTTAAGATGTTAGAATTTAGTAATTAAAATTATGATAAAACCTAAATCTTAAAATTATTATGCTCTTAATAACTATCTATAAACTTTAATTATACCTTAACTTTTATATAAACCTAAATCTCTAAAAGTTATTAATCAAGTTTGATTAATATTAGGTATTTAATGACTTTATCTATCCTATATCTAGATCTAGATTTATAAATCTATAAAATTGATGATTAATATTCTTTTAAGGTCTTTAAATCTTGTATAAATTCCTTATTATTAATTAAAAAACAATTTATTCCATAGGAATAAGCGTTTTTCTTATTTAAAAACTTCTTTATTTGGGGTATGAATTTATTAATTATAATCTGGATCTTTAGATTATATTTGGTTAAATAAAGGTGGAAAGTTTCCTTAATAACCTTTATATTTTTTTTATAATTAAAATTATAATTTAGAATCTTTATTAATTAGCTTTTTATTTTTTATAATAAATTTATAATTGCCTGTTGTAATATTATGATATAAATATTAATTAAATTATGTTTAGAAATATATTTATTAAAATATTATTTATAAAAATGTTTTATAATAAGATATTAATTTGATATTGTCGTTGTCGATAATGTACGTGTAGAAGATATAAATTAGGTTATGTTTAGAAATGAGTCTTATAGAATGTTATTTATAAAGTATTTTATAATTATGTTTAAAATGTATAAAGTAATTATAAGTAATGGTAGGATATACCAAAACCTTATTTGTAGGGAAGATGCTTCCATATTTGCGATATGTGTTAATTAGATATTATTACCTGCTTAGGAGATTAAATTGATTATTATTTACTTATCTTATTGTTCATCTATTAGAATTAATATTTATAGGATTTTGAATGTCTTATTAAGATCTTGTTTAATCTTTAGATCCTTTAGAGTAAATGGATGCTTTTTGTTGAAAACATGGATTAACTCGACAGCATTTTCCATAAATAATAATCTTGGATACCACTTATCATCTTCTAGATTGAATCCTTTCTATCTAATAAGATATTTAAGTATTGGTTTTTTACCTATTTTATTAATATATCTTTATATAAATGTTTTTATTTCAAAAGAAATGTAATCTTCGTTATCACCTTCGATAAAGACTTATCTTGGTTTAGGCTTCCTTTTACTAAAAGGATCTATACGATAGGGTGCTAGGCTAAGTTATATAATGGAAACCATTTTGTATACCTTTTATGCCTTTGGAAAATTTAATTTATATACTAGATTGTTGATTTTTTTAATAATTATAAAGAGTCTTATTCTTTATTAAAATTATTTTTAAGGTGGTTTACCTGGTAAATTATATCCTTTATATAAATGTAAATAAACTTCTTAGCTGATGTTAAATTATATTAGATTCCTTTTCTTATTATATCAGATTTTTACATCTGTCATGGCATAATTAATCATAATTTAGGTTTTTTGTTAATAGAGATTTTTTTAAGCCTTATAATCAATTAACTTTTGAGGTATCTTCAAGATTGATAAGGGTAACTTAGGCTTAAATTTATAGATGATTTTATTAAGCGATCTATTTAATATCAATGATTTTGAATTGTTAAAATTATGTTATAAGGTGGGCATCATCTATGACTAAGATGCCTTAAGTAGGGTAATAATATGATATTATATTATTATCTTCATATCCTAGTTATATCTTTTATTTTAGTCATTTATTTATAGGTGATAATTGGTGGATATTATGAGCTTTATTTTTTGATATTGCTATAAGATCTGCCAAAATTCCGATATAAATTTTTTATTTTTATTTAAAATGATTTTCATTAGGAATCCCTAATCTATAATAAAAAGTAATTAATATAATATTATAGCCTAATCTTCTGTTATATATGTTATATAACTAGGTATAAACAATGATTTTTTATTATTTTTATAGGTTATTATTATTATAATATTAAATTTATTATATTTAAGAATATGCTATATAGTCCTTATCAATAATTCTTTTGGTAAATTAATTATAAAATCTATTATTATAGTATTAAAAAGAATTAATAGTTTGTTAATTAGTTTTAACTTGTTAAGAAGTTTATATCTATCTATTTAATTAATAAGGTATTTAGGATAATTATTAACATAATCTACTAACTAAATAATTAGATTTTAGATGTTAAAACCATCTAAATTATGCCATATTCTTCTTAGGCCAAAATGGTTCTTATTATTATATACTATTTTAAATATTTTTTATATATAATCTTTGGGTATATATAGCCATTTTCTCTTATTATTATTAAGAATAAATAATAATTAATTATCTACCAGTTTATATCAAAAGTTTTTTATAAAT
This sequence comes from Hypomontagnella submonticulosa, assembly GCA_022984865.1. Lineage (NCBI taxonomy): Eukaryota > Fungi > Ascomycota > Sordariomycetes > Xylariales > Hypoxylaceae > Hypomontagnella > Hypomontagnella submonticulosa. The sequence goes on along the minus strand of JAJKLF010000041.1, from coordinate 12,504 downwards.
TGTTTATTTATTTTTTACTTCTTTAACTTATCTATAATTTTTAAAAATTTCTTATCTAAAACATAACCTTTAATAAGTTTTTTTTTAAATTTATTTATTATATAAATTTTTATTTTGGTTATATATTTAAAATTATTTGTTATATTATCTAGTTAACTTTATGTCTTATTTATGGCTTTAAGCTTATCTAATTTATTAAGGAGTGTAGGTAATTTTGATAATATATTTAATATTAGATTTAATCAACCAAGGATATATTAAACATTTAAACAAAATTAAAAAAGATATATTAAAATAATCATCAGTTATAAATTTAACTTAACCAGATCTATCAAATAAAAAGTTATTTAATTAATAATACTTTTAATTACCTTATGATCTATTAGAATTACAATAGGATATTAATAAGATTAGATCTAAATTTGGAGATTCCTACATGTCTAGATTAGATATATGATCTTAAATTCTATGATTTAGTAATAGGTTTCTACTTTAATTAAAACTTTATTTAAAAATTGGATTAGTTTGATTAAATTAATTAGTATATTCTGCCCATTTTATCTATTATTTATATAAAAAATCATTATATTAAAGCCTTTTTTCTTAGATATATTAATTTTTATAAATATAATCTTAATATGATCTTAATAAATAAGATAATTAAGACTTATTAATTAGTTTTGTAATAATTAAAAATTGGTTTTTTCTTTTTTTATCGGTTTAAATTTTACGCTAACCACCCATTTCTTCCGATCTATAAGAATTTTGGGAAGGTTCTTCTTTTTTTTCTTATTTATTATTAAGTTTATTTTTTTTTTTTATAAGGATAAAACTTTTTATTAGTATTAAAGGATAAATTTTTTAAGAAAACCTATAAGATTAATATATATTTTTAATGCAGCCAGGATTTTAGGTATATCTAATTTTTAAATTATTTAAATGTAATTGTCTGTTATAAATAATCCAAATCCATCCATCATAAATCCTAATAATTTAACCAATAGATATCTTATAAATGACTTTTTTGGTTTAAATAATAGATTCAATTTAGAAAAGAGCTTGAAAATCATATTTAGATATTTTAGATATTCTTTTACTATCCTAGAAAAAATGATTATATCATTGATATAGGTTATAATAAAATGTTTATAAAAAATTAATTATTGATTTATAAAATGTTATATAAATTTGGGACTATTTTAAAAGCTCATAAAAATAACGTAAGAAACTTTTAATCCTCTGGGGGAGATGATGATCATTCTATCTCTATAACCAATCTAAACAGGAAACTAATGGAAAAATTTTAAATTATCTATTATAGTAATATAGTGATAGTTTTTAAACTTTATAATAATAATCTTTTATATTGATAATAAGTATATATCTGGTATTATTACCTTATTTAAAGAATATAAATTAATTACTATATATACCTTTCTAACTTTATTAATCATCTTCTAAATCATAAATATTAGATAATTGAATGGTGTTAGCTTTTATATATACTCTATCTTTCTATCTTTATATATACCATTAAATACTTTATTAATAATCTTCCTATCTTTAATATTAAGGATATATAATTTTACAGATATATTTATCTAATTTTACTAACTTTTGATAAGAGGTATCTTTATCATTTTATTAATTAGCATATTTATTATTCTTAGTTTATTCCATATATTATATTTTTTTATTATAGTCTTAGCTTTATTTATAAAGTTCTTATTTTTATTTTTATTATAAATGTTAACTCCTTTCTTAATTTTTATTAAGGATATTTTATCTAGTTTCTAAGTTCTTAAAAAAGGGACCTTTTTATTTAATTACTATTTATCACTTTGTATTGCTGTCTAAACGTCTTCTACTATCTTGGTATCAGAGGTTAATGTTTTTAGAATATAATTTATGAGAATTGCTATTTGCACCCCATGTTTTTGCTATCGGGGGCTTATTTGCACCCCAGTACATGTGGCGGGCCCGCGCGCCAGGGCCTTGCGCCAGGGCCCCGCATTACAGCCGGCTCAACCAACTTATCTTTCCATATAACTTTACAAATCCAAGGCTTTATACCCTGCAACCTGATTCATTCAATTCGTCTAATTAAGCGCTTTCAAAGGATACTAATCTCGAGCGTTTGCGACATCTGGCTGTTAAGTTATTTAGGCTCTTTTCGGGATGGTAAATTACCTTGAAAATGAAATGTAGCCGCTGAGGGATATCACGTGATACGGCGTAAACGCCCTATTTTTCCACCTCTATAACTTTACAACCATATATCGCAGTACGATGCGACCGGTATCAATCAATTCGTATTGAAGCAGGCTTTCGATTGATATAAGTCTCGAATTGATGCAAGGTCTTTTCGTAAAGTTATTCGAGTAGATTTCGGCTTTCGCGGCCGGGCCTTAGCGGCCTCGGGCGCGGGGCCCGCCACATGTACTGGGGTGCAAATAAGCCCCCGATAGCAAAAACATGGGGTGCAAATAGCAATTCTCTAATTTATAATATTAAATTTTTAAAATATCTATTTATTATTTATTATATCCTTAGATAATATAATAATTATCTAAATAAAAGAAGCTTTTTCCTAACTTATTTAAATATAGCTTTTTTCGTAATAATTTTTAATATATTTAAACTTTATTTTCTTTTTGATTTTAATAGGTTTATTATTATCATTTAAAAACAAGATTATCTTTGGTATATCTACTAAGAGTAATTTATTTATTATTTTAGTTATTTTTAAGAAAAAGTTATAATCTTTATAATATTTATCTTAATCCTTATCTAACAAATCTATATATACCATTAAAATCTATGCCATTATCTTTATTAGAATAAGAAAGTTGGTAATAATTAAAATTTTTCTTTTAATTAGATTCCATTTCTTTATAATTTGGATAGGAATTTTTAATCTATTATATAATCTTAATGTTAAGGTTTTGTTTAGATAATTAATATCTATTATATATTTATATAAGAATAGAGTTTTTAGGAAAAGATTTAATTTAAGTTCTTTTATAATTTATATTTTAATATTAAGCTTACCTTTAAGATTTATTTCTTTATAATATCTATGAATTATCATTATAAACTTTATTTTTTATTTTAGTTTAATTTTGTTTATTATATCTTTAATATATATAGGCTTTATTATAATGATTTTAGTGTTTGGAGTAAACTTTTTTAACTATAAATGATTTATTAATATATTAGAATAATTGGTATTTATATAAGCTATTATAATATGGTTATCTTCTAGGGAAATATTAAATTTAAGGTATATATATGTGGTAAAAGAAAAAGTTAATTAATTTATAAGCTTTCTTAATTAAGTTATAATTATGTTAAAAAATTTATTATTTATAAAATTTAATTTGTTATTTGGGTAAATTTGCGATTTTATAGGTATCTCTTTAATAAGCATTTTTTTATATTTGTAAGTAAGGGAATGTATAAAAAAATCTGTCCGTTTGGTAAATTCCTTTCTATAAAAATAATATATTAATATTTAAAGAGAATATTTAATTAATTTTTAAATTTAATCTTCTATTAAAATATTATAATTGATGGAATTATAAAAGTAGATGTTAATATTATTAATTTTGATATTATTTTTTAACTTTATGAATATTTTTTTATAATCTTCCTATACCATCTATTTAATTATTATATAACCTTATTCTGCTAGGTTTTTTTTATGTTAATTATGATTTAAATCTTTAAGATCAATTAAGAATTTGTCTTAAATTTTGGCATATCCTCTTATAAAATGGGTTAGGTAGATCTATTTATAGAAGGTTTTATTATATGATCTTTAAGCTTATTAAAATCGTTTTAGACTATTTTAATCATAGTTATATCTATAACCTTGGTTTTTATGACCTTAGTTAGCTTTATCCTTAAAATAATAACCAAAATTATCAGAATGGTAGGATAATTTATTAAAATTATAGTTTAGGGAATAATTAGTTTTACCTTTTCCTCTAAAAGGAGATCCTTATCTTTATAAATATTAATTTAAATATTTTTATTTTCCGTTTTATATCGTATCTTTTATTTGGCTAATATATGTATGATTGGTAGATGTTGTATTAGTGATGATTTTTAAAGCATTGGGAATTTTACTTAGAATGGTTAATGTTTATTTAATTTTAATAATAATTGATGGAAAAGTTAAAAGTGATATAAATAAGGTTAGTTGGATAATTATTTATTAAGATGGATAAAGGTTAAACTTTAATAAATTATTATTTATTAAGACTTTATTATAATAAGATTATTATTTTTCCTTAATATAAATTAAGAATTAATTGATGTTTATATTTTATTTAAGCTTATCAATAAGTTTATATAAATATAAGTATAATAAGTTATAAAGTTGGTTTATTTATTATATATATATTATAAGGCTACATATATTAGCGTTCTTTATTATTTTTATAACTTATATAATAATTAGATAATTATTAAACAATTTTTAATAATTATAAGGTAAATTCTATATAGCCTTTAAAGTATTTATTAAATCAATCTTAAATTAATCTTTAATAATTAATAATATATATAGTAAACTTATAGTTATAATAACTTTTATTATATCTATTAAATAAGTTATATATCATAGCTATATGTTTCTATATAATAGTTAAAAGAAATTTTATTAAATGATTTTTGCTTTTATTATGTTAATAGTAGCCATTTGATATATATTAATAAATAGGTGTACATTTTATTAATGTATATCTTCACCTATAATTACATAATCTTTAGGTTTATAAAAGAGGGGATAGTTTAAGTAAAAATATCTGATATATTATAACTTCTAACCGTAAAAATTATCTATCCACTCCATTCTGGTTTATATTATTCTTATAATTGCGTTAATATTTTAGAAAAATGTCTATATAGTTAATTGGTTAAGAATAATCATGGCGGTTATTACCATCTCTTTAATGCAATATATGGATGTTTTATTTAGATAAGGGGTTGGTGGTTGTTAAGGTGGATTTGTTAATGGTAGTAATGGTAATGGTAGTAGGCTTAAAGCTAAAGAGGCTGGCCTTAGATTTGATATCTTATCAAGATTATTATTAAACTTTAAAGAAAGATTATTATTTAAAATATGATCGTTTAATATTAGGTCTGGATTAGAGTTATTATTTGGTTGATCCTTATTTATAAGGGGATTTGGTAGATTATTATCTAGATCTGGTTGATGGGGTAATGGATTATTATCAGGGGGATCTGGTGGATTATTATTTAAAGGATTGTTATCTAAAGGATTGTTATTTAAAAGATTGTTATCTAAGAGATTATTATTGTTTGAAAGAGGTGGCAACCACATCAGGTCCACTAGTTCCTCGTCTAAATCTACTATTCTTTCGCTATTATGTACGTAGCCAGGATCAATTAAGTCCTAAATTTAACGTGTAATATATAATCGGCTAATAAATAAGAATAATCTTTTAATATCTTTATCAAAAGGTATTAATTTTTTAATTCTTTACAGGTGTAACGCTACTAAAGATATTCTTAAGAAGGCATATAATGGTTGGTTTGGCGATAGGATAAAAAATATTTAATTCGATAATTGGTTCGACGACAACGGGATAAAAGATGCTTAATCTAAGGTGCCATTTTTAAACTAGAATTTAAATATAAATTTATTTGTTTACTTAATGGCTTACTTAACTTTATAATTATTTACCAGTTATTCTTCTAAATATTACTTTACTTCTTACTCTTTTACCTATCTAATTTACCTTATGCTTAAGAAGGTTATAATTTAGAATTGATTATAAATCTTGGTAGGGAATAATAGGATGTAGGCAAGAATTCGTATTTTGCAATTTTCGATTTTCTAAGTCCATTATAGGTAAGTATTTTCCTATAAGAACGTAATAATGTAATAATAATTCTAGGTCTTAAAATAATCCAATGATCCTAAGAATTAATTAAACTATATAATAAAATAAAATGATAATATAATAAATTAAAGAAATTATAGGTCCTTATATTTTAGATTTATCAATACTAATAGAACCATAAATTTAAATTAAAATGGATCATGAATAGGGCAACGATCTAACTTATAATAATTCATTTTAAGAGGATGATATATTTGAACAATATATACGAAGCTGAGGATCCTATCTAGACGAATAATATCTGGAAAGAAGGGGGTGGTCTGGGTCTAAATTTTGTATGGTAAGACTGGTTTTTTGCAGTCTTGGAATAGTCTTATCTCAACTAAACAACTAAAAGTTGATTAGGCAGATTGAACTAGAAATGCTTCTTCTGCCGATGGGTTAAAGAAGTATCGTAAATATAAATATATATAAAAGTAAAGCAACCATATAATAAGCTCAGATTAATAATAAAAGGTTATTTATATTAAAAGTTATCTAAAAGTTTAAGCTACTTGATCTTGTTGACCTAATTGGATTGAGTCACCTGACAACGCATAGACTAACGCACAGCCCGATGCACAGCCATGTACAGCCCGACGCACAGACCACTATCGGTCAGAGTGATAGCAAGCCTATCAAGAGTGTAATGTTGTTTATGGTTTTTTTGTGGATTTTTTTTCGAAGAGTTTTGGTATAATTGTTAAGATTAAGCTTATTATTTAATTTCCTTTTTGTTTCTTTTAAAGTGGTGGTAAAGTCTTTAATTAAATTGTTAATTTCTAAGGGATTTTTTAAGATATAACTATTAGATAATTTTTTAAGTTTTGTTTTAATGGATTTAATTTATATTAAATCGTAGGTTTTAAATATTTTTAATAAAACCTTTTTTAATGTTATCCTAAATAATAATTATTTTAAATATTATTTTTATCATTTTTTTTATTTTTAAGTTAATAAATTATCTTGGTAGATTTTATATCATATTATTTATAAAGTTATTATATTTGTTAAAATGTTTTTCTAAGTCTTTAATTTATTAAATTATACTTTTATTATTAAAATATAACGCCTTATTAATGAAATTAGGGATTGTAGGATAAATAATAATAATTTTATTAGAATTATCTATATTATATGTTAAAATGGTGTGAAAGTTAATAATTAGCTTTGTTATTTATAAGTTAGATTTGGATTAAATCTAAATCTAAGGTAATAAATTAAATATTAAGTTTGTTAATTTAAGCATTAAATTAAGTATGAATTATCTTATTAATAATATAATTAATAGTGGAGAGTTTTAGCTTATTAATATTTTCTTTAAACTTAATATTTTTAATAAATATAAAAAGTTAATATTAAGTTAAAAACATAAATTAATTTTAAATAAGCTAAATGGTATAAGGTAATTTTAATTAATATCTATTAATATTATAACTTAATATAAAAAAGGTTATAATCTTAGTTTTAATAAATTATAAAGATAAATATTAGCGTTTGTTATTTTTAATGTTAAGGATATTAAAAGAATAATTAAGGATAAGTTAGTGATTAATTTTAAAGTAATTAAGCGATAATTACCGTGTAATGTATATCCTAAAATTGGTATTTTAAGTAAGTTATCTAGGTTTTTAAGAGATTTAAGCTTAATATCTCTAAATTTAATGAAGGCTTTTAATAATGTATCAATATGTTAGGAAATAAGTAATGATAAAAGGTTAAAATTTACTTTTATAGTTAATGATTCATTTAATTTTAACGTTATTGATGTTAATTTTATCGATATTAATTGTTAGCTTATAAATAGATTAAATAAAATAAGTAGCTTTATTATCATTAAATTTAATAATTTATTAATTAATAAGTTTTTAATTATGTTAATTATAGGGTTTAATAATGTTTTAAATGATATTAATATCTTAGATAAAATTAACTTATATTCTTATTATATTATAATCATTATAAATCTATATATAACAGGTTTTTTTAATATTTAAATTTTTTATAAAACAGATATACTTTATGTAATAATAGAAAAAGAAGTAATTAAAATACTAATTATATTTATAAAAAATAAATGATTAATAAGGGAGTTAAGCTAGTTTTTAGTATTTAATGGTGGCGGTATGACTTTTAAAATTAAAATAAGAAAGATTTAGGGTAATATGTTATAGAATTAAAATAAAATCTCCATAATTAAGTTATTAATATAATCTTTTATTTTATTTATAAAAAGAAGATTTATTGATAAGATAACAAATAATATTAATAATTTTAATATTAGTTTTTATTCTAACCTTTTAATTATAATTTTAGTTATTAATTTTATAATATAAATATCGAAGAAGATAATTATTAATATATTATTTAGAATATTAATTAAAAATATCTAATCATATAAGTTATAAATCTAATTCTAATAATTTATAAACACTAATATTATGTTAATAAATATGTTAATGATTTAATTATTATAATTAAAATTTATATTAAGATTTACTAGTTATATGATTTTAAGCATTTAGTTGGTAAAGTAAGGCTTTATTATAAAAATCCTCCTAATATCGATATTTATTTGAATATTTATTTTTAAATATAATTTTAATATAGTTAATATGTTGTTATCTTTAATTATTAAGGTCTTTATTTATTTAAGTTAGTAATAATCTTTTAAAAATTATTAATATTAATTATAATTATATATTTATAACGATATCATTATCGATATTTTTATTATTTATTTAGATAAATAAGTTTTTATTATTATAACTTATATCTATATTTATGTTATAATCTTATATCTTAAACTATACGTTTAAGATATCTTAAGATATCATAATTAATAGGTTTTATATATATATAATTATCATTACTTATATTATTAATGTAGTAAAATTATATAAAGGTTTTTAATTAATAATTAAAAAATGTTAATATTTATTTATTAATTTTATAATTTATCGAGCTTTTTGGCTTAATTTTTTTTAGCTAGAATATAAATATGTTTATTAATTATAAATGATTAAAAACCATATATTAATTATTATAAATGGTCCTCCTAAGATTAAAGTTATAGGTTTAAGTCTTATAGTAATCGCTATTTAAGCTAAAGTAAAATATTCTAAAAGATAAAATAAAAGTTTTTAATTAAGGCTTACGGCTTTAATTAAACTTTACGTTTTAGCCTTTATATATTATAGTTTTAATTAAGAGATATAAAATAAATAAGTAAAATTCTAAATTAATATGATATGTAATAATGCTAAAAGAATGTGCTGGCACGGCTGTAAGCTACACTATGCAAAACTATATAAAAAAAATTACATAACGCCCTTAAGTCTCCCTGCCCTAACTTAATAACTTTAAAAGTAATGATGTTATTAAATAAAATGATAGAATTAAAACAAAGTTAACGTTAATAACGTATAAAAAGCTTAAATTATGATAATCTTCTTATTAACTGAAATATTGTAAAAAATAATATAATTAATGATTTTATCGTAAAATAACCATTTTATTTTATTTATTTATATATTTTATCGATTTTAAAAATAGTATATGCTAATATATTAAAAGATATAATATAGCTTAAACGTATAAAAAAGTGATACGATATAATTTAATAACTTAATAACTATTGCCGATTACTTACTTATTATTTATTATTTATTAGATAATAACTTACTTAATAGTTATTAACATTTTTAATTTAATAAATATATGCTTTTTATTATAATTTATTAGTAAGTTATAATATATTAAGCTTTGAATTTTGTTTTTTTCTTTTCTTCATTTATTATTCATTTTATATCGGTTATCTATTTTTTACTTATTAATAAGCATTGATTTTTACATTTTATCTATTTATTTTACTTTTATAATAAATATATTAATCTTATTTTAAAACTATTATATCCATTATACCTACTTTAATTACACTATATATAAATATAAAAGTTAACTAATATTAATATAAATTAAGTAATACCTTTAAGATCTTATATATAAAAGTAACCGGTAATAAAAATTTAAAAAAAAGAAAATATTTAAAGATAATAATTATTATCTCTTCTTACTATTATTTTTTTAATAAAAAAAATCTATTTATCACCGGCAGATTTAGCAGATTTATATAATTACCGATATATTATGTCGACGTTATATATTTACTGTTAAACGTATTACGTTATATATAAAAAGCTTTAAATAAAGGTAAAAAATTATAAATTTAAGTAATTAACTAATAAGCTATTATTATAAATATTTTGTAATAATATAAAAGATGTTAATATTAGATTAATAATAACTTTTATTAACTAGCCTTTAATTAATTAATAACTTACCACTTATAAAGTGGTAATTAACTTCCTTATATTATGTAATTAACTTTATTCTTTATATAAAACAGTTATTTTAAAGTAATTACTTTTATAAAAAAAGATATAAATTATCAATAAAAATATATAATATTAAATAATTAATTATACCCTTTTGCTTAAATAAGCTGATTTATTTTTATGTATATACGTACATTTATATGCAGTAAACTTTATTTACTAACAAACGCAACATGATTTTAATTTTAATTATTTAATTTTTATCTTTTTTAGCTTTAATATTATTTAAAAATATCGTTACACTTTAGCCTTTATTAATTAATAAATACATTCTTATATTGTTATATAAATCATTAAAAATTTATTATATATTTTATTACCGATTATTTTCTATCTTATAATTTCTTAATTATAAACTTTATTATAATAATATTTATTTAATCTTATATGTTTAATTATTTAATTATAACTTATTTAAAATTTACATTAATTAACTATTATTTTAAACCGATAAACTTTTTTATGTAATAATTATTTTTACCTTTTAATTTAAAGACCTTTATAATATAATATTAAAAGAATAATGATAATTTATACGTTAATTTTAATAAAGAAATTGCTTTAACCTAATGATAAATAAATATAATATTATTATATTATTTAATTAAAATAAAAAGGAGTTATTATAATAATAAATAAAGGTTAATAATTTAAAAAAAACTTTATTAAATAATTTAAATAATTTAAGATATTTAAGATTTCTTAAATTATTTAAATATTTTTAATTTTTTATATAAATTACTTTAATGCTTTAAAACGTTTTTATTATTTTAATCTTTTTAATTTCTTTAAACTTTTTATTTTTTTTATCTTTTTTATTTTATATTTTATTGTTAACCCGTATTATCAACTTTATTATGCTTATATTTTATAAATTTATAACTTTTAAATAAATATTAACGTTTCGAACTTGGTTTAATTCTTTATTTTAAATTATTATACATACTTTATATATTATTATATTTTTTTTAACGAATTTTATAATTAACGTAATAAAGTTCGGGAAAAAAAGCCATACGTTTTTAAGCTTTTTAAAGTTTACGAAAAGCCATAACTTAAAAACATGGCTTTTTTTTTCGAAGCAGCCATGAAATTTTAATTATATATTATTTAAAAATGTTAGTTTAACATGATAATTTAATGCTTAGCTTACTTTTTTTTATAAAAAAATAAATTTAAATCTTATAATTAGCTTTTTTTTAACATTAATTTAACGAAATACTGGCGATATATATTTTAATAAAATTAAATCTTAATTATTTATTAATAAAAAAATTTAATTTAATAAAATAATGTTAATGTCGAGACAATAGTCACGTGTCGCTTAGCCACGTGCTTTTATGTAAGCATTATAAAAAGCTTGTGCGTAAAGCAGGGTTGTGATTTAGTGACTTTTAGTCTGATCACCCTTTTAATTAAAACTAATTTAATCTGGTCACTGGCTTGACTAAGACTGACCAGATTAATTTGACTAAAATTACGTAATTTAGTTAGTTAGTCACCCCTTTGACTAAGACTAAACTAAAAAACTAATTTAGTGACAAGAAAACTAAGAAAAAAACTAATTTCATTTTTTGAAAAAATATTAAATCATTAAAAATTTAAAAACATTACATAAAAAAAATATGATTTAACTTAATATATATTTTATTACTATTTATTTATTTATAATTAATTTAATGTGATTTGATTATTGTTTAAACCAATACTTTATATTTAAATTATTAAATATAAATTATTTAAGAGCTTTTTAAAGTTTCTTTTTACTTTTTTATGTTTTAAATAATTTATAGATAAATTAAAATTAATCTTACATACTTAATAATTGAATTAAAATTAAGATTAAGTTGTTTACTTACTTAATTAATTATCAAATATAATTTCACTTTGTAAAATTAAGTTATAACTTTAATATATATTATAAAAATAATATATTTATTATAAGAACAATTTATAAATAAATAACGATCGTCATATTCTATATAAAAGTTATTAAAAATAATATACAATTAAAAAAAATCTTCATTATTTATTTAATTTTTTATTAAAACTTTAATATTTTTAACAATTTTCTTGTCATTAGTTTTTCCTTGTCACTAAGTGACTAAACTAAATTAATCTTTAGTCTGGTCACCGGCTTGATTAAAACTAATTTAGTCTGGTCAGTAAGTTGACTAAAATTAGAAAACTAATTT